>CM069132.1:144184282-144377343 GCA_035221665.1 Okamejei kenojei
CATAAGAGAGATAGTATTCGCAGACCATACAGCCCATTATGCTAATGTCACCAGGCCAGCGGTCCAGAGCACTCCCTCTCTGCGACCCCCGGCAAGGTTCGCCCGCTCCGCCATGGACAGTCCCCCACTGCCCTTCTGCCGAGCTCTGGCCCGGCTCCAGGAAAGGCCGCTTCAATCCAAGCTGTGATGGTGGAATAGAAAAAAAAATGGCAGAAAGGCCGCGAGGGAGGCAACATGGAAAAAGTTGCCTCTCCGAGTTGAGGAGAACGCCCAAAACGGTTCACCCCCTTTCCCCTCCCCACTACCCCCCACACAAGACCCATCAAGAGACACGCAAACTTAAACACTAGACACATGCCAGAAAAAGACAAACTAAAAGTAGAAACACGAACACGCTGCTGGCAAGGGCACCAAACTCACAGTGCCGCCCACCGACATCGAATGCTGAGCGGTAATTGTTCTTTGTATGCATTCGACAACAGTGCAACGGTTGCTGGTGCAGGGCTGCAGTTGCTATGCTCCGACATTACAATGCTCGGTGCATGGTTTCAGACGCACCAATTTCAGCTCCAATGCACACTCTTCGATGCCGCATGCTCCCCCCGTGGCATGCTCACGCCCTTAGCACACTCACTGATCCAGTGGAGCACGGGACTACTGGAAATCGTCAGTGTGAAACCCGCCCTTCCCATTCCCTCCCTCCCGTGACAGTCACTCTGCAGTCAGTATGTGTGTCCGAGTGTGCAAATGTGTGTCCTGGTGCCTGTGCATTGGTGTGTAACAGTTAACAGTAACAGTATTTGCACATCATTGTGGTGCACTGGTGTGACCGATGAGTGTCCACCCGTGATTGTGCATTGGTCATGCGAATGTTATGTGTAACAAGGGTGAATCCAAACACACGTTAAGATACAACCCAGGGTACACAAAAGCTGGAGAAACTCAGCGGGTGCAGCAGCATCAAAGGAGCGAAGGAAGAAAGACGAACGTTTCGGGTCGGAGACCCTGTCTTCCAGATACAACCCATTTTTAATAAAGCACTTACACAGCCATAGGATGTGCAGTACGTTACATGCTCTTCCACTTCTTCCTTGCGTATGGCTTGCACAGCCTAGAGTTGGAGGTCACTGCTCTATTGATCTTGTTTGTGCACCCGGTTGAATGCTTTCCGTCGAAACAGGGATGGACCATGTGAAGGTTGCAAGCTCCCACCCGTTACAGCTCCGAGCTGCTGCATCTACTGCCTACGTAGGCCAGCTCGATATTATAAGCACAAACAGGCGCGGCCTACTATTAACTACACTGTGATTGGCTAGCATGCAATAGCCAATCTACAGCATGAATCAATGATTGTGCTAACAAACGTGTCCTCGGTCGTGCATTGGTGAGTGTGCCACTAGCGGGTTGTTTGTTGGTGCAGTCAATATTTTGTGTGTCAGTGATTGTGAGTGGTGTGTTGTTGTGGATCAATCCTTTGGGCACTGACCGTGCCAACAAGTTGTGTACCAGTGTGGCATTGTGTGAGTGTGTATGTGGTCACAGGTAGTGCATTGGTGTGTGACGTGAGTGCATTGGGTGTGATTGAAGTGTGTATCCATGTGGCATTTGGAGAAAGGTGTATTAATGGGTGTGTGCTGGTGGTGTCAATGACAGTCTATGCCAGATGGATTGGTGCACTGGTGTGTATCAGTGTGTGTATCGATGTGTGCGTATCCCAGTGTGCATTGGTGTGTCAATGCTACACGTTGAGGTGTTGCAACTAGCGTGCAACGTGTGACAGTGGGTGTGTGGCAGCGACGTGCCGGTTGATACAATAGAACAATAGTGCACGGATAGGCCATTCGGCCCTACGAGCCAGCACCGCCCATTGCAATGTGATCATGGCAGATCATCCCCAATCAGTACCCCGTTCCTGCCTTCTCCCCAATACCCTGACCGCTATCTTTAAGAGCCCCTATCAACCACTCTCTTGAAAGCATCCAGAGATCCGGCCTCCCCGCCCCTGAGGCAGAGAATTCCACAGCCCTCCACAGGATTCCACCGATATTGCCGTGCAAGAGCGATTGTGAGCAGAGGGGAGGCATGAGGCCACGTCAATTTAACGTGTTATTAATTCTGTCCACGATTGGAAAAGCAATCACACAATGTGATGATAACACGGCAATGATGGGATGGGAGAGAGGGAGGGGGGAGTGGGGAGGTGAGGAGAGGAGAGGGGGAGGTGAGGGGATGGGTGTAGAAGGAGAGGGAAGCGGAGGGGAGGGGAGGGGAGGGGGGCGAGAGCTGAGGGGAGGATGAGAGAGGGGAGGGGAAGGTAAAGAGAGAGAGTGAGGAGAGAGAGAGAGAAGAGAGAAAGAGAGGGATAAAGAGAGAGAGAGAGAGGGAGAGAAGGAGAGAGGGAGAGAGGGAGATAGGGAGAGAGGGCGAGGGCGAGAGTGAAGCGTAAGGGGGGAGAGAGCAGAGAGAGCGATCGAAAGAGGGAAACAGAGAAAGAGAGTGAAAAGAGAGAGAGGAGAAAGAGAGAAGAGAGAGGGGGGGAGAGAGAGAGAAGAGAGAGAGGAGAGGGGAAAGAGAGAGAGAGAGAGAAGGGGTGAGGAATGAGGGGGAGAGAGGAGAGGAGATGGAGAGAGAGAGGAAGAGAGAGTGAGGAGAGGGAAAGTGCGGGAGAGAGAGGGACAGAGAGGAGAGAGAGAGAGGAGTGAAAGAGCGATATATTAGGACGAGAAAGCGATAGAGAGTGAAGAAGAAATAGAGAATCCTAGTCTCTCATTTCCCCTACTACAAATCCCTCTCCTCCCTTCCCTCTGTACTCTCTACACCTCCTCTCTCCCTCCACACTCACTTTCACATCTCCACATCTGCCCCGCACTTGCACTTCCCCAACTCTCACACCAACTCACATTCAACACATCCCCCCCTCTAATGGGAAATAGGGTAACTAGAGAGAAGTGCGACCTCTCAAATCAAAGTGGTCACGCTCTGTGTGGAACCACAGGAAATGGGCAAGGTCCTCAATGAGTATTTACCGGAGGAGAAATGACAGTAGGACGGAGGAAATTGAAGCAGTCACTGGAAGTGTCTTGAGAGCCAGTACAGGGTACTGTGGGAAACGATATTGGTCAAGCATGGAAAGGGTTTCAGAAAAGATTTACGAGGATGTTGCAGGACTAGAGTGTGTGAGCTACAGGAGAGGTTGAGTAGCGCAGGGTCTCTATTAGCCATGAGCATAAGAGGATGAGGGTGAGATCTAATAGAGGAGGTACAAAAAAATCATGAGAGGAATAATCAGTAGATGCACAGTCTTTTAGCCGCAGAGTATGAGCAAAATCGAGACCAGAGGTCATACAGTGCATTCAAAAGTATTTCAGACCCCTTTCACATTTTCCAACTTATGTTTACAGCCTTAATCTAAAATGGATTTAAAAAATGTAATCTTCAATCTGCACACAATACCCATCATAAAAAAAAGCAAAAGCAGGTGTTTAGAAATGTTTGCAAATTAAACAGAAATAAACTGAAATATCGCATTACAAAGGTGCCTCAACAAAGTAAAGGTCTGAATACTTAAGTCCAATTGTGATATTTCAGTTCTTTCTTAAAATTACTTTGCAAAAATTCCAAAACAACCTTTTGCTTGATGATTGATAAAAAAATGAATTTTAATCCATTTTAGAATTCAGCTGTAACGTAACAAAATGTGGAAAAAGTGAAAGGGGTGCGAATACTTTTCTGAATGCACTGAAATTCAAGCAAGGGGAAAGATTTAATAGGAATCCAAGGGGTATCTTTTTCACACAGAGGGTGGTGGGTGTATGGAACAAGCTGCCACAGGAGGTAGTTGAGGCTGGGACTACCCCATCGTTTAAGAAACAGTTGGACAGGTAGATGGACAGGACAGGTTTGAAGGGATATGGACCAAGCGCAGGCACGTGGGACTAGTGTAGCTGGGACATGTTGGCCGGTGTGGGCGAGTTGGGCCGAAGGGCCTGTTTCCACACAGTATTAATCTACACCACTCTCTCTCTCCCTCTTCACTCTCTCACATTCACACCATCCTCTCCCCTCTTCTCCTTCCTATCCCCCTCTCTCTCTCACATTCACACCATCCTTTCCCCTCTCTCCTTCCTCTCCTCTCTCTCTCTCTCTGTCTCATTCACACCATCCTCCCTCTCTCCTTCTCACCATCCTCTCCCCTTTCTCCTTCCTCTCTCTCTCTCTCGCTCTCTCACTGATATTCACACCATCGTCTCCTCTCTCTCTCTCTCTCTCTCTGTGTCACATTCACACCATCCTCTCATCCCTCTCTCCTTCCTCTCCCATCTCTCTCGCTCTCTCTCTCACATTCACACCATCCTCTCACCCCTCGAAGGATCGGTGAGAGATGAAGATCTCCCTCTCTCTCTCTCTCTCTTCCTCTCTCTCTCACTCACATTCACACCATCCTCTCCCCTTTCTCCTTTTCCTCTCCTCTCTCTCTCTCTCTCTCACATTCACACCATCCTCTCCCTCTCTCTCTCCTTTCATCTCTCACTCCTCTCTCATCACATTCACACCTCTCTTTCTCTCTTGCTCTCCACTCTCTCTCCACCCACAACACATTCACACCATCTCTCTCAGCCCTTTCTCCTTCTCTCGCTCTCTCCGTCACACTCCTCTCTCGCTCTCACTCTCTCTCCCCTTTATCTCCTCTTCTCTCTCTCTCTCTCACACATTCAACACCTCCCTCTCTCTCTCTCTCTCTGATATTCACACATCCTCTCCCACTTCTCCTCACATTCACACCCCTCTCTCTCACTCTCTCCCCCTCTCTCACACACACATTCACACCTCCCGGTCTCCCACACTCTCCCCTCTCTCACACTCTCTCTCTGATCTCACATTACCTCTTCTCCTTTACCCCCTCCTCCTCTCTCCACACACACAATCTCGCCATCCTCACACCCTCTCTTCTCTATCTCTCACAAACACATTCCACCATCCTCTCCCTTTCCTCTCTCTTCCTCTCTCTCTCTCTCTCACACACACACCATCCTCTCCCCTTTCTCCCATCCTCTTTCTCTCTCTTCTCTCTTCTCTCATCTCTCTCTCACACACACACATCCTCGCTCCCTCTCTCTCTCTCTCTCTCTCTCTCTCTGATATTCACACCATCCTCTCCTCTCTCTCTCTCTCTCACTCTCTCACACACATTCACACCACCCTCTCCCACTCTCCTTCCTCTCTCCCTCTCTCTCTCTCTCTCACATTCACACCACCCTCTCCCCCTCTCTCCACTAATGAACAATATGGAGTGCCCTGCATAATGTTTGGGACAAAGACCCATCATTTATTTATTTGCCTCTGTACTCCATGTGATTTGAAATTACAAATCTCAAAATGTGGAGTACAGAGGCAAATAAATAAATGATGGGTCTTTGTCCCAAACATTATGGAGGGCACTGTATTTACGTTCAGTTATGTCTGATCTGTCTGCTTAACACACACAGCAAAACCTTTCACTGTACCTCACTACACTGACGATAATGCACTTGAACCCTCTGCCTCCCCCTCTCCCTCCCCCTTTCTTTCTCGTCCTCTCCCCCTCTTTCTCTCTCCCTCTTTCTCCATCCCCCTCTCTCCTGCTCCCCCTTCCCTTCCTCCGCCCCCTCTCTCTCTAACCCCTCCCTCTCTATTCCTCTCTCTCTCTCTCCCCCACTCCCGCTCCCCATTCCCTTCCTCTGCCCCCTCTCTCTAACCCCTCCCTCTCCGTCCTCTCTCCACACCCCCTCTCCTCTCTCCCTCCCACTCTCTCTCTCTCTCAGTCCTCTCTCTACCTCCCCCCTCTCTCTCTCCATCCCTCCCTCCCCCCTCCCTCCCACCCTCCCCTCTCTCTCTCTCCCTCCCTCCCCTCTCTCTCCCTCCTTTCCCACTCCCTCCCTCTCTCTCCATCTCCCCCCTCTCTCCCCTCTCTCTTTCTCTCTCTCCCTCTCTCTCCCTCGCACTCTCTCCGTCTCTCCCTCCCTCCGCTCCCCGCTTCTCCCTCCCGCTCTCCCTCCCGCCCTCCCTCCCCCGCTGTCTCTCCCCCCCTCTTGTCTCTCCCCCCCTCTTGTCTCTCCCCCCCCTCTTGTCTCTCCCTCCCCCTCTCCCCCCTGTTTTCCCCCTCGGTCACCCCCCCCCCCCTCTCCCACCGTCTACCTCCCCCCCCCCCCCCCTCCCCCTCTCCGTCTCCCCCTCCCTCGTTCTCTCTCTCACTCGCCCCCCCTTCCTCATCTCACCCCCCCTCTCCCCCTCCCTCCCTATCTCACTCCCTCTGTCTGTCACTCCTTCTCTCCAGGGGAGGGGAGGGGGGGGGGAGAGGGGGAGAGTGGAGAAGGGGGGAGGGGAGGAGAGAGGGGAGCGGAGGGGGGGGAGGGGAGGAGGGGAGGGGGGGGAGGAAGGAGAGGGGAGGAGGGGGGGGAGGGGAGGGGGGGAGGGGGGGGGGAGGGGGGGGAGGGAGGGGGGAGGGGAGACGAGACCAGGGGTCACAGGTCCCTGGATCGTGGTGGTCTCTGGGTCAAGGGTCACGGCAATGAAGCAGGGTCACGGGGTGTCAGGGGTCGGTCAGTCAATACCGGCGATCGGCCGCCGCCTCCAGGTCAGGGTTCACGGGGTCATGACCTCCCGCAACCTCGGACGACCCCTGCCGCTGCTCGTAGGTCTGGGGTCTATGGGGAGAGGTCAAAGGTTAATAAGATCCCACCTCTCTCCCCCTTCTCTCTCCCCCCTCTCTCTACACCCCTCTCTCTCTCCCTCTGCCCCATGGGATTCACGATGCGAGCACTCTCTTCCCAAATGCACAACCCCTGTTGAACTCCAGTGAACCTTGGCGACCCCGCCTTGACCCCATGGAAGGTTCGGTGACCCCAGCTGACCCTTGATGACCCTAATTGAACACCCCAGTGACTAAGTCCAAATAACCTCGGCGACCCCAATGACCCCTGATGACCCCAATTGACCCCCTCCCCCCCATTGCCTTCGTTGGTTCCCCGGTGACCCGGTGGATGCCCCCCAATGGCCCGGACACACCGCCCTTTGACCCCCACGACCCCCAGTTGGATCCCGCGTGGACTTACCGGAGCGGTGTCGGACGGCGAATCGGTGACCACCCATCTCGTGGTGGGGCCGGCGAGCGGTGTGAACAAACTGGTGACACGACTGGAGGTGGCTGGGCTTGGCTGGAGAACCCAGAGAATGGAGGACATTGACCTGGTGGGGGAGAGGAGAGAGAGAGAGAGAGAGAGGGGAGAGAGAGAGAGAGGGGGGAGAGAGAGAGAGAGAGGGGAGACAGGGAGGGGAGAGATGGGGAAAGGGGGGAGAGGGAGAGAGAGAGAGGGGAGAGAGAGGGGGGAGTGAGAGGGGAGAAGAGAGAGAGAGGCGGAGAGGGAGATAGAGGGGGGAGGGGAGAAGGGGAGAGAGGGGGGAGAGAGAGAGGGGAGAGAGAGAGAGAAGAGAGAGGGAGAGAGAGAGAGAGATGGGGAGAGAGAGAGAGAGGGAGAGACAGGGGGGGAGAGATGGGGAAAGGGGGAGAGGGGAGAGAGAGGGAGGAGAGAGGGAGAGAGAGAGAGAGAGAGGGGGACAGAGAGAGAGAGGGGAGAGAGGGAGAGAGGGGGAGGGGTGGAGAGGGGAGAGAGAGGGGGGGAGAGAGGGGGAGTGAGAGAGGGGAGAGAGAGGGGGGGAGAGGGGGGAGTTAGGGGAGGAGGGGAGAGAGAGGGAGGGGAGAGAGAGGGGGAGAGGGGGGAGAGAGGGGGGGAGAGAGGGAGCGGGGGAGAGAGGGGAGGGGCCAGAGGAGGGAGAGGGAGAGCGGGGAGAGAGAGGGAGATGGAGAGGGGGAAGGGGAGAGGGGGAGAGAGGGAGAGAGGAGGGAGGGGAGAGATTTATCCCTCCGGAGGAGATAGAGGAGGCAGAGGGAGAGAAAGGGTTAAACACAGAAGCCCCCTCCGCACAGTCCCCTCGCGCACACCAGCATGCACACGTACACACACGCACGCACACGTACACACACGTATGCACACGTACAAACACGTACGCACATGTGCAAACACGTACGCACACGTGCACACACGCACGCACACGTGCAAACACGTATGCACACGTACACACACGCACGCACATGTGCAAACACGTACGCACACGTACACACACGCACGCACACGTACACACGTACGCACACGTACACACATGCACACACCAGCATGCACACGTACACACACGCACGCACACGTACACACACGCACGCACACGTACACACACGCAGTCGGTTGAGTAAACATAAAATGCAATGTGCAACCATTTTCGTGTGAGAGAGACTCACTTTACGGTGGTGGTGAGCTGGAAGGGACGTACGCCCGGTGTAGCGAAGCGAAGCGCGTTTTGGTAAATCACGTGTTCAATGGCGCGGTTTATATTCTCAATGTCATCTCCTTCCAAGACCAGGAGCATCTGCGATAGGTTGATGTGGATCTGGCGAGGGGAGAGAGAGAGAGAGAGAGAGAGAGAGGGGAGAGGGAGAGAGGGAGAGAGAGAGAGAGAGAGAGCGGGGAGAGGGAGAGAAGAGAGCACTTCAAACATCATCCAAGCATCTCACACATTCCAAGGAGTCACAGAGTCACACAGATTCACCATCCTCTGACTAAAGAAATTCCTCCCCATCTCCTTTCTAAAGGAACGTCCTTTAATTCTGTTTCCCCTATTCTGGACAAGAGAGCTGTGCGTCTACCCGAACTATTCCCCTCGTAATTTTGTACACCTCTCTATAAGATCACCCCTCATCCTCCTGTGCTCCAAGAAATAGAATCACTCCATCGACATAGAAGATGATGGTGGTAAACTGGAGACTCAGAGCGTAGAGGTTCAACTCGCCATCCCAGGCCTGGACCAGGACAGAATCCACAGGCCATTAGACGACCATTTTGAGAGGGAGGGAATGGGCGGCTTAAAATGGCGGCCGTGAAGTCTTCTGACTGGAGGGGGGGGAGAGGATGAGAAAAAACTTTGCCTATGCCCCCAAATTTGCCTTCCCCCGCTCCGGCCCTGTACAAACGCTCATCGTACATTAACCCATTCATTCCTGGATCGTTCTTTAAAACCTCCTCTGGACCCTCTGCAGTGCCAAGCACATCCTTCCTCAGATATGGGACCCAAAACCGCTCACAATGGCCCTTGTCCCTCCAAACCTGTCCTATCCGTGTACCTGTCCAAATGTCTTTTAAACACTGAGAGTCCTTGCCTCAATTACCTCCTCCGGCAGCTCGAGCCATACACCCACCCTCTAGGTTACTGCTTCGATTCCTATGTTTAAGAAAGAACTGCAGATGCTGGAAAAATCGAAGGTAGACAAAAAAGCTGGAGAAACTCGGTGGATGAGTCGCTCAAAGGAATAGGCAACGTTTCGGGTCGAGACCCTTCTTCAGACTGAAGAACGGTCAGTCTAAGAAGGACCTCGACCTGAAACGTAGTCTATTTCTTCGCTCCATAGATGCTGCCTTACCCGCTGAATTTTTGTCTACCTCAGATTCCTATTAAATCTTTCCCTTTCACCTTAAAATGTCCTCTGGTCCTTGATTCCCCTACTCTGGCAAGAGACTCTGTGCGTCTACCCGATCTATTCCTCTACTCTGGCAAGAGACTATGTGCGTCTACTCAATCTATTCCTGTCATGATTTTGTACACCTTTATAAGATCATCCCTCATCCTCCTGCGCTCCAGGGAATAAAGTTATAATGCACTATAATACATAACGCAGCATGATACAATATAATACACTATGACACATGATATTTAACACACCCAAAAACAATATTGTACACTCTAACACACCTTAACACACTATAATACAATATAACACTATTATACAAAATGTGGTTGATGCCCCTCACCAAGATGGTCGCCATTGCTACAAACGCCCCTCACCAAGATGGCTTCCATACTCTTCAATCAGTCACTTCCACTAATTGCCCTGCACCAAGATGGCAGCAGCCTCCCCTCAGTCAGTCACTTGCTGCAAATGCCTTGCACCGAGATGGCTGCCTCATGTCACACTCACTACCCGCTGATGCCCCGTAGTGTCCTTTGTGACCCGCACATGGTCATAAGGTGATGACGGGTGGGATATTGATGCTGGGTGGGAGGGTCGATCTCGTGGGGAGTGACAAGGGGGAGAGGGGACAGGGCTGGGGAAGGGGAGTCAGAGTCACACAGGTTCACCACCCTCTGACTAAAGAAATTCCTCCCCATCCCCTTTCTGAAAGAACGGTTAATTCTGAGGCTGTGCCCTCTGGTCTGAGACTCTCCCACTAGTGGAAACATCCTCTCCACATCCAACTACCTCCTCCGGCAGCTCGTTCCATGTACCCACCCTCTGTGTGGATAGGTTACCGCAGTTACAGTTTAAGAAAGAACTGCAGATGCTGGTAAAATCGAAGGTAGACAAAAAAGCTGCAGAAACTCAGTAAGTGAGGCAGCATCTATGGAGCGAAGGAATAGGCAACGTTTTGGGTCGAGACCCTTCTTCAGAATGAAAAACGGTCAGTCTAAGAAGGACCTCGACCTGAAACGTAGTCTATTCCTTCGCTCCATAGATGCTGCCTCACCCGCTGAATTTCTCCAGCTTTTTTGTCTACCTCAGATTCCTATTAAATCTTTCCCTTTCACCTTAAACCAATGTCCTCTGGTCCTCGATTCCCCTACTCTGGCAAGAGACTCTGTGCGTCTACCCGATCCATTCCTCTACTCTGGCAAGAGACTATGTGCGTCTACTCAATCTATTCCTGTCATGATTTTGTACACCTTTATAAGATCATCCCTCATCCTCCTGCGCTCCAGGGAATAAGGTTATAATGCACTATAATACATAACGCAGCATAATACAATATAATACACTATGACACATGATATTTAACACTCAAATACAATATTGTACACTATAATACACCTTAACACACTATATAACACACTATAATACAATATAACACACTATAATACAAAATGTGGTTGATGCCCCTCACCAAGATGGTCACCATTGCTACAATCGCCCCTCACCTAGATGACTTCCATACTCTTCAGTCACAGTCAGTTCCACTAATTGCCCTGCACCAAGATGGCAGCAGCCTTCCCTCGGTCAGTCACTTGCTGCAAATGCCTTGCACCGAGATGGCTGCCTCATGTCACACTCACTCCCCGCTGATGCCCCGTAGTGTCCTTTGTGACCCGCACATGGTCATAAGGTGATGACGTGTGCGATGGTGATGCCGGGTGGGACGGTCGATCCCGTGGGGGAGTTACAAGGGGGAGAGGGGACTGGGCTGGGGGAGGGGAGTCACAGAGTCACACAGGTTCACCACCCTCTGACTAAAGAAATTCCTTCCCATCCCCTTTCTGAAAGAACGGCCTTTAATTCTGAGGCTGTGCCCTCTGGTCCGAGACTCTCCCACTAAGGGAAACATCCTCTCCACATCCACTCTATCCAAGCCATTTAATGACGACTGCACCTCATTCTTCCAAACTCCAGCAAGTCCCAGGCCCAGTGCAGACAAACGCTCATCGTACATTAAACCCATTCGTTCCTGGGATCGTTCTGAAAACCTCCTCTGGACCCTCTGCAGTGCCAAGCACATCCTTCCTCAGATATGGACCCAAAACCGATCACAATGGCCCTTGTCCCTCTAAACCTGTCCTATCCGTGTACCTGTCCAAGTGTCTTTTAAAACACTGAGATAGTTCTTGCCCTCAACTACCTCCTCCGGCTGCTCGTTCCATACACCCACCACCCTCTGTGTGGATAGGTTACCGCAGTTACAGTTTAAGAATGAACTGCAGATGCTGGAAAAATCGAAGGTAGGCAAAAAAGCTGCAGAAACTCAGTAAGTGAGGCAGCATCTATGGAGCGAAGGAATAGGCAACGTTCCGGGTCAAGACCAGACTGAAGAAGGGTCAGTCTAAGAAGGACCTCGACCTGAAACGTAGTCTCTTCCTTCGCTCCATAGATGCTGCCTCACCCGCTGAAATTCTCCAGCTTTTTTTGTCTACCTCAGATTCCTATTAAATCTTTCCCTTTCACCTTAAACCAATGTCCTCTGGTCCTCGATTCCCCTACTCTGGCAAGAGACTCTGTGCGTCTACCCGATCCATTCCTCTACTCTGGCAAGAGACTCTGTGCGTCTACTCAATCCATTCCTGTCATGATTTTTGTACATCTTTATAAGTTCATCCCTCATCCTCCTGCGCTCCAAGGAATAAAGTTATAATGCACTATAATACATTACGCAGCACAATACAATATAATACACTGTGACACATGATATTTAACACACCCAAATACAATATTGTACACTATAACACACCTTAACACACCTTACACTATAATACAATATAACGCACTATAATACAAAATGTGGTTGATGCCCCTCACCAGATGGTCGCCATTGCTACAAACGCCCCTCACCAAGATGACTTCCATACTCTTCAGTCAGTCAGTTCCACTAATTGCCCTGCACCAAGATGGCAGCAGCCTCCCCTCAGTCAGTCACTTGCTGCTAAATGCCCCACACCGAGATGGCTGCCTCATGTCACACTCACTAACCCGCTGATGCCCCGTAGTGTCCTTTGTGACCCGCACATGGTCATAAGGTGATGACGTGTGCGATGGTGATGCCGGGTGGGACGGTCGATCCCGTGGGGAGTTACAAGGGGGAGAGGGGACTGGGCTGGGGTAGGGAGTCACAGAGTCACACAGGTTCACCACCCTCTGACTAAAGAAATTCCTCCCCATCCCCTTTCTGAAAGAACGGCCTTTAATTCTGAGGCTGTGCCCTCTGGTCCGAGACTCTCCCACTAGGGGAAACATCCTCTCCACATCCACTCTATCCAAGCCATTTAATGACGACTGCACCTCATTCTTCCAAACTCCAGCAAGTCCAGGCCCAGTGCAGACAAACGCTCATCGTACATTAACCCATTCGTTCCTGGGATCGTTCTTGAAAACCTCCTCTGGACCCTCTGCAGTGCCAAGCACATCCTTCCTCAGATATGGGCCCAAAACCGCTCACAATGGCCCTTGTCCCTCTAAACCTGTCCCTATCCGTGTACCTGTCCAAGTGTTTTTTAAACACTGAGATAGTCCTTGCCTCAACTACCTCCTCCGGCTGCTCGTTCCATACACCCACCACCCTCTGTGTGGATAGGTTACCGCAGTTACAGTTTAAGAAAGAACTGCAGATGCTGGAAAAATCGAAGGTAGGCAAAAAAGCTGCAGAAACTCAGTAAGTGAGGCAGCATCTATGGAGCGAAGGAATAGGCAACGTTCCGACTTCAGACTGAAGAAGGGTCAGTCTAAGAAGGACCTCGACCTGAAACGTAGTCTATTCCTTCGCTCCATAGACGCTGCCTCACCCGCTGAAATTCTCCAGCTTTATTGTCTACCTCAGATTCCTATTAAATCTTTCCCTTTCACCTTAAACCAATGTCCTCTGCTCCTCGATTCCCCTACTCTGGCAAGAGACTCTGTGCGTCTACCCGATCCATTCCTCTACTCTGGCAAGAGACTCTGTGCGTCTACTCAATCTATTCCTGTCATGATTTTGTACATCCTTTATAAGTTCATCCCTCATCCTCCTGCGCTCCAAGGGAATAAAGTTATAATGCACTATAATACATTACGCAGCACGATACAATATAATACACTATGACACATGATATTTAACACACTCAAATACAATATTGTACACTATAATACACCTTAACACACTTATACACACTATAATACAATATAACACACTAAAATACAAATGTGGTTGATGCCCCTCACCAAGATGGTCGCCATTGCTACAATCGCCCCTCACCAAGATGACTTCCATACTCTTCTGTCAGTCACTTCCACTAATTGCCCTGCACCAAGATGGCAGCAGCCTCCCCTCAGTCAGTCACTTGCTGCAAATGCCTTGCACCGAGATGGCTGCCTCAGTCACACTCACTCCCCGCTGATGCCCCGTAGTGTCCTTTGTGACCCGCACATGGTCATAAGGTGATGACGTGTGCGATGGTGATGCCGGGTGGGACGGTCGATCCCGTGGGGAGTTACAAGGGGGCGAGGGGACTGGGCTGGGGGAGAGGACTGGGCTGGGGGAGGGGAGTCACAGAGTCACACAGGTTCACCACCCTCTGACTAAAGAAATTCCTCCCCATCCCCTTTCTGAAAAGAACGGCCTTTAATTCTGAGGCTGTGCCCTCTGGTCCGAGACTCTCCCACTAGGGGAAACATCCTCTCCACATCCACTCTATCCAAGCCATTTAATGACGACTGCACCTCATTCTTCCAAACTCCAGCAAGTCCAGGCCCAGTGCAGACAAACGCTCATCGTACATTAACCCATTCGTTCCTGGGATCGTTCTTGAAAACCTCCTCTGGACCCTCTGCAGTGCCAAGCACATCCTTCCTCAGATATGGGACCCAAAACCGCTCACAATGGCCCTTGTCCCTCTAAACCTGTCCTATCCGTGTACCTGTCCAAGTGTTTTTTAAACACTGAGATAGTCCTTGCCCTCAACTACCTCCTCCGGCTGCTCGTTCCATACACCCACCACCCTCTGTGTGGATAGGTTACCGCAGTTACAGTTTAAGAATGAACTGCAGATGCTGGAAAAAATCGAAGGTAGGCAAAAAAGCTGCAGAAACTCAGTAAGTGAGGCAGCATCTATGGAGCGAAGGAATAGGCAACGTTCCGACTTCTTCAGACTGAAGAAGGGTCAGTCTAAGAAGGACCTCGACCTGAAACGTAGTCTATTCCTTCGCTCCATAGACGCTGCCTCACCCGCTGAAATTCTCCAGCTTTATTGTCTACCTCAGATTCCTATTAAATCTTTCCCTTTCACCTTAAACCAATGTCCTCTGCTCCTCGATTCCCCTACTCTGGCAAGAGACTCTGTGCGTCTACCCGATCCATTCCTCTACTCTGGCAAGAGACTCTGTGCGTCTACTCAATCTATTCCTGTCATGATTTTGTACATCTTTATAAGTTCATCCCTCATCCTCCTGCGCTCCAAGGAATAAAGTTATAATGCACTATAATACATTACGCAGCACGATACAATATAATACACTATGACACATGATATTTAACACACTCAAATACAATATTGTACACTATAACACACCTTAACACACCTTAACACACTATAATACAATATAACACACTATAATACAAAATGTGGTTGATGCCCCTCACCAAGATGGTCGCCATTGCTACAAACGCTCCTCACCAAGATGACTTCCATACTCTTCTGTCAGTCACTTCCACTAATTGCCCTGCACCAAGATGGCAGCAGCCTCCCCTCAGTCAGTCGCTTGCTGCAAATGCCCCGCACCGAGATGGCTGCCTCAGTCACACTCACTCCCCGCTGATGCCCCGTAGTGTCCTTTGTGACCCGCACATGGTCATAAGGTGATGACGTGTGCGATGGTGATGCCGGGTGGGACGGTCGATCCCGTGGGGAGTTACAAGGGGGAGAGGGGACTGGGCTGGGGGAGGGGAGTCACAGAGTCACACAGGTTCACCACCCTCTGACTAAAGAAATTCCTCCCCATCCCCTTTCTGAAAGAACGGCCTTTAATTCTGAGGCTTTGCCCTCTGGTCCGAGACTCTCCCACTAAGGGAAACATCCTCTCCACATCCACTCTATCCAAGCCATTTAATGACGACTGCACCTCATTCTTCCAAACTCCAGCAAGTCCAGGCCCAGTGCAGACAAACGCTCATCGTACATTAACCCATTCGTTCCTGGGATCGTTCTTGAAAACCTCCTCTGGACCCTCTGCAGTGCCAAGCACATCTTCCTCAGATATGGGACCCAAAAACCGCTCACAATGGCCCTTGTCCCTCTAAACCTGTCCTATCCGTACCGTCCAAGTGTCTTTTAAACATGAGATAGTTCTTTGCCCTCAACTACCTCCTCCGGCTGCTCGTTCCATACACCCACCACCCTCTGTGTGGATAGGTTACCGCAGTTACAGTTTAAGAATGAACTGCAGATGCTGGAAAAATCGAAGGTAGGCAAAAAAGCTGCAGAAACTCAGTAAGTGAGGCAGCATCTATGGAGCGAAGGAATAGGCAACGTTTCCGGGTCAAGACCCCTTCTTCAGAAGAAAAACGGTCAGTCTAAGAAGGACCTCGACCTGAAACATAGTCTCTTCCTTCGCTCCATAGATGCTGCCTCACCCGCTGAAATTCTCCAGCTTTTTTGTCTACCTCAGATTCCTATTAAATCTTTCCCTTTCACCTTAAACCAATGTCCTCTGGTCCTCGATTCCCCTACTCTGGCAAGAGACTCTGTGCGTCTACCCGATCCATTCCTCTACTCTGGCAAGAGACTCTGTGCGTCTACTCAATCTATTCCTGTCATGATTTTGTACATCTTTATAAGTTCATCCCTCATCCTCCTGCGCTCCAAGGAATAAAGTTATAATGCACTATAATACATTACGCAGCACAATACAATATAATACACTGTGACACATGATATTTAACACACACCAAATACAATATTGTACACTATAACACACCTTAACACACCTATACACTATAATACAATATAACGCACTATAATACAAAATGTGGTTGATGCCCCTCACCAAGATGGTCGCCATTGCTACAAAACGCCCCTCACCAAGATGACTTCCATACTCTTCAGTCAGTCACTTCCACTAATTGCCCTGCACCAAGATGGCAGCAGCCTCCCCTCAGTCAGTCACTTGCTGCTAATGCCCCACACCGAGATGGCTGCCTCATGTCACACTCACTACCCGCTGATGCCCCGTAGTGTTCCTTTGTGACCCGCACATGGTCATAAGGTGATGACGGGTGGGATGGTGATGCCGGGTGGGATGGTCGATCCCGAGGGGAGTGACAAGGGGGAGAGGGAACACGGCTGGGGTAGGGGAGTCACAGAGTCACACAGGTTCACCACCCTCTGACTAAAGAAATTCCTCCCCATCCCCTTTCTGAAAGAACGGCCTTTAATTCTGTGGCTGTGGTCTCTGGTCCGAGACTCTCCCACTAGGAGAAACATCCTCTCCACATCCACTCTATCCAAGTCTTTCACTATTCGGGAAAGTTTTAATCATGACAGCACCTCATTCTTCCAAACTCCAGCAAGTCCAGGCCCAGTGCAGACAAACGCTCATCGTACATTAAGCCATTCGTTCCTGGGATCGTTCTTGAAAACCTCCTCTGGACCCTCTGCAGTGCCAAGCACATCCTTCCTCAGATATGGGACCCAAAACCGCTCACAATGGCCCTTGTCCCTCTAAACCTGTCCTATCCGTGTACCTGTCCAAGTGTCTTTTAAACACTGAGATAGTTCTTGCCCTCAACTACCTCCTCCGGCTGCTCGTTCCATACACCCACCACCCTCTGTGTGGATAGGTTACCGCAGTTACAGTTTAAGAATGAACTGCAGATGCTGGAAAATCGAAGGTAGGCAAAAAAGCTGCAGAAACTCAGTAAGTGAGGCAGCATCTATGGAGCGAAGGAATAGGCAACGTTCCGGGTCAAGACCAGACTGAAGAAGGGTCAGTCTAAGAAGGACCTCGACCTGAAACATAGTCTCTTCCTTCGCTCCATAGATGCTGCCTCACCCGCTGAAATTCTCCAGCTTTTTTGTCTACCTCAGATTCCTATTAAATCTTTCCCTTTCACCTTAAACCAATGTCCTCTGGTCCTCGATTCCCCTACTCTGGCAAGAGACTCTGTGCGTCTACCCGATCCATTCCTCTACTCTGGCAAGAGACTCTGTGCGTCTACTCAATCCATTCCTGTCATGATTTTGTACATCTTTATAAGTTCATCCCTCATCCTCCTGCGCTCCAAGGAATAAAGTTATAATGCACTATAATACATTACGCAGCACAATACAATATAATACACTGTGACACATGATATTTAACACACCCAAATACAATATTGTACACTATAACACACCTTAAACACACCTTACACTATAATACATATAACGCACTATAATACAAAATGTGGTTGATGCCCTCACCAAGATGGTCGCCATTGCTACAAACGCCCTCACCAAGATGACTTCCATACTCTTCAGTCAGTCACTTCCACTAATTGCCTGCACCAAGATGGCAGCAGCCTCCCCTCAGTCAGTCACTTGCTGCTAATGCCCCACACCGAGATGGCTGCCTCATGTCACACTCACTACCGCTGATGCCCCGTAGTGTCCTTTGTGACCCGCACATGGTCATAAGGTGATGACGGGTGGGATGGTGATGCCGGGTGGGATGGTCGATCCCGAGGGGAGTGACAAGGGGGAGAGGGAACACGGCTGGGGTAGGGGAGTCACAGAGTCACACAGGTTCACCAACCTCTGACTAAAGAAATTCCTCCCCATCCCCTTTCTGAAAGAACGGCCTTTAATTCTGTGGCTGTGGTCTCTGGTCCGAGACTCTCCCACTAGGAGAAACATCCTCTCCACATCCACTCTATCCAAGTCTTTCACTATTCGGGAAAGTTTTAATCATGACAGCACCTCATTCTTCCAAACTCCAGCAAGTCCAGGCCCAGTGCAGACAAACGCTCATCGTACATTAAGCCATTCGTTCCTGGGATTGTTCTTGAAAACCTCCTCTGGACCCTCTGCAGTGACTCTCCCACTAGTGGAAACATCCTCTCCACATCCAACTACCTCCTCCGGCAGCTCGTTCCATGTACCCACCCTCTGTGTGGATAGGTTACCGCAGTTACAGTTTAAGAAAGAACTGCAGATGCTGGTAAAATCGAAGGTAGACAAAAAGGCTGCAGAAACTCAGTAAGTGAGGCAGCATCTATGGAGCGAAGGAATAGGCAACGTTTTGGGTCGAGACCCTTCTTCAGAATGAAAAACGGTCAGTCTAAGAAGGACCTCGACCTGAAACATAGTCTATTCCTTCGCTCCATAGATGCTGCCTCACCCGCTGAATTTCTCCAGCTTTTTTGTCTACCTCAGATTCCTATTAAATCTTTCCCTTTCACCTTAAACCAATGTCCTCTGGTCCTCGATTCCCCTACTCTGGCAAGAGACTCTGTGCGTCTACCCGATCCATTCCTCTACTCTGGCAAGAGACTATGTGCGTCTACTTAATCTATTCCTGTCATGATTTTGTACACCTTTATAAGATCATCCTCATCCTCCTGCGCTCCAGGGAATAAGGTTATAATGCACTATAATACATAACGCAGCATAATACAATATAATTACACTATGACACATGATATTTAACACACTTAAATACAATATTGTACACTATAATACACTTAACACACTATATAACACACTATAATACAATATAACACACTATAATATAAAATGTGGTTGATGCCCCTCACCAAGATGGTCACCATTGCTACAATCGCCCCTCACCAAGATGACTTCCATACTCTTCAGTCACAGTCAGTTCCACTAATTGCCCTGCACCAAGATGGCAGCAGCCTTCCCTCAGTCAGTCACTTGCTGCAAATGCCTTGCACCGAGATGGCTGCCTCTTGTCACACTCACTACCCGCTGATGCCCCGTAGTGTCCTTTGTGACCCGCACATGGTCATAAGGTGATGACGTGTGCGATGGTGATGCCGGGTGGGACGGTCGATCCCGTGGGGAGTTACAAGGGGGAGAGGGGACTGGGCTGGGGGAGGAAAGTCACAGAGTCACACAGGTTCACCACCCTCTGACTAAAGAAATTCCTCCCCATCCCCTTTCTGAAAGAACGGCCTTTAATTCTGAGGCTGTGCCCTCTGGTCCGAGACTCTCCCACTAGGGGAAACATCCTCTCCACATCCACTCTATCCAAGCCATTTAATGACGACTGCACCTCATTCTTCCAAACTCCAGCAAGTCCAGGCCCAGTGCAGACAAACGCTCATCGTACATTAACCCATTCGTTCCTGGGATCGTTCTTGAAAACCTCCTCTGGACCCTCTGCAGTGCCAAGCACATCCTTCCTCAGATATGGGACCCAAAACCGCTCACAATGGCCCTTGTCCCTCTAAACCTGTCCTATCCGTGTACCTGTCCAAGTGTTTTTTAAACACTGAGATAGTCCTTGCCCTCAACTACCTCCTCCGGCTGCTCGTTCCATACACCCACCACCCTCTGTGTGGATAGGTTACCGCAGTTACAGTTTAAGAAAGAACTGCAGATGCTGGAAAAATCGAAGGTAGGCAAAAAAGCTGCAGAAACTCAGTAAGTGAGGCAGCATCTATGGAGCGAAGGAATTAGGCAACGTTCCGACTTCAGACTGAAGAAGGGTCAGTCTAAGAAGGACCTCGACCTGAAAACGTAGTCTATTCCTTCGCTCCATAGACGCTGCCTCACCCGCTGAAATTCTCCAGCTTTATTGTCTACCTCAGATTCCTATTAAATCTTTCCCTTTCACCTTAAACCAATGTCCTCTGCTCCTCGATTCCCCTACTCTGGCAAGAGACTCTGTGCGTCTACCCGATCCATTCCTCTACTCTGGCAAGAGACTCTGTGCGTCTACTCAATCTATTCCTGTCATGATTTTGTACATCTTTATAAGTTCATCCCTCATCCTCCTGCGCTCCAAGGAATAAAGTTATAATGCACTATAATACATTACGCAGCACGATACAATATAATACACTATGACACATGATATTTAACACACTCAAATACAATATTGTACACTATAACACACCTTAACACACCTTAACACACTATAATACAATATAACACACTATAATACAAAATGTGGTTGATGCCCTCACCAAGATGGTCGCCATTGCTACAATCGCCCTCACCAAGATGACTTCCATTACTCTTCTGTCAGTCACTTCCACTAATTGCCTGCACCAAGATGGCAGCAGCCTCCCTCAGTCAGTCACTTGCTGCAAATGCCTTGCACCGAGATGGCTGCCTCAGTCACACTCACTCCCCGCTGATGCCCCGTAGTGTCCTTTGTGACCCGCACATGGTCATAAGGTGATGACTTGTGCGATGGTGATGCCGGGTGGGACGGTCGATCCCGTGGGGAGTTACAAGGGGGAGAGGAGGACTGGGCTGGGGGAGGGGAGTCACAGAGTCACACAGGTTCACCACCCTCTGACTAAAGAAATTCTCCCCATCCCTTTCTGAAAGAACGGCCTTTAATTCTGAGGCTGTGCCCTCTGTCCGAGACTCTCCCACTAGGGGGAAACATCCTCTCCACATCCACTCTATCCAAGCCATTTAATGACGACTGCACCTCATTCTTCCAAACTCCAGCAAGTCAGGCCCAGTGCAGACAAACGCTCATCGTACATTAACCCATTCGTTCCTGGGATGTTCTTGAAAACCTCCTCTGGACCCTCTGCAGTGCCAAGCACATCCTTCCTCAGATATGGGACCCAAAACCGCTCACAATGGCCCTTGTCCCTCTAAACCTGTCCTATCCGTGTACCTGTCCAAGTGTTTTTTAAACACTGAGATAGTCCTTGCCCTCAACTACCTCCTCCGGCTGCTCGTTCCATACACCCACCACCCTCTGTGTGGATAGGTTACCGCAGTTACAGTTTAAGAATGAACTGCAGATGCTGGAAAAATCGAAGGTAGGCAAAAAAGCTGCAGAAACTCAGTAAGTGAGGCAGCATCTATGGAGCGAAGGAATAGGCAACGTTCCGACTTCAGACTGAAGAAGGGTCAGTCTAAGAAGGACCTCGACCTGAAACGTAGTCTATTCCTTCGCTCCATAGACGCTGCCTCACCCGCTGAAATTCTCCAGCTTTATTGTCTACCTCAGATTCCTATTAAATCTTTCCCTTTCACCTTAAACCAATGTCCTCTGCTCCTCGATTCCCCTACTCTGGCAAGAGACTCTGTGCGTCTACCCGATCCATTCCTTACTCTGGCAAGAGACTCTGTGCGTCTACTCAATCTATTCCTGTCATGATTTTGTACATCTTTATAAGTTCATCCCTCATCCTCCTGCGCTCCAAGGAATAAAGTTATAATGCACTATAATACATTACGCAGCACGATACAATATAATACACTATGACACATGATATTTAACACACTCAAATACAATATTGTACACTATAACACACCTTAACACACCTTAACACACTATAATACAATATAACACACTATAATACAAAATGTGGTTGATGCCCCTCACCAAGATGGTCGCCATTGCTACAAACGCTCCTCACCAAGATGACTTCCATACTCTTCTGTCAGTCACTTCCACTAATTGCCCTGCACCAAGATGGCAGCAGCCTCCCCTCAGTCAGTCGCTTGCTGCAAATGCCCGCACCGAGATGGCTGCCTCAGTCACACTCACTCCCGCTGATGCCCCGTAGTGTCCTTTGTGACCGCACATGGTCATAAGGTGATGACGTGTCCGATGGTGATGCCGGGTGGGACGGTCGATCCCGTGGGGAGTTACAAGGGGGAGAGGGGGACTGGGCTGGGGGAGGGGAGTCACAGAGTCACACAGGTTCACCACCCTCTGACTAAAGAAATTCCTTCCCATCCCCTTTCTGAAAGAACGGCCTTTAATTCTGAGGCTTTGCCCTCTGGTCCGAGACTCTCCCACTAAGGGAAACATCCTCTCCACATCCACTCTATCCAAGCCATTTAATGACGACTGCACCTCATTCTTCCAAACTCCAGCAAGTCCAGGCCCAGTGCAGACAAACGCTCATCGTACATTAACCCATTCGTTCCTGGGATCGTTCTTGAAAACCTCCTCTGGACCCTCTGCAGTGCCAAGCACATCCTTCCTCAGATATGGGACCCAAAACCGCTCACAATGGCCCTTGTCCCTCTAAACCTGTCCTATCCGTGTACCTGTCCAAGTGTCTTTTAAACACTGAGATAGTTCTTGCCCTCAACTACCTCCTCCGGCTGCTCGTTCCATACACCCACCACCCTCTGTGTGGATAGGTTACCGCAGTTACAGTTTAAGAATGAACTGCAGATGCTGGAAAAATCGAAGGTAGGCAAAAAAGCTGCAGAAACTCAGTAAGTGAGGCAGCATCTATGGAGCGAAGGAATAGGCAACGTTCCGGGTCAAGACCAGACTGAAGAAGGGTCAGTCTAAGAAGGACCTCGACCTGAAACATAGTCTCTTCCTTCGCTCCATAGATGCTGCCTCACCCGCTGAAATTCTCCAGCTTTTTTGTCTACCTCAGATTCCTATTAAATCTTTCCCTTTCACCTTAAACCAATGTCCTCTGGTCCTCGATTCCCCTACTCTGGCAAGAGACTCTGTGCGTCTACCCGATCCATTCCTCTACTCTGGCAAGAGACTCTGTGCGTCTACTCAATCCATTCCTGTCATGATTTTGTACATCTTTATAAGTTCATCCCTCATCCTCCTGCGCTCCAAGGAATAAAGTTATAATGCACTATAATACATTACGCAGCACAATACAATATAATACACTGTGACACATGATATTTAACACACCCAAATACAATATTGTACACTATAACACACCTTAACACACCTTACACTATAATACAATATAACGCACTATAATACAAAATGTGGTTGATGCCCCTCACCAAGATGGTCGCCATTGCTACAAACGCCCCTCACCAAGATGACTTCCATACTCTTCAGTCAGTCACTTCCACTAATTGCCCTGCACCAAGATGGCAGCAGCCTCCCCTCAGTCAGTCACTTGCTGCTAATGCCCCACACCGAGATGGCTGCCTCATGTCACACTCACTACCCGCTGATGCCCCGTAGTGTCCTTTGTGACCCGCACATGGTCATAAGGTGATGACGGGTGGGATGGTGATGCCGGGTGGGATGGTCGATCCCGAGGGGAGTGACAAGGGGGAGAGGGAACACGGGCTGGGGTAGGGGAGTCACAGAGTCACACAGGTTCACCACCCTCTGACTAAAGAAATTCCTCCCCATCCCCTTTCTGAAAGAACGGCCTTTAATTCTGTGGCTGTGGTCTCTGGTCCGAGACTCTCCCACTAGGAGAAACATCCTCTCCACATCCACTCTATCCAAGTCTTTCACTATTCGGGAAAGTTTTTAATCATGACAGCACCTCATTCTTCCAAACTCCAGCAAGTCCAGGCCCAGTGCAGACAAACGCTCATCGTACATTAAGCCATTCGTTCCTGGGATTGTTCTTGAAAACCTCCTCTGGACCCTCTGCAGTGACTCTCCCACTAGTGGAAACATCCTCTCCACATCCAACTACCTCCTCCGGCAGCTCGTTCCATGTACCCACCCTCTGTGTGGATAGGTACCGCAGTTACAGTTTAAGAAAGAACTGCAGATGCTGGTAAAATCGAAGGTAGACAAAAAGGCTGCAGAAACTCAGTAAGTGAGGCAGCATCTATGGAGCGAAGGAATAGGCAACGTTTTGGGTCGAGACCCTTCTTCAGAATGAAAAACGGTCAGTCTAAGAAGGACCTCGACCTGAAACATAGTCTATTCCTTCGCTCCATAGATGCTGCCTCACCCGCTGAATTTCTCCAGCTTTTTTGTCTACCTCAGATTCCTATTAAATCTTTCCCTTTCACCTTAAACCAATGTCCTCTGGTCCTCGATTCCCCTACTCTGGCAAGAGACTCTGTGCGTCTACCCGATCCATTCCTCTACTCTGGCAAGAGACTATGTGCGTCTACTCAATCTATTCCTGTCATGATTTTGTACACCTTTATAAGTTCATCCCTCATCCTCCTGCGCTCCAAGGAATAAAGTTATAATGCACTATAATACATTACGCAGCACGATACAATATAATACACTATGACACATGATATTTAACACACTCAAATACAATATTGTACACTATAACACACCTTAACACACCTTAACACACTATAATACAATATAACACACTATAATACAAAATGTGGTTGATGCCCCTCACCAAGATGGTCGCCATTGCTACAAACGCTCCTCACCAAGATGACTTCCATACTCTTCTGTCAGTCACTTCCACTAATTGCCCTGCACCAAGATGGCAGCAGCCTCCCCTCAGTCAGTCACTTGCTGCAAATGCCTTGCACCGAGATGGCTGCCTCAGTCACACTCACTCCCCGCTGATGCCCCGTAGTGTCCTTTGTGACCCGCACATGGTCATAAGGTGATGACGTGTGCGATGGTGATGCCGGGTGGGACGGTCGATCCCGTGGGGAGTTACAAGGGGGAGAGGGGACTGGGCTGGGGGAGGGGAGTCACAGAGTCACACAGGTTCACCACCCTCTGACTAAAGAAATTCCTTCCCATCCCCTTTCTGAAAGAACGGCCTTTAATTCTGAGGCTTTGCCCTCTGGTCCGAGACTCTCCCACTAAGGGAAACATCCTCTCCACATCCACTCTATCCAAGCCATTTAATGACGACTGCACCTCATTCTTCCAAACTCCAGCAAGTCCAGGCCCAGTGCAGACAAACGCTCATCGTACATTAACCCATTCGTTCCTGGGATCGTTCTTGAAAACCTCCTCTGGACCCTCTGCAGTGCCAAGCACATCCTTCCTCAGATATGGGACCCAAAACCGCTCACAATGGCCCTTGTCCCTCTAAACCTGTCCTATCCGTGTACCTGTCCAAGTGTCTTTTAAAACACTGAGATAGTTCTTGCCCTCAACTACCTCCTCCGGCTGCTCGTTCCATACACCCACCACCCTCTGTGTGGATAGGTTACCGCAGTTACAGTTTAAGAATGAACTGCAGATGCTGGAAAAATCGAAGGTAGGCAAAAAAGCTGCAGAAACTCAGTAAGTGAGGCAGCATCTATGGAGCGAAGGAATAGGCAACGTTCCGGGTCAAGACCAGACTGAAGAAGGGTCAGTCTAAGAAGGACCTCGACCTGAAACATAGTCTCTTCCTTCGCTCCATAGATGCTGCCTCACCCGCTGAAATTCTCCAGCTTTTTTGTCTACCTCAGATTCCTATTAAATCTTTCCCTTTCACCTTAAACCAATGTCCTCTGGTCCTCGATTCCCCTACTCTGGCAAGAGACTCTGTGCGTCTACCCGATCCATTCCTCTACTCTGGCAAGAGACTCTGTGCGTCTACTCAATCCATTCCTGTCATGATTTTGTACATCTTTATAAGTTCATCCCTCATCCTCCTGCGCTCCAAGGAATAAAGTTATAATGCACTATAATACATTACGCAGCACAATACAATATAATACACTGTGACACATGATATTTAACACACCCAAATACAATATTGTACACTATAACACACCTTAACACACCTTACACTATAATACAATATAACGCACTATAATACAAAATGTGGTTGATGCCCCTCACCAAGATGGTCGCCATTGCTACAAACGCCCCTCACCAAGATGACTTCCATACTCTTCAGTCAGTCACTTCCACTAATTGCCCTGCACCAAGATGGCAGCAGCCTCCCCTCAGTCAGTCACTTGCTGCTAATGCCCCACACCGAGATGGCTGCCTCATGTCACACTCACTACCCGCTGATGCCCCGTAGTGTCCTTTGTGACCCGCACATGGTCATAAGGTGATGACGGGTGGGATGGTGATGCCGGGTGGGATGGTCGATCCCGAGGGGAGTGACAAGGGGGAGAGGGGACACGGCTGGGGTAGGGGAGTCACAGAGTCACACAGGTTCACCACCCTCTGACTAAAGAAATTCCTCCCCATCCCCTTTCTGAAAGAACGGCCTTTAATTCTGAGGCTGTGCTCTCTGGTCCGAGACTCTCCCACTAGGGGAAACATCCTCTCCACATCCACTCTATCCAAGTCTTTCACTATTCGGGAAAGTTTTAATCACGACAGCACCTCATTCTTCCAAACTCCAGCAAGTCCAGGCCAAGTGCAGACAAACGCTCATCGTACATTAAGACATTCATTCCTGGGATCGTTCTTGAAAACCTCCTCTGGACCCTCTGCAGTGCCAAGCACATCCTTCCGCAGATGTGTACCTGTCCAAGTGTCTTTTAAACACTGAGATTAGTCCTAGCCCTCAACTACCTCCTCCGGCTGCTCGTTCCATGTGGATAGGTTACCGCAGTTACAGTTGTACCAACTCTCAGGCCTGTAGTGCCATTTTTGAGCAAATCCTTTCAGCATAAATTTATGATTGCTTTATCAAGAACAATAATACCGAAAGGAATTTTCATTTCAAAATATGGCAAAGATGGTATTATTAATGCACAAAATATTTTTTTAAATAATCAGTTCAGTTCAGTTTAGTGTTAATGTCACATGTAGCGAAGTACAGTGAAAAGCTTTTTTGTTGCGTGCTAGCCAGTCAACGGAAAGACAATACATCATTACAATCGAGCCACTTACAGAGTGTAGATACACGATAAGGGCGGAGAATGGGCGGATGTGAGAGGAGTTTAAGAAGATCATAGTTAAAGTAAGAAATGTTGCTGTGGGAGTGGAGATCTCAGAGTGTGGAGCGATTGTAATACGTGATTGTGGATCTGCTTCTGTAGCTCGCACGCAAGGGCGGCACGGAGACGCGGCGGTAGAGTTGCTGCCTTACAGCACTTGCAGCGCCAGAGACCCGGGTTTGATCCCGACTACAGGTGCTGTCTGTGCGGAGTTTGTACGTTCTCCACGTGACCTGCGTGGGTTTTCTCCGAGATCTTCGGTTTCACTCCCACACTCAAAGACGTCCAGGTTTGTTGGTTAATTGGATTGGGTTTGTACACTTGGTGTAAGTGTAAATTGTCCTAGTGTGTGTAGGCTTGTGTTAATGTGCAGGGATCGCTGGTCGTTGCAGACTCGGTGGGCCAGGTGGCCTGTTTCCGCACTGTATCTCAAAACTAAACTACATTAGTTGCCTGGGTTGGGCAATATCTTGGAAGCACTGCACAATACTCTGGAGATTCACCCACAGTTCAGTTGTTAAACCAATATCCATTGCCGTTGATCCACAGGTTCATAAGTTATAGCAGCAGAATTAGGCCATTCATCCCACCAAGTCTACTCTACCATTCAATCATGGCTGAGCTATCACTCCCTCTCAACCCCATTAGAAACATAGAAACATAGAAAATAGCTGCAAGAGGAGGCCATTCGGCCCTTCGAGCAAGCACCGCCATTCATTGTGATCATGGCTGATCGTCCCCAATCAATAACCTGTGCCTGCCTTCTCCCCATATCCCTTGATCCCATATCACTGGCCCCTAGAGCTCCATCTAACTCTCTCCTGAATCCATCCAGTGATTTGGCCTCCACTGCCCTCTGTGGCAGGGAATTCCACATTCTTTTGCCTTCTCCCCATCATCCCTGACATCCGCACTAATCAAGAAGATTAAGATTCACGGGATTACTGGTCATTTAGTCGTATAGATTCGGAACTGGTTTACTGATAGAAGACAGTGCGTTGTGGTGGAATAGACAATATTCAATCTACGCGGTACATTTTGTGTCTAGTGTGGCGCCACCTAGTGGTTAGGACACTGACTGAGCGAACCCTCGGCACTTGGGCTGGTCGGGTCACATGACTGTGTTTGGCGGGAAGGAGTCAATAGACAATAGACAACAGGTGCAGGAGTAGGCCATTCGGCCCTTCGAGCCAGCACCGCCATTCAACCTGATCATGGCTGATCATCCCCAATCAGTACCCCGTTCCTGCCTTCTCCCCATATCCCCTGACTCCGCTATCTTTAAGAGCCCTATCTAGCTCTCTCTTGAAAAGCATCCAGAGAACCTGCCTCCACCGCCCTCTGAGGCAGAGAATTCCACAGACTCACCACTCTCTGTGAGAAAAAAGTGTTTCCTCGTCTCCGTTCTAAATGGCTTACTCCTTATTCTTAAACTGTGGCCCCTGGTTCTGGAGTTGTCACGTGGTTATGGGCTGTGCCCTGGTATATATACAGGAGCCGTGACAAAACCCTCCCCCATTCACGTGTGTGCTGTTCTCTGTATTACCTTAATAAAGATCACTTTGATTCACAAGCGTGGCTCGCTATACTAGCCACAAAATGCTGGAGTAACTCAGTGGGCCAGGCAACATCTCATTTTTGATGCTGCCTGTTCCCGCTGAGATACTCCGGCATTTTTGTGTCTAGACACATAATGTACTGTGTATATTGTGTCAAAAAACGTACATTTTGTGTCTAACTTCGGTGTAATCCAGCATCTGCAGTTCCTTCCTACACATATGAAATTTCAAAATCTGTTACATCAATAGTACATTGATAGGTGAAAACCCATTGTATTTTGCACTCCTCTGCTCTTCCTTTGCCACGCTGAATTACTAAAAATATTACTTATTCATCCTTGATGCTTTTGAGGCAGATTGCATTATATTGATTTTAGGTGTTTACTAGACTAAGAGGAAACCCGTTGGGTCCCAGCCACATGGGAGGGGCTGGTCCCCCAATGCAATATCCCACCTCTCACCAATTCCAATATTGCTGGCCAGTGTGGGGGGAGGGGGGGGGGGGTCTTTCTGGAGCACTGGCATGGGTTTTGTGGGCCGAAGGGGACTGGTTTTCAGAGGGATAGTATGGACATTGTGGACTGAATGGATTCTTGGGCTGGCAGCTCAGTCACTGAGGCGTGGTAGCTCAGTCACTCAGGCCTGGCTGGCTGGCAGCTCTGAAACGCAGGCCTGGTGGGCTGGCAGCTCAGAAACTGCCAGAAATTCTGCTGAAAACAGGTGACAAACTCTGTGAGAATGATGGGGGAGAGGGTGGACAATCAATTTTAGATATTTTCATATTTTTTTACAGATCACAGCAATGAAGGAGGAATGTCTATCCTTGCGTGGCTCTCTGGAGCGCGAGTATGGGTGTTGTGTGCTGAAGGGACTGGTTTCCAGAGGGATAGTATGGACATTGTGGACTGAATGGATTCTTGGACTTGCAGTTCAGTGAGTCATGGCTGGTGGGCTGGCACCAGTCACTTACAGCTGGTGTGGTAGCAGTTCACTCAGTTACCCCTCCTCCCTTCACCCCCCCCCCCCTCACTCTACTCCTTGCCATTCCACTTCCCCCCCCACGCATTCAGTCCATCTCCCCTCAACCTCCTGTACTGATCCCCCCATCCTGTACTGTTCCCATTCATCCTGTACTGTCCCCATCCATCCTGTACTGTCCCCCATCCATCCTGTACTGTCCCCATCCATCCTGCACTGATCCCCCCATCCTGTACTGACCCCCATCCATCCTGCACTGATCCCCCATCCTGTACTGCCCCCCCATCCATCCTGTACTGTCCCCCATCCTGTACTGTCCCCATCCATCCTGTACTGCCCCCATCCATCCTGTACTGTCCCCATCCATCCTGTACTGTCCCCCCATCCATCCTGTACTGCCCCCCATCCATCCTGTACTGTCCCCATCCATTCCTGTACTGCCCCCCATCCATCCTGTACTGTCCCCCCATCATCCTGTACTGTCCCCATCCATCCTGTACTGTCCCACAGGAGCCCACAGGAGCCGTTGGAAGAGGAGGAGGGGGAGGAGCGACACCCGACCGGTAAGCTTTAAAATCCAGCGCGGGGCTTGTTTTTACCCAAATCCATAACATTCCATTTGGAGAAGTGGGTTTTTTTGAGGAAGCCGCTGATTGGTGGAAGAGGACCCGAGGAAGCAGCTGATTGGGTGCAACCCCGGGTTTACAATTTTACACTTCTGCCTTCTGGGAGTGGGACTCTGGGATTCTGGGAGGGAGTTAGGGATTCTGGGAGTTAGGGACTTGGGAGTTAGGGACTCTGGGAGTTCTGGGAGTTAGGGAGGGGTTAGGGACTGGGAGGGGATTTAGGGACTGGGAGTTAGGGGACTGGGAGTTAGGACTGGGAGTTAGATTCTGGGATTAGTTAGGGATTCTGGGAGTTAGGGAGGGAGTCTGGGAGTTAGGGACTGGGAGTTAGGGGGGACTGGGAGTTAGGGGGGTTAGGGTCTGGGAGTCAGTTAGGGGATTCTGGGAGTTAGGGATTCTGGAGTAGTTGGGAGTTAGGGACTTAGGGATTCTGGAGGGATAGTTTTCTGGGAGTTAGGGATTTGGAGTTAGGGGGACTTTTTTATATTTATGTTACTGGGACTGGGAGTGTAAGGGACTTTGGGAGTAAGGGAATATGGCAGTAGGAGATTGGCCCCGTGGTTTGTGGGAGTCAGCCTGCTGGGAGTTAGGGTTCGGGATGTGGGAGATCTGGGAGGGAGATGGGATCGGTGTCCCTGGTGGGATCTACGTTTGCAGGAAGTGTGTGTTCAGCTGCAGCTCCTGGCAGACCGCATTGAACGATTGGAACTGCGGCTGGATTCATACTGGAGCATCCACGATGCGGAGAAAGTCGTGGGATAGCACGTACAGTGAGTTGGTCAACCGCAGGCAAAAGGTAGGAGGACAAGAAGGGAACGGGTGGCCAATAGCCAGCAAAGCAGTAGGCAGGTAGTGCAGGGAGTCCCCTGCGGTCATCTCCTCCTAAACAGGTATACCATTTTGGATACTGTTGAGGGAGATGGCTCATCAGGGGAATGCAGCAGCAGCCAGGTTCATGGCACCATGGGTGGCTCTGCAGCACATGAGGGGGGAAAAAAAAAAGAGGGGAAGGGCAATAGTAATAGGGGATTCAATTGTCAGGGGAATAGATAGGCGTTTCTGCGGCCGCAAACGAGACTCCAGGATGGTATGTTGCCTCCCTGGTGCAAAGGTCAGGGGATGTCACTGAACGGCTGCAGAACATTCTGGAGGGGGAGGGTGAACAGCCAGTTGTCGTGGTGCATGTTGGCACCAACGATATAGGTAAAAAAAAGGGATGAGGTCCTACAAGGTGAATTTAGGGAGCTAGGAGATAAACTTAAAAGTAGGACCTCAAAGGCAGTAATCTCCGGATTACTACCAGTACCACGGGCCAGTCAGAGTAGAAATAGGAGGATAATGCAAATGAATACGTGGCTTGAAAAGTGGTGCAAGGGGGGGGATTCAAATTTTTTAGGGCACTGGGACCAGTTCTGGGGGAGGTGGGACGGTACAAACAGGACGGTTTGCACCTGGAATGGAATGGAACCAATGTTCTTGGGGGAGTGTTTGCTAGTGCTGTCGGGGAGGATTTAAACTAATGTGGCAGGGGGATGGGTACAAGAGCAGAGATGCAGGTGGGTGTAAAATGAGGGTTAGAAGCAATAGGTAGCAAGGTGAAAGGTAAAAGTGGCAGGCAGACAAAACCAGGGCAAAAATCAAAAAAGGGCCACTTTTCAGCAAAATTGTATATGGGGTAAGTGCGTTGTAAAGACAAGCCTGAAGGGCTTTGTGTCTCAATGCAAGGAGTATTCGTAATAAGGTGGACGAGTTGAACGTGCAGATAGATATTAATGATTATGATATAGTTGGATCACGGAGACATGGCTCCAGGGTGACGTAGGCTGGGAGCTGAACATCCTGGGATATTCAATATTCAGGAGGGATAGAGAGAAAGGAAAAGGAGGTGGGTAGCGTTGCTGGTTAGAGAGGAGATTAACGCAATGGAAAGGAAGGACATTAGCTTGGAGGATGTGGAATCGGTATGGGTAGAGCTACAAAACACTAAGGGGCAGAAAAACGCTGGTGGGTGTTGTGTACAGGCCACCTAACAGTAGCAGAGAAGTTGGGGATGGTATCAAACAGGAAATTAGAAATGCGTGCGACAAAGGCAAAACAGTTATAATGGGTGACTTCAATCTACATTATAGATTGGGTTAATCAAATTGGCAGGGGTGCTGAGGAAGAGGATTTTTTGGAATGTATGCGGGATAGTTATTAAATCAACATGTAGAGGAACCAACGAGAGAGCAGGCTATTTTAGACTGGGTTTTGAGTAATGAGGAAGGGGTAGTTAGCCGTCTTGTTGTCGTGCCCCCTTGGGCAAGAGTGACCATAATATGGTTGAGTTCTTCATTAGGATGGAGAGTGACATTGTTAATTCAGAAACAATGGTTCTGAACTTAAAGAAAGGTAACTTTGAGGGTATGAGACGTGAAATTGGCCAAGATTGACTGGCAATTAATTCTAAAAGGGTTGACGGTGGATATACAATGGAAGACATTTAAAGACTGCATGGATGAACTACAAAAATTGTTCATCCCAGTTTGGCAAAAGAATAAATCGGGGAAGGTAGTGCATCCGTGGATAACAAGGGAAGTCAGGGATAGTATCAAAGCAAAGGATGATGCGTACAAAGTAGCCAGAAAAAGCAGCATACCAGAGGACTGGGAGAAATTCAGAGACCAGCAGAGGAGGACAAAGGGCTTAATTAGGAAAGGAAAATAGATTATGAAAGAAAACTGGCAGGGAACATAAAAAACTGACTACAAAAGTTTTTATAGCTATGTGAAGAGAAAGAGGTTAGTTAAAACAAATGTAGGTCCCTTGCAGTCAGAAACAGGTGAGTTGATCATGGGGAACAAGGATATGGCGGACCAATTGAATAACTACTTTGGTTCCGTCTTCACTAAGGAAGACATAAATAATCTGCCGGAAATAGCAGGGGACTGTGGGTCAAAGGAGGGAATTGAGTGAAATCCAGGTCAGTCGGGAAGTGGTGTTGGGTAAATTGAATAGATTAAAGGCCGATAAATGCCCAGGGCCAGATAGGCTGCATCCCAGAGTACTTAAGGAAGTAGCTCAGGAAATAGTGGATGCATTAGTGATAATCTTTCAAAACTCTTTAGATTCTGGAGTAGTTCCTGAGGATTGTAGTTCCTGCAAATGTAACCCCTCTTTTTAAGAAGGGGAGGGAGAGAGAAAAACGGGGAATTACAGACCAGTTAGTCTAACATCGGTAGTGGGGAAACTGCTAGAGTCAGTTATTAAAGATGGGATAGCAGCACATTTGGAAAGTGGTGAAATCATTGGACAAAGTCAGCATGGATTTACGAAAAGGTAAATCATGTCTGACGAATCTTGTGGAATTTTTCGAGGATGTAACTAGTAGCGTGGATAAGGGAGAACCAGTGGATGTGGTATATCTGGACTTCCAGAAGGCTTTCGACAAGGTCCCACATAAGAGATTAGTATACAAACCTAAAGCATACGGTATTAGGGGTTCAGTATTGATGTGGATAGAGAACTGGCTGGCAAACAGGAAGCAAAGAGTAGGAGTAAAAGGTCCTTTTCACAATGGCAGGCAGTGACTAGTGGGGTACCGCAGGGCTCAGTGCTGGGACCCCAGCTAATTTACAATATATATTAATGATCTGGATGAGGGAATTGAAGGCAATATCTCCAAGTTTGCGGATGACACTAAGATGGGGGGCAGTGTTCGCTGTGAGGAGGATGCTAGGAGACTGCAAGGTGACTTGGATAGGCTGGGTGAGTGGGCAAATGTTTGGCAGATGCAGTTAATGTGGATTAAATGTGAGGTTATCCACTTTGGTGGCAAAAACAGGAAAGCAGACTATTATTTAAATGGTGGCCGATTAGGAAAAGGGGAGATGCAGCGAGACCTGGGTGTCATGGTACACCAGTCATTGAAAGTAGGCATGCAGGTGCAGGCAGGCAGTGAAAAAAAGCGAATGGGTATGTTAGCTTTCATAGCAAAAGGATTTGAGTACAGGAGCAGGGAGGTTCTACTTCAGTTGTACAGGGTCTTGGTGAGACCACACCTGGAGTATTGCGTACAGTTTTGGTCTCCAAATCTGAGGAAGGACATTATTGCCATAGAGGGAGTGCAGAGAAGGTTCACCAGACTGATTCCTGGGATGTCAGGGACTGTCTTATGAAGAAAGACTGGATTAGACTCGGTTTATACTCTCTGGAATTTAGGAGATTGAGAGGGGATCTTATAGAAACTTACAAAATTCTTAAGGGGTTGGACAGGCTAGATGCAGGAAGATTGTTCCCGATGTTGGGGAAGTCCAGGACAAGGGGTCACAGCTTAAGGATAAGGGGGAAATCCTTTAAGACCCGAGATGAGAAAGACTTTTTTCACACAGAGAAGTGGTGAGTCTCTGGAACTCTCTGCCACAGAGGGTAGTTGAGGCCAGTTCATTGGCTATATTTAAGAGTGAGTTGGATGTGGCCCTTGTGGCTAAGGGGATCAGAGGGTTATGGAGAGAAGGCAGGTACGGGATACTGAGTTGGATGATCAGCCATGATCATATTGAGTGGCGGTGCAGGCTCGAAGGGCTGAATGGCCTACTCCTGCACCTAATTTCTATGTTTCTATGTTTCTATGTCCCCCCATTCATCCTGTACTGTCCCCCATCCATCCTGTACTGTCCCCCATCCATCCTGTACTATATCCCCCATTATCCTGTACTGTCCCATCCATCCTGTACTGCCCCCCCATTCATCCTGTACTGTCCCCCATCCATCCTGTACTGTCCCCAATCCATCCTGTACTGTCCCCATCCATCCTGTACTGTCCCCATCCATCCTGTACTGTCCCCCCATCCATCCTCCTGTACTGTCCCCCATCCATCCTGTACTGTCCCCCCATCCATCTTGTACTGATTCCCGCCCCCCCCCCCCACAGCACCGACTTAGCTCCCTTATACATCAACGGTGAGTGTGTGGAGAGGGTCTACACCTTCCGGTTTCTCGGCGTCCTTATCTCCGCTGACATCTCCTGGACAGATAACATCACAGCGGTCATCAAGAAGGCTCAGCAGCGGCTGCACTTCCCGAGGGTCCTCAGGAAGCACAACCTGGACTCCAACCTGCTGCTGACCTTCTACCGCTCGTCCATTGAGAGCCTGTTGACATACTGCTTTACAGCATGGTACATACGGCAGCTGCACCATGGCTGACAGGGAGAGGCTTCAGAGAGTAGTTTAGGGCAGCACAGAAGATCATCGGCTGCCCTCTCCCCTCTCTGATGGACATTTACACCTCCCGCTGCCCAGCAGGGCGAAGAACATTATCAAGGACAGCTCCATCCTGCATTTGGCCTGTGCAACCTGCTGCCCTCAGGGAGGCGCTATAGGTGCATCAGCACAAGGACAAATAGACTCAAGAACAGTTTCTTTCCAAAATCCATGATCTCCCTGAACTCACACATGCACTGACTTCACAGCCTAACCCCCGGACCTTCATCTATCCACCTACTGTAATTGTACTGTAACTGTAATTTTATTTATCCATTGTCTTTTATAGATATGTATATAGCGTCGCAGAAACTGTGCACCTTATTCCCCCTCCCCCTTTTTGTTTTCTATGGTGCATCTGTGGAAGTTGGTGAGAGTTATTGGGTAGCATGCCAAATTTTGTACGCATTCTAATGAAGTAGAGGCATTGGTATGCTTTCATTGGTTCGATATAGGTGGTCCAGGACAAGTTGCTGGTGATATTTACTCCCAGGAATTTGAAGCTTTCTTCCATCTCTACTTTAGTTCCGTCAATGCACACTGGTGTATGGGTAATGCTTCGCTTCCCGAAGTCGATCACTATCTACTTTGTCTTGCTGACATTGAAAGGTTGGGAGAATGAACAGCCATCACATGACAAAACTCAAGCATCTCCATCTCATAAGACTAATGAGACAAAGGCGGCAAAATCAACATACAGACATAACCATCCTCCAGTATGCTGACATGCCAAATACCAATGCATTAGTTGGGAAAATAGAAATGAGATGTCAGATTTTGGAGTGAGAATGTGAGATGAAAGCTTTTCAAAGATAATTCTCAGAAGACTTCATAAAAGCCATGTAGTCAAGAAGTGCAATACATAGAAGATTTGGTACAACCCGCCAGGGGCTTATAATATCTAGCTAAGAAATACATAGCTAGGGATGTCTAGGCTAAAAGGAATTATCAGAAAACTGCAGAAAAAAGGTACAATAGTTAGCTCTTCCAAATCCAGAGTTCACCTCGGCTTAATGTGGAAGACTCCACGGTTAGTTTAACCTCCTCACCATGAACCAAAATTTCATGCAAGAAAATGCTAGCCATCTTTGCTCCTGAAAGCCAAAAATATACATAACTACTAATAATGAATGACTAGTGTAATTTCAGACCTCAAGAATGTTCTGATGCACTTAGAACAAATTCAGTGTTTGTGAAGTGCAATCACTGTTACAAAGGCAAATAGAAAATGTTTTCCAGAATATTTGACAACGCCACCAGTCACCATCTGCTAGAAATTGCCATGGCGATGGCTTATTGCAAAACTAAAGGGAATTTTAGGTTGGGTAATTCTGAGATAAATTAACCCCATCAGAAATTGACCCACACATCACATTCCCTCAAGTTAAAAGTTTGAGAATCAGTGTGCCTGGGAGAAGTGGAGCAGTAAAAGTCTGTACGGAGAAATTAAGTAATGAACTTTGCTTTGATGATTGGAATGTTAATTGTATGATTGAAAGACAATGATATAGATGAACCTCTTTCCTCTGAAGGCTGTACCACTAGGGAAATACACTCGAGGCAAAGCAGCATCAAAGAAAAATGCATGAAGCTACAGCAATTTTTAAGATGTTTAACTCACCTTATAGGATCAAGATCTGTTAAACACACAGCTCATTTTCAGACATTAAAGAGATCTAGCATTACTCACATCCTAGGCTGATAGCTTTTAAATTCACATAAAATCATGTGGGCTCTAGTTGAATTGAATCTGGCATTACCAGCGATAAAAATCCATCAAGCATTATGTCTGTCAGAATGAAAAGGCTGATATTAGTTTTGCTTGTTTATATCTTGGCAGTGTGTACTTTATACAAATCTGAGCAATTCCATTACCATATATAAGCTTGCTTATTGGCATTTATTTTCCGCATGCCAAATGTTAGATGGAGCATACATATTCTTCACAGAACCTGTGTCACTATATTAAGAGGCAAACATGACCAGCTTGAGCAAGGACATTATCATAACAACCATCCAACTGTGAATGTGAAGCAAGCAGAGCAATGAAATAGGTCAGATGAGATAATGCAATTACTTAGAAAATTTACCATTATTATACAAAGTATACAACAACAATATCTAAAACACTTCATTCATAGCCAAGTATTCCCAAGAGGGATAGGGTCACCACCTTGCAGGCTTCATAGCTACATCTGTCCAACTTCCAGAATTTGACTACCACCTCCCAGAACCAAAAAAAGGATATCTCATTGTCCTCAACTTTTACTCAGTCAACCCCCAACGATCATTGGACCAAAATTTTCAACACCAACTTTACTCTGTTTTCAGAATTCTGAATGTACTGTTCTTGCCAAAATGTTAATTCTTTCATCTTCCCCAGTACCCACTCCACTTTGAGAGCACCTTCACCTGTTGATTCCAGATCTAATATTCTCCCCCTAGTCTGGATCAGTCAATCACTGAGTCGAACACTGGATTCCAAACCCCAACTCCGCGGGGCCGGCCTCGCATCTACACACTCGAGCCCTCAGCAGCCTCGCATAAACAGAACAGAAGGACGACAACCGACACACCCAGAGAGACAATAGACAATAGGTGCAGGAGTAGGCCATTCGGCCCTTCGAGCCAGCACCGCCATTCAATGTGATCATGGCTGATCATCCCCAATCAGTACCCCGTTCCTGCCTTCTCCCCATATCCCCTGACTGCTATTTTTTAAGAGCCCTATCTAGCTCTCTCTTGAAAGCATCCAGAGAACCCGCCTCCACCGCCCTCTGAGGCAGAGAATTCCACAGACTCACCACTCTCTGTAAGAAAAAGTGTTTCCTCGTCTCCGTTCTAAATGGCTTACTCCCTATTCTTAAACTGTGGGCCCTGGTTCTGGACCCCCCCAACATCGGGAACATGTTTCCTGCCTCTAGCGTGTCCAAACCCTTAACAATCTTATATGTTTCAATGAGATTCCCTCTCATCCTTCTAAACTCCTGAGTATACAAGCCCAGCTGCTCCATTCTCTCAGCATATGACAGTCCCGCCATCCCGGGAATTGTCATTCCTTGTAAACATACCTACATAATAATGAAACAATCATCCCTTTATACTCCTCTACAGTGGCGGAAACTAACGCCGCAAAAGTACCGGGGGGGGAGGGCAGCCCCTACAAACCAATCACAGCACCTATTCAGTACTTAGAAACAATGTTACAGGATGTAATTTGAACCGGTTAATTCCCGTTTCGGATCTTAATTTAGCTTTTAATGTCTGGTTAGCTCATTCAACAAGTCCAGCAGCCTATGGTCGACAGGCGCAGTGTAACTGCTGCTGGACGCCCACCTGTTCACTGAACTCCTTATTTACTTGTCCTACAAAATGAGGACCATTTTCCGAACTCAGCCGAACCGGAATTCCCGGAACAATCTCTCTCATGAGTACTTTGATTACTGTGGAGGCTTTGTTATCCAGTGTAGGATAGGCCTCTATCCACCCACTGAACATGCCTACAATTACCAGCACATACCTATGTCCCAGACATCTTTCCAGCTCAATGCAGTCCGTCTGGAGGGTCTCAAAGGGACGCATGGGTACGGGTGTTTTCCCACTTTTCAACATAATTGTATAAGGGGTAAGAGTGTTGTTAAAAAAAAAGCCTGAAGGCTTTGTGTCTCAATGCAAGGAGCATTCGTAATAAGGTGGATGAGTTGAATGTGCAGATAGTTATTAATGAATATGATATAGTTGGGATCACGGAGACATGGCTCCAGGGTGACCAAGGCTGGGAGCTGAACATCCAGGGATATTCAATATTCAGGAGGGATAGACAGAAAGGAAAAGGAGGTGGAGTAGCGTTGCTGGTTAGAGAGGAGATTAACACAATAGAAAGGAATTACATTAGCTTGGAGGATGTGGAATCGATATGGGTAGAGCTGCGAAAAACTAAGGGGCAGAAAACGCTGGTGGGAGTTGTGTACAGGCCACCTAACAGCAGTAGTGGAGTTGGGGATGGCATCAAACATGAAATTAGAAATGCGTGCAACAAAGGTAAAAACAGTTATAATGGGTGACTTCAATCTACATATAGATTGGGTGAATCAAATAGGCAGGGGTGCTGAGGAAGAGGAATTCTTGTAATGTATGCGGGATAGTTTTCTAAACCAACATGTGGAGGAACCAACGAGAGAGCAGGCTATTCTAGACTGGGTATTGAGTAACGAGGAAGAATTAGTTAGCAGTCTTGTTGTGCGTGGCCCCTTGGGCAAGAGTGACCATAATATGGTTGATTTCTTCATTAGGATGGAGAGTGACATTGTTAATTCAGAAACAAGGGTTCTGAACTTAAAGAAAGGTAACTTTGAGGGTATGAAACGTGAATTGGCCAAGATAGACTGGCAAGTGATTCTTAAAGGGTTGACGGTGGATATGCAATGGAAGGCATTTAAAGACAGCATGGATGAACTACAACAATTGTTCATCCCAGTTTGGCAAAAGAATAAATCAGGGAAGGCAGTGCATCCATGGATAACAAGGAAAATCAGGGATAGTATCAAAACTAAAGATGAAGCATACAAATTAGCCAGAAAAAGCAGCCTACCAGAGGACTGGGAGAAATTCAGAGTCCAGCAGAGGAGGACAAAGGGCTTAATTAGGAAAGGGAAAATAGATTATGAAAGAAAACTGGCAGGGAACATAAAAACTGATCTACAATTACATGAGCTAATAATATCAAGGTCATCAAGAGTCTCAGAAACAGCGATGGTCATCAGCCACATAAAACCTCATACAAAGGTGTCAGTACAAGCTATTGCTAGATGACCAAAACAGGTTTGCATTTTGCTGGAGTAGACACTGATGTGTTTAAATCACTCCACCAGGGCGGCATCAACGTACGCAGCAAAGTCGCAGGACGTGCCATTAGACCAAATCCTCACCGCAGGATAGTCCAGTTAAGGAACCTTTTAGGGTTTATGATAAACCTGTCCTCGCAATGCAAAGATTGGGCAAGCTATTTTGGGTTCGTTTGAGTTCTCCTTTGTAATTTCCCCTGCGAAAGAGGGGTTATTACTGTTGTGTAACATTTTATTGTTAAAGACATTTATTGTATAAATTAAACAATGTTTGATACATTATTTGGTTATCCTGTGTCAACCAAGGCAGTGTGTCGTATGGAACTGTATCTACGGCATGAAATCACAGAGCTTTGAAATCTTCACACAGTCACTCACGTGACTCCGAAGTAAAATAGTAAGATTAAACGAGAACTTACCAGTTTGAAGTTTGATCCTTATTTTATGAGGAGTTACGATGAGGGATTACGTGCCTTCCGCTCCCACCCTCATAATCTAAAGGATCATCTGGTAGTTCTAGTCTTCTAAAAGTCTTACTATGTTACTTCGGCTATTGGGTTTCTGTGTTTTCACGCCGCTGCTTTGAAGTATGACAAACATGCGCTCAGGCGGGGCTTCTTCACGTAATCCCTCATCGTAACTCCTCATAAAATAAGGATCAAACTTCAAACTGGTAAGTTCTCATTTAATCTTACTATTTCTGGTGGGATATCTGTGTTCCCGCTGGTCATGAAGCCTCCATTTCTCCACACCAGGCCAACGTCATGGACCACTATAAAGGCATATCTATAGTCAGTGTAAACGTTCACTCTCAGATTCTCTTCAATGATACAGGCTCTTATTAAGGCAAACAGCTCTGCTTGTTGGGCAGATGTTATCCCACTTTTCAAGAAAGGAGCGAGAGAGAAAAGGGGAATTACAGATCAGTTAGCCTGACTTCGGTGGTGGGAAAGATGCTGGAGTCAATTATTAAAGAGGTAATAATGGGGCATTTGGATAGCAGTAAAAGGATTAGTCCAAGTCAGCATGGATTTATGAAAGGGAAATCATGCTCGACTTATCTTCTGGAATTTTTTGAGGATGTGACAAGTAAAATGGATGAAGGGGTGCCATTGGATGTGGTGTATCTAGACTTTCAGAAAGCCTTTGATAAGGTCCCGCACGAGAGACTGGTGACTAAAATTAGAGCGCATGGTATTGGGGGTAGGGTGTTGACGTGGATAGAAAATTGGTTGGCAGACCGGAACAAAGAGTAGGAGTGAACGGGTCCTTTTCAGAATGGCAGGCAGTGGCGAGTGGAGTGCCGCAAGGCTCGGTGTTGAACCGCAACTGTTTACCATACATATTCATGATTTGGAAGAGGGAATTAGGAGCAACACTAGCAAGTTTGCGGATGACACAAAGCTGGGTGGCAGTGTGAATTGTGAAGAGGATTTTAGGAATTTGCAGGGTGACCTGGACAGGTTGAGTGAGTGGGCAGATGTGTGGCAGATGCAGTATAATATAGATAATTGTGAGGTTATCCACTTTGGAGGCAAAAACAAGGTGGCAGATAATTATCTCAATGGGGTTAGGTTAGGTAAGGGGGAGGTACAGCGAGACCTGGGTGTCCTTGTACATCGGTCACTGAAAGTTGGCGTGCAGGTACAGCAGGCAGTGAAGAAAGTTAATGGAATGTTGGCCTTCATAACAAGAGGATTTCAGTATAGGAGTAGAGTGGTTCTTCTACAGTTGTATAGGACTCGGGTAAGACCACATCTGGGGTATTGTATACAGTTTTGATCTCCTAATTTGAGGAAGGACATCCTTGTGATTGAGACAGTGCAGCGTAGGTTCACGAGATTGATCCCTGGGATGGCGGGACTGTCATACGAGGAAAGATTGAAAAGACTAGGCTTGTATTCACTGGAGTTTAGAAGGATGAGGGGGATCTCATAGAAACATATAAAATTATAAAAGGACTGGACAAGCTAGATGCAGGAAAAAAAATTCCCAATGTTGGGCGAGTCCAGAACCAGGGGCCAGTCTTAGAATAAAGGGGAGGCCATTTAAGACTGAGGTGAGAAAAAACTTTTTCACCCAGAGAGTTGTGAATTTGTGGAATTCCCTGCCACAGAGGGCAATGGAGGCCAAATCACTGGATGGATTTAAGAGAGAGTTAGATAGAGCTCTAGGGGCTAGTGGAATCAAGGGATATGGGGAGAAGGCAGGCACGGGTTATTGATTGGGGACGATCAGCCATGATCGCAATGAATGGCGGTTCTGGCTCGAAGGGCCGAATGGCCTCCTCCTGCACCTATTTTTTATGTTTCTAGAAAGGTGCCCCAAAGGCAACCGCCTCTACACTATTTCGGGTCTGATCTACAATGGCATACCCAGAAAGCTTTTCTCCCAGTGGTCCGACCGATGCACTCCCATCCACACACAGGGCCAGGTCAATGTCTGCCATAGGGATATCTGTTAAATCTTCCCGAATAGTGTTTTCCTTGAATACAAATAGGCAATCATGCCCTGATTCTATCTGTTCTTCCAGTTGTTTATAGAGAAAGAAGGCTAGTGCAATATTTGAACTGCAATTTGGGATTGTTTAACAGGTATATTTTGTACTTATTCCGGTGAGTCACGATGAGGTGTTGTATCTGCAGCTGTCCTAGCAAGCCAGCAACTGAGTGAGAACTATATACAACTATATCCTGTTGTATAGTCTAATTAGCAGCTGATTGCAAGTTGTTGTAGATTGCAGTCAAGATCTGTGTGCAAATGGGATGTCCTCGTGCCACAGGATCAATCTTTGAGGAGTAGCAAGCTATCCGTCGATGTTTGTCTCCATGTTTCTGGGTTAGAACTGCAGTGGAGCAATCAGAAAGGAATGTACAGTATAATTGGAATAGTCGATCCAAAAGTGGCCTTCCTAATGCTGGTGCCTGTAACAGAGACTCCTTCAGATTTTTAAAGGCTTCTTGAGCTTCTTCAGACAATTGAAACTTGCCCTCCATACTAGTGTATGGTGTCAATTTTTTAGTGTCCAGAGCAATGTTGGGTATCCACTGACGACAATAGATTACCATGCCGAGCCACTGTCTCATTGCTTTGCCTCTCATATCAGTTCGAGTCAGCATGGATTTGCGAAGGGGAAATCATGCTTGACTAATCTGTATTTTTTTGAGGATGTAACTAGGAAAATGGACAAAGAATAGGGATTATCGGGTCCCTTTCAGAATGGCAGGCAGTGACTAGTGGGGTACCACAAGACTCGGTGCTGGGACTTCAGCTATTTACAATATACATCATTTGGATGAAAGGATTCAAAGTAACATTAGCAAATTTGCAGATGACAGCTGGGTGGCAGTGTGAACTGTGAGGAGGATGCTATGAAAATGCAGGGTGACTTGGACAGGTTGGAGGAGTGGGCAGATGCATGGCAGATGAAGTTTAATGCGAATAAATGTGAGGTTATTAACTCTGGTAGCAAAAACAGGAAGGCTGATTACTATCTAAATGGCGTCAAGTTGGGAAAAGGGGAAGTACAACGGGATCTGGGGGTCCTTGTTCATCAGTATGAAAGTAAGCATGCAGGTACAGTAGGCAGTGAAGAAAGCGAATGGCATGTTGGCCTTTATAACAAGAGGAGTCAAGTATAAGAGCAAAGAGGTCCCTCTGCAGTTGTACAGAGCCCTAGTGAGACCACACCTGGGGTATTGTGCGCAGTTTTGGTCCCCTCATTTGAGAAAGGACATTCTTGCTATTGAGGGAGTGCAGCGTAGGTTTACAAGGTTAATTCCCGGGATGGAGGGACTGTCATATGCTGAGAGAATGGAGCAGCTGGGCTTGTACGCTCTGGAGTTTAGAAGGATGAGAGGGCATCTTATTGAAACATATAAGATTGTTAAGGGTTTGGATATGCTAGAGGCAGGAAACAGGTTCCCGATGTTGGGGGAGTCCAGAACCAGGGGCCTCAGTTTAAGAATAAGGAGTAAGCCATTTAGAACAGAGACGAGGAAACACTTTTTCTCGCAGAGAGTTGTGAGTTTGTGGAATTCTCTGCCTCAGAGGGCGGTGGAGGCCGGTTCTCTGGATACTTTCAAGAGAGAGCTAGACTTAAAGATAGCGGAGTCAGGGTATCTGGGGAGAAGGCCAGAACGGGGTACTGATTGGGGATGATCAGCCATGATCACATTGAATGGCGGTGCTGGCTCGAAGGGCTGAATGGCCTACTCCTGCACCTATTGTCTATTGCCTCTCGTGGTGCAGGGAATTCACAGATTGGTTTGACTCGGCTGTTCTCCAGACTCTGTTCTGTTGCACACCAAGGAACTTCACCTTCTGCTGGGCCATTAATACTTTTGATTGAGTGGAACTTCACAGTTGCTTTGTTCATCCTGGCTGGCTGCAAGTAAATCATCCACATACTGAACTAGGGTGGAGCCACATCGAAAGCTTGAGGTTTGCAGCTGTCCTTGGGGACATCTGGAAAACGATGGAGAATTCACAAATCCCTGAGGTAATCAAGTCCATGTGTACCGTTGTCCGTTGTAGATGAAGGCGAAGAGGTACTGACTGTCTTGATGTAGAGGTAGTGAGAAGAAGGCAAGTTGTAAAGCCACAATCAAAAAGATCTGTGCCTGTGCTGGAATTTGGGCTAAAATGTGAGTTGGATTAGGTACCGATGCATGAAGCAGTTCTACGATGGCATTAATGGACCACAAATCCTGAACCAATCTATATTGATCCGGTTGCCCTGCTTTGGGTACTGCGAGGATAAGCATGTTACAATAGAATTGACATTTAATCAGGATGCCCTGTTCTAGCAATCCTTGAATTAACTTACCAATGCTTGGTATTGCCTGCTGCTTCAGCCGGTACTGTTGTATAGAAGGCAGTGTTACATTTTTCAGGAGAGCTACCTGGATGGGATCAATCGGAACACAATCTACCGGGGTAGGGCCCTCTGCCCACACCTGTGGGCCCACATACACTTGTACCTCACTGCCCAGATGATGGCCTAAATGAGTTGTAATCTTCCTTGGTGGCTGATAAAACTGAACACTACAATTATTAGGCAGTTCTTTTTCCTGGCTCGTGTTTGGATTCGCCAGAATGATTGCTCGCATAACCATAAATCCTTTGCAAGAGATGGGAAGTTCACTTTCTTTGTTATATGCAGGACAACCTCAGAAACCTGCTTCCATAATTCTGCAGGGACCTCAGCATATTCTGCTGTTCCCTGTAGTCCGATCACTAATGCCAAAAGGTCTACATCTCACCTAGTTCCTTCACGGGATTTGAAAAAGGTTTACAGCTCTCAATTTTTACCACTCCGATCATATACTAAGGTGATATGAAACGGGGGCTTATCTTCTGAATCTCAGGACTGCCATTGGGGTGTCACTGACAAGTAACACTATCTTTTGGGAGCCCATGCGTTACAGTTATTCCGTTGTCTCCACACTAAACTTTCACCTGGAATGCACATCGCAAATCCCGAGCTAGCAGATTACAATCCAGACCCGTGGTAATTACAAATTGATGCTGCACTGTCTTGCTTTGGTATGTTACTTCAACTGACATAGAGATGGGGTATTGGCATACTTGTCCTTGGAATCTGGACAGGCTCTGGGTTTAATTAGATTTAGGACGATTGTAAATGGACTGAATAGATGACATGAATGCCGCCGTATCTATCAAAAAGGTGCATCTTCTTCCCCCTGCTTGCAATGATAAAACAGGTTCCTTATCAGTATTGCACCCGTTCATCACCAAATTGGCCAGTCAGTTCTGGGAAAATTGATTTTCCTGGGAGAGGTTCGTATGCCTCCCCCGTCATCAATTCCCTTGCCAACCTCCCCTTTGCTCTTGCTGATAGCCCTTCTTTGTCTTCCCCATGGGCATTCCTTGCACCAATGACCATACTTGCCACAATTATAACAACGGTCTACTCCCTCTAAAATGTGGCTTTGGGGCAACACAGGGTTGGCTGTAAGCGGGGGCATATAGTTCATGGGGGTAACCTGGAGTCCCGCATTCCTGCATCTTCGCCCATTCTGCTTCACAGAACCAGGGTCCTGTTTGGTAATTGCTAGTGTCTGGATTATCTTTTGGTATCTCCTTCTTCATAACATATTCAGTTTTTACTTTAGTTTGAGGCTGATGTTCCTGTTTCTTATTATCCTTCCAATGGTATCAAACTGCACGGGCCATTTGACCCGGACTATTCTCAGACCACTCCTTGTTATTCGATGTTATTGATTCAGCAACAGCGGCTGGTAGGCAGTTTATAAAACTTGCACAATAGTAGGATGAATTTGCACTGTTCATATAATTAACATCTTCCGACTGGTCTATGTATATTTCCTAAAATCTTTCCAGAAATTCGTCTGCCCCCTCTCCCCTCCGGGGTTTCTATGTCCAAAATTTTAGAAATATCAATTGGTTTCTGCAGAGTGATAGTAAGGGCAGCTAGGATTGCATTGTCTCGTGCCGTGCTCTGGGCAAGCAGGTTAGCTAGCGCATCATGAGTTGGGGATCTCAAGTTCGCCAAGAATCTTGCATGTTCTGCTGGGGTTATAACTTGTTGCACTAAAGCCCACAAAATCTCTTGAATCTGCATGATACACTCTTATTGTAGTTTGGGGGTAATCTATAAATGTGGCGGGTGACTTTTTTCCAATCAGGCATCCGGCTCAGTTTGGCCATCATCTCATTTGGCTGCCCCGGGGACTATACTTTTATTGTTTGGGTGTTTCCAGCGCCTGCACAATTACCGGTTTAAACGTGGAGTTAGGCATTTCTCCAACCGGTAATAGTCGGCGAGCGGGTCGCCACTCAACTATTTTGTCTGCCCTTGCATCAGGCTCAGTCTCAGTGTCACAGGAGGTCAAATCACTCTCCGATTCTTCGTTCTTGGCCTTAGGAGAAAGACGATAATTTACAAGTCAAGTCAAGTCAAGTTTATTCGTCACATACACATACGAGATGTGCAGTGTAATGAAAAGTGGCAATGCTCGCGGACTTTGTGCAAAAAACAAACAAACAAACAAACTACAAACAGAATGGAACAGAATCGCATATTCTTTTACATATTAAATATTGTGGGCGGAAGGAAAAAGGGAAAAAAAACCCAGCAATTAAAAAAAACAAAACAGTATAATGGTACAGTAAAGTTAGTCCCTGGTGAGATAGGAGTTTACAGTCCTAATGGCCTCTGGGAAGAAACTCCTTCTCATCCTTTCCGTTCTCACAGCATGACAACGGAGGCGTTTGCCTGACAGTAGCAGCTGGAACAGTCCGTTGCAGGGGTGGAAGGGGTCTCCCATGATCTTATTGGCTCTGGAGTTGCACCTCCTGATGTATAGTTCCTGCAGAGGGGCGAGTGTAGTTCCCATAGTGCGTTCGGCCGAACGCACTACTCTCTGCAGAGCCTTCTTGTCCTGGGCAGAGCAGTTCCCAAACCAGATTGTGATGTTTCCGGACAAGATGCTTTCCACAGCCGCTGAGTAGAAGCACTGGACGATCCTTGGAGACACTCTGAATTTCCTCAATTGCCTGAGGTGATAAAGGCGCTGCCTTGCCTTACTCACGAGTGCTGCAGCGTGTGATGTCCATGTCATATCCTCAGGGATGTGGACTCCCAGGTATTTAAAACAGCTCACCCGATCCACAGTATCCCCATTTATCCTCAATGGTGTGTACGTCCTCGGATGATGTGCCCTCCTAAAGTCCACGATCAGCTCCTTCGTTTTTTTGATGTTCCAAAGGACTGGTTCCGTTCTCTCGGTCTGCGCCTTTCCCTTCTGCGTTTTGGGTGTTCCCGAACTGGTTCTTGAACTTGCGGTCGAGGCATACCTTTCCTTGCTTTGCTCCTAGTGCCAAGCACTGCCGGGACGTCTGCCAATTTTGGAGCTGTTGGAGCCAGCGAACTCTGAGTTGAATCTGTTGTGTTGCGGGAATACATGCAGGAGGTACATAAGGTGGGGGTTGTAAACGGTTCCTAATACGGACACTTTCCCAATCTTCTAAATGCTAATCGTCTCTCTCATCTAAGCCAAAGCCAACCATTGGATCACGCAATCCTTTTTCACTATCTACTTTTAACCCATCCAGGGTCTGCTTGGACTCCCGTTCTCTGTATTCTTTATAAGCGCAAGTACATTCCCTTTTCATTTTATCCATAGGCTTGATAAAGGGCCTGTCCCACTTCGCGAACTTCGCGCATACTTACCTCGTACTTACCGCGTACTTAGCGCGAACTCCGCTTCCGTTTGGTCGTGCCAAACACATGCAATCGCATGCAAGTGGGACAGGCCCTTAACTCCTTTTTCTGTTACATCTATTCCTAGCTTCAAAGCCATTTCCTGTCACTCTGCTAACTACTCTCTGACCCTTCAAATCTTGATAATGCTCCCTCCAGAGACCAATAAGCCTTTTAGCATGATCATTTTGACTATACTTCCAAATTATCTTCTTTATGTACTTCACACCCTCCAGGGTTCCAATCCCTCCTTCAGGCCATAGTCACACCCTAACTTCTCATTCAAGGTTCCAGATAAATGCTTTAATCGTTCCGCCTCTTCTGGATATTTAACACACATTATCGGTAATGGGTTCTCAGGGTCAGTAGCACTATTTAGGTCATTTCCCATTTCAGCTGACAATCACACAAAATATAAATCTACACACCAACACAATGCAGCGTACTTCAAACACTCGTATCTCCAGTCAGACGAGGCCCACACCATTCACACACAGTTCTCAAAGCTTCTTAAAACGGTAAATTAAAGCGGTAAACACACATCTTAAAGCAGTACCACTATAGCACAATCACCCGGAGTTAAACACACCAATATAAAGTATACAGCTATAACACAAGAACAAAATCACACTTAAGCAAGAGAATCTTAAACGATAGCATATACAGCTAGAATACAGCTCAAAATCACACTTAAGCAAGGACATATAGAACTAGCAACTATAATGCAAAAGCAAACTGGAATATAATATATGAGCATACAATAACAGTACAGTTACAGTACAAGAGTTATAGTTCAAGAGTAAATCACACAGCTATAATACAAGAGTAAATCACACAGCTATAATACAAGAGTAAATTACAATTACAGTACAAGCATAAGCAAAAGCATTCAATATGTACACTTCAAATTTAGCAGAATTTAGAATAAAAAAATTTGGATCGCACAGTCCGAGAAAATCAGACACGTCCTCTCAATTTTAGCACTAATTTTTACAGTAGCTATGCCAATCTACCTTAATACTGAACCCCAGTACCAACAAGGACTCAAACCTGTCACAGGCAGGGACCAAACCCCAGGGACTCAAACCCTCCTACCTGCAAGCTACTGATCCTCACGCTTACTCCACTTAGCGCTGCCTCTCAGCACCTTCTTTTAAAGTGAATCTGCCAATCTCACCTCAGCGCTGGCTCTCAGTACTTACCCCGCTTAGTACTGAACCTTCCCAGTATCGTCTTTCAAGGTACCCTGCCAATTAGTACCCCAATACCAGGTGGGGACTCTAACCCCGAAACTAACCCTCTAAGGTGGGGACGCAAACCCTCGAGGGACTGACCTTGTGAGCCCGACCCTCACCCAAACCCGGGTTTCTATCCCTTCAAGGTGGGGATCCGAACCCTACAGAGACCTCTCTCCCTCACCCGATCCAGTATTCGCCAGACTACTAACCTTAACCGATATCGTCGGGATTCCACGCACAAGTCAGCGAATGACCAATTCGTCGCCAGATTAGCGGAGCGGGGAAAACCGATGCAGCAAAAACTACTCACCCCGGGGTCCCAATTTCTCCTTCCACGATCCGAGACAACTTAGCTCCTCTATCGCACAGTCACGTTGGCAATCCGTTGAGATCCCGGACGAGCCCCCAAATGTTGATTCCAGATATAATATTCTCTCCCTAGTCTGGTTCAGTCAAACACTGAGTCGAACACTGGATTCCAAACCCTTCTTTGTTTGTATACAACTCCGCGTGGCCGGCCTCGGATCTACTTACTCAAACCCTCAGCAGCGTAAACAGAACAGAAGGACGACAAGTGACACGCCCAAATGAAACGATCATCCCTTTATACCCCTGTACAGTGGCGGGAAACTAACGGCACAAAGGTACAAGGGGTGGCAGCCCTGACAAACCAATCACAGCACCGATTCAGTACTGGGAAACAAAGTATAAACACATTCAGTTAGGTAACCCCTCCGGACCAATCACAGACACAGAACAAGCGTCAGTGTGTTGAAACAATACAGAAAACCCTTGAGGAGCCCAGACTTGTTGGCGACAGGTGGGACACGTGGGCAGAAGCTTCTTGGAGGTTCTTCAGAGGTCCAGACTTATTGGAGTCAGCTAGGTCACATGGTTCTCCAGCATCTTGCAATGTATTGTCGCTATCTGTGAAGCCCAGTTTCTCACAGACACCTGCATTTCCAAAGTATCCAAACCCCTGCATATCCACACCTACAAATGTAGAATTCACAATTCCCTTATACATCCTTCATCTGAGGTCTTAAGCACCTCTTCCAAGCAGTAATTCACTTTTTCCCCCAATTTTAATGGTATTTTGTTGTCACTTTTACCTAGGTACAGTGAAATTCCTTTTTTCGTATACAGTTCAGTGAACAATCTTACTGTACATAAGCACAATTATAAAGGCCACTCAGTGTACCTACAAGAATGTAGGTACACCGAGACAGTACACAAGAGTCACCACATTTCCAGTGACATTTTGTATGAGTCAAGTCCAAATTTGGATGTAGATTCCTTACTGATTTGTGAATATCTTCTTTCAGTACAAGAATCTGATAATCAAACTTCCATTTGCCTGTCTCATTAATTCTCCAAAACATTCCCACCCTGACATGCCTGTTCTTAACTTCATACATTGTTCCAAAGAGGCAAATTTCATATGTAAAGAAGATACACTGATCGCTTGATTAGATGGCCCGTCTTCTAATTGGGAATAGGGGATGGAGTCCTTACAGGAAGCAGGGTGGGAGGAAGAGTAGTCCAGGTAGCTGTGGGAGTCAGTAGGTTTGTAGTGGATGTCGGTCAGGAGCGTATCACCTGCAATAGAGATGGTGAGGTCAAGGAATGGTAGGGAAGTGTCGGAAATGGTCCAAGTGTCTTTGAGTGCCGGATGGAAGTTGGTGGTGAAATGAATGAAGTCAGTCAGTTGTGTGTGGGTGCAGGAGGTGACACCAAAGCAGTCGTCGATGTAACGGAGGTAGAGGTCGGGGATGGGGCCCTGGTACGCCGAGAACAAGGATTGTTCGGCGTACCCAACAAAGAGGCAAGCGTAGCTGGGGCCCATGCGTGTGCCCATAGCTACGCCTTGTGTTTGGAGGAAATGGGAGGAATCAAAAGAGAAGTTATTGAGGGTAAGGACCAACTCTGCTAGGCGGAGGAGGGTGTCAGTGGACGGGTATGGGTTGCTCCTCTGGTCGAGGAAGAACCGGAGGGCTTTGAGACCGTCCTGGTGGGGGATGGAGGTGTAGAGTGACTGGACGTCCATGGTAAAGATGAGAGGATGGGGGCCTGGAGAATGGAATGCACGGAGCCGACGGAGAGTGTCCGAGGTGTCTTGAACATAGGTGGGGAGGGATTTAACAAAGGGGGATAGGATGGCGTCAAGGTATGTGGAAATGTGTTTGGTGGGGCACGAACAGGCAGAGACAATGGGTCTGCCAGGGCAGTCGGGTTTGTGGATTTTGGGGAGAAGGTAAAATCGGGCCGTGCGGGGCTGGGAAACGATGAGGTCGGAGGCTCGGTGGGGTAGGGAGCCGGAGCTGATGAAGTCGGTTATGGTGCTCGAGATGGTGGCCTGGTGTTCGTCAGTGGGGTCATGGTCCAGGGGTAAGTAGGAGGAGGTGTCCGAGAGTTGGCGAGTCTGAAGAAGGGTCTCGACCCGAAACGTCGCCTATCTCCTTCGCTCCTTAGATGCTGCTGCACCCGCTGAGTTTCTCCAGCTTTTTGTGTAACCCTCGATTGATTAGATGTTGGGAAGATCTCCTCTGCCTGCACCTCCATTCCCTGTGCTTATCTAAAAACCTCTTCAGCTCCAGTATCATACCTGGCTCCACCAGCACTCCTGGTAGTGCCAGCCAGGTACCCACTACTCTCTGCTTAAAAAAGTTACCCCACACATCTCCTTTAAACTTTGCCCGTCTCACCTTAAAGCTATGCCCTCTTGTATTTGACACTTCCACGATCAGTACCCCGAACCTGCCTTCTCCCCATATCCCCTGACTCCACTATTTTTAAGAGCCCTATCTAGCTCTCTCTTGAAAGCATCCAGAGAACCTGCCTCCACCGCCCTCAGCGGTAGACTTACTGTCTTTCTCAATTTTGCAAGTCCATGAATGTTATTGTCGTCTGCAAACTTAATTATCAACTCATCTACGATTACATCCAAGTAGTTTTGAACATAGAACATAGAACATAGAAAATAGGTGCAGGAGGAGGCCATTCGGCCCTTCGAGCCAGCACCGCCATTCATTGTGATCATGGCTGATCGTCCCCAATCAATAACCCGTGCCTGCCTTCTCCCCATATCCCTTGATTCGACTAGCCCCTAGAGCTCGATCTAACTCTCTATTAAATCCATCCAGTGATTTGGCTTCCACTGCCAACTCTGGCAGGGAATTCCACAAATTCATAACTCTCTGGGTGAAAAAGTTTTTTTTCACCTCAGTCTTAAATGGCCTCCTCTTTATTCTAAGACTGTAGCCCCTTGTTCTGGACTTGCCCAACATTGGGAAAATTTTTCCTGCATCTAGCTTGTCCAGTCCTTTTATAATTTTATATGTTTCTATGAGATCCCCCTCATCCATCTAAACTCCAGTGAAATACAAGCCTAGTCTATTCAATCTTTCCTCATATGACAGTCCCGCTATCCCAGGGATCAATCTCGTGAACCTACGCTGCACTGCCTCAATCACAAGGATGTCCTTCCCCAAATTAGGAGACCAAAACTGTACACAATACTCCAGATGTGGTCTTACCAGAGCCCTATACAACTGCAGAAGAACCACTCTACTCCTATACTGAAATCCTCTTGTTATGAAGGCCAACATTCCATTAGTTTAAATATATACACATTTATCATAAAGAGCAGAGGTCCTAGCACAGATCCTTGAGGAACTCCACTGGTCACAGAGCTCCAGCCTGAATAACACTCTTCCCCCACAATCATTTCTCTTCTATGACTAAGCCAGTTCCGAATTCAAAAGGCCAAGTCACCATGAATTCCAGGCATTTAAATCTTCTGGATCAGCCTACCATCTTTCAGTTTAGTTTATTGTCACGTGTACTGAGGTACAATGAGAAGCTTTTGTTGTGTGCTATCCAATCAGCAGAAAGACAATACATGATTACAATCAAGTCATTTGCAGTGTAATGATACATGATAAGATAATTTAATGCAAGGTAAATCCAGCAAAGTCCAATCAAGGATAGTCCGAGAGCCACCAAAGAATTAGATAGTAGTTCAGCACTGCTTTCTGGGTGTGGCAGGATGATATAGCAGGGATGAATGGTTTCATAAGCCCAATTGTCTTTGCCTCATCGTCAATGTCCCTAATTTGCTTGATGAGGTCGTCGCTGAACAAGTCATCCGGTGCTTGAATGTTGCTGCCCTACACAGTCCTGCAAATTTTGGGTGCAATGTTGGCCGAATGGTGATTTTCCTCATACAATTAAGTTCGAAATAGGCATTGCAGAACAACGCAAGCATGTCCTTTTGAGTTTTGGACATTGTCGACCCTTGTATGTGTTTCCCAAATACAGTGATGCCTGCTGATATCAGCTTGAGGACATGCTGGAAACGCATTTCCTGCCCTCGCATCGTTGCACTCATGGATGCCCAAATTGCAGATTTCACTGTTGGCACCCTGAGCGAGGCACAATTGACGGGTGTTTTATATATTTCAGCTGTTTCAGTCATAACAGTTTCTTGGAGCTGGTGAGAAACCAATTAATGTTGGCCACCAGGTTCTCTTCCATTGCCTCACCAGTCCATTCCGGTATAGAAAAACTTATTGCTACATCGGGAACACCCGGAGCGTGGCTCTTGTGCTCTGGTGTATACACATAAGTAGGGACACCAGCGTCAGGGTCAGTCCCCTCCTGCCCTGGTTCTCCCGAGTCTTGCTCTAGGGAGACCTCTTCCAGACCTAAACAAGGCACTGGAGAGTGATATTCCCATTCTTGATAGGCACCATACTCAGTGTATGGAACTCCTTCGGAGGCTGCCTGGGAAATCTCTGGGTCTTTGGACCCTTGACTGATTAAAGTTTGGAGCATTTTAGTCTTGCTCTAGGGAGACCTCATCCAGACCTAAACAAGGCTCTGGAGAGTCAGATTCCCATTCTTGATAGGCACCATACTCAGTGTATGGAACTCCTTCGGAGGCTGCCTGGGAAATCTTTGGGTCTTTGGACCCTTGACTGATTAAAGGTTGGTGCATTTTCTCCATTTGTTCCAGTCTCCCCTACATTCTTTTCCGGTCTGGAGGAGAGTCTTCTTCTTCCTCAGACCCGTCAGATAAAACTGGTCTGACAGACTTTAGTTTTTTTTTTTGTTTTTGTTTTTCTTGTTGCCGTGGCCTCAGTGCCCTGCGACACTGGAGCAGCTGGAGGCTGTTCAATCACCGGGGTAACAGCCATTGGTATCAGAGCCGGCATTACCACACTTAGCTCCCGACTCGAACGCTGAGATGGAACTGCGCCCCACGCTTCCTGCGAACAGACTCTCTCCCAGCACTTTCCATAACCTCTAGCTTGCACTCCAACTGCACTACAGGGAAAACTGCCACCAATTTACTAATAACAGTAGCTACTTCCCGGATGGAGGGATATTGTTTTCCAGTAAGACTGGTACAGACCTCGCTGATCTCCACAGCCTTGGCTGTAGGCAACGTCACTGACACATCCCAAATAAACAATTTTTTTTTTTTTTAGGATGGCTCTAACTTGGATTTAGTTGGATGGACCAGGAACTCTAACCTTTCTAATATGTATTTGGTTGATGAAACTGATTCCTCAGCTGTCTCTTGAGTGTTGCTTATGATTAAAATATCATCTAGATAAGCCTTTACCAATTCTGGGCCCAATGTAGCGCTAGCACTGGTTCGCACAATTTCTTGACTAGCCTAGAACTGAGGTTAACTCATTGGTAATGCTTTAAATTGCCGCAGGTCCTATCCAACTAAATTTCAAGTATCTCCGATACTGATGATGAATTTGTACTGAATAATATGCATCTTTCAGGCCTATAGTTGCTATATAACAGCCTTGTGATAACAGCCGTTTCGCAGTATTGAAGGTGTCGATTTAAAATGCATATACTGAACATAGGAATTTAACTGATTTAGGTCCAGAATACCTCTACATCACCCATCTTTTCTCTGTCTGGGGAAAATATTGGACACAATTGTTGAGGATGGTTTATCGTCCTCTCAATTCCCCTTTTTTGGGACAACCCGTAATTTATTCTTTTACCTGTTGAGTTTGTGAAGAAACCCCCAAAACTCTATTAGGCATATTGCGTACAGGCAGATCAATTGGTGACATAAACTGTATTCGAGCTTGAGACAGTGTGTAGTATAAACTGATGAGATGTTATGCAGCACCCTTCATCATACCCAATTGCAACCTACCCCCAACCGGAGGTCCCAGAACCTATCCTGGACAAAATGAATCACCTGTACCTCCACAGTCAGCCTTTACAACTTCTGCCCATATTGGGGTTGTAGCTGGGATACACAGGTGAGTAATACCTTCGTCCCACTGGCCCCACTCTGCTTGGCCCTGCCCCTGGATCCGTCACCTTTCGCGCTGAAACGACCTGCGAGACGGCATCCTGGCAGAAGGGACGTATGCCTTGCTGAGACGGATTGTTTTGGCATGTTCCTCCAGGTCCTTGGCTTGTTGGAGGAGGTCCACCCCAAATAAATAATCTGGCTTGGATATTGGTGGACCTACATAGAGCTGCAACTTCGGGTTCAACGTAGGCGTTGCAGAACAGGCCAGCATATCTTGTTGAATAGCAACAACTTGGGGATGCGTTGAAATCTCACTTTTTGTCTCCACATCGTTGCACTTATTTGTGCCTTTGCCGAGTTCACGATGAACATTTTGAGTGAAGCACAGTTTACAGGTGTTTTATAACTTATGGCAGTCTTCATGAACGTATTCTGGAACTGGTGAGAAACCATGTAATTTACATTTGGCGGCTAGAGTTTTCTCGATAGCCTCACCAGTCCCTACCGGGTTTAGCGAAGTTTAACATGTGTCCGGGACACCTGGAGCATGGCTCGTGTGTGCTGGTGTGTGCACATAAGCAGTGACACCAGCTACAGGGTCAGATTCCTCCTGCCCTACTTCTCCCGAGTTATGCTCTAGGGAAGTCTCATTCAGCCCTAAACAAGGTGCTGGGGAGGATGATTCCCACTGCTATGTATAACAATGTTTTCTTCTTTGCTATATGGACCTCTGCGAGGCTGTGTGGGAATCCTAGGGCATTTGACCCCAATTGAAATGTTTCCCCCCCCCCCCCCCCCCCCCCCCCCCCCCATGGCTCTTTAAATTTGGAGTATTTTCCCCCCATACCTTTAAATTAAAAAGGAGGGAATCTTCCATATCATCAGACTCATGGCAAATGAGCCTGAGAGTACTTTTGTGTGGTATTTCTAAGTGCCTTGAAGCACTGGAAATTGATGGAGGCAGTTGGGAAATAAAGTTAGTATTTCTTTTTATTTAATTTAATTTTATTTTATTTTATTTTATTTTATTTCATTTTACCTGCCTAGTATAACGGTAGCGGGTATTGGAGCCGGCATTTAGCACAGCCGTTATCTCCAAACCCGATCTAAATAGCGGTAATAGCGGGAGCCGGCTTTAGAGCAGCCCTTATCTCCTGACCCGATCTAAAAACGGTAACCGCGGTCCCCACGTGTTCCACTCCATTACGGCAGTTTAAATATATATTTTTCCAACTCTAGCTGGCTCTGCGAGCCAGACTTACAGAGTTTAAAACACTCGCAGGAAGGTTTAACAGTGACTTACCTGCGGGTTACTACTTACCACTGGTGGAGCTGCGCTCCCCAGCCTGTCGGTGCGCCATGCGTCGACGTAATGACGCGCATGCACCTGGCGGGGCTTCTTCACGTAGTCACTCACATGACTCCGAAGTAAAATTGTCAATGCCCCTTTCACTCTCAAAAAGCTGGAATAGATCTGATCAGGCACTGAGAATGTATCCACTCTTCAAGAACCCCAACTCCACCTCCTTCTTCATCTCAAACTGCCCAAGCATATTAGATCTCACTGTCCTTCATGTCCTTCTCCTTGGTGAATACAGATGCAATGTACTTGTTTAGTACCTCGCCTATATCCCTTACCTCCAAGCATTAATCCCATTCTTTATCCTTGAGTGGTCCTGCCTTCACCTTGGTTGGTTTGTTTTTGATATATGTACAAAAAGCATTGGGATAGGTGACGTTCCGGGTCAGGACCCTTCTTTAGATTTTTGGTTCGTAACTGGGCCTGGAATCCTGGTGAGTTGATAGCCCTGGCTTGTTGGCAGCCAGCGGAGAGGGGAGGATTGGTGGAGTCATTGGTCATGGCCTGTAGGCGGCTGGAGTGCAGGTAAGGGTTGGTGGTGGCAGTGTGACGGCAGGCATGGTCTGCGAGCAGCTGGGGTGGCGGTGGAGGTAGTCGCGTCTGGGCTGGCGATGGTGGTGGGAGGGGCGGCGAAAGCCAGGAGTGGCTGGCACTGCGAGCGGCGGGGAAGGAGGCTGCAGCCGGGGGTGTATGCAGCCGTCGGTAGGACAGGCCGTTAGAACCAAAATCTATTATAAAGAGGTCTGTTAATACAAGGGTTTGCTGTAGTTTTGCCTAATTCATTAATGGTGTTATTTCCAATGTACAGTATGGGAACATGCGTTATAGCAGACATACCTGTACTTCCTTATTTTGGACTCCACCCACTAGTGTCATTCCTTTCTCCAAATGTACACAATCATCTTAGACATCTTAAAAACGTTAGTCCTCAGTCCTCTATGGCCACTGGAATGTAAACAATGTAACCTACACTTTTAGAGAGAGCAAAACTGCATTTATATAGCAGGGCCTGAAGAAGGGTCTCGACCCGAAACGTCGCCTATCTCCTTCGCTCCTTAGATGCTGCTGCACCCGCTGAGTTTCTCCAGCATTTTGTGTAACCCTGCATTTATATAGCACTACTTTCATGACTTCAGGATGTTCCAGGTGTTTTAAATGGAATGGATTACACCTGTTGGGCATCACTGTGATAATGCAATAGACGGAACAGCAAATTTGCACAGAGCAAAATGATAAAGACTCCATAAATTGTTTGAGCAATGTTAATTAAGAGGAAATCAGTGCTTTCAGATTTTTTTCCCCATCTACCTGAAAGAGCAGATGGGACCTTTATTGAAAGTTTCATCTGATGGACAGCACATCTGATGGTGTAATTGCCCTTGGTGCTGCATTGCACCGGCCTAGATTTTTATCAAACTCCAAAATGGGATGATCTGACAACTTAATCGCAAGAGTGCTATCAATCAAGTCACAATGGTACACTGTCACTCTGAATATGTGCTGTACAGCCTTCAAGGCTTCCTTCTAGATGAGCAGACTCTCGTACTACAAACAAGATTATCCATCAACATTGAGAAAATAATGTTTTACGACTCAAGGCAGAAGCATAATTCAACAGATTTTAACCTTGTCTTCTGCATTTGAAAATACTTATCTGATGTATCTGTGAAGTACAATTTTTTATCAATATAGAAATATTCATAAATCTCAAGTGAAATTTGACCAGAATATTGAACTCTTTAATTCAAAACACCAACAAAATACATTCCATATAAATCATGTTCTAAAGAAAGATTTTGTCAAGCTTCCTCTGACTCCAAGAAAGTACATTTAACAAACCTCCAGAATGCAAGACCTCTGAGCAAACTTTGAGAATGCTTTCACAATCCACCGTGAGGTGAGAAGATTGTAGGTTAAGTCCTGTCACGGAGTTTTCAGCTTATAACGTCTGTTAACATTTCATGCAGTCCTGGGGGAATTATGCATTCTTAAAAGATCAAAGATCAGTCTTTCAACTGAAGTATTAATCACAGACTCTGTCTGTCAAGTGAAGGTAAAGAATTCCATGGCATCATTCAACAAAGAGCAGAAAATTCTCATCAATTCTGTTCATCATTTCTTCTGCAGCTTAAAATCAGCAAAAGGACTTTATTTAGTCTTTTAGTTAATTGGTTGTCGTATTTCCCAGAGTTCAATGGCATCTATACTGGACAAAATATTACGTTATTTTAACTTATTAGAAACATCCTGACAGTAATATGTAAAAGTTCAACCTTTTTTCTTGGTTCTAATGCCAGATTGTATATAATTATTTACCATTTTGCTATTTGGCATCAACTTTTGTAAATTTAGCCTATATATGTGGCCCTTTAAGCTCCCTTTGTTGATCATTAAGATCATGGCTGATCTTCCCCCTCAACGGTATTTATTTGCACCATACACATATACCTTCATTCCTTTAATATCTAGTTACCTACAGATCTATTTGGAATGAACTCGCTGATCCATAGCTGTGTGATACAGAATTCCAAACGTTCACCAATCACTGAATAAAGAAACGTTATCTCAACAAAGTTCTAAATGACCGACCACTTATTCCGAGTCAATGACCCTGATCAAGACTCCTCATCTAGGGTAACCGTCTCTGCGTTGAATCCTGGAAGAATTTCATAGGCTTCAATGAGATCTCATCTCATTCTTCTAAACTCTAGAAAATGCAGGCCAGATCTGTGTACATTTTTCTCATTCAGCACACCCACCATCCCAGTTACACATCTGGTGAAAACTGTTGCGCTCCCTCCATGGTGTGAATTAAAAATCAAATGATTCAACCCTTTTGGGACTAGAGTATTACCAGATTTTCAAAAGTGCTGGACCGTAGGATGTTATTCCTAATAAAAGCAAACATGCTTATTTCTTTTTTTAAGTGTTACCTAGTAGCAGTGCTTTTTTTGTGACTGTATGCGCTAATATGGCAAACAGGCATCTCTAAAAAGTTAAACATTATTATTTTACCAGGCGTGTGACACGTATGTTTATTAATCGTGGGTACAGGCCACTTTTTGTCGACAAGAAAAGCACTGGCTAGTAGTACAATATGGTTTTTTTTTCAGTGAACCCAGTGAGTATAAAGGGAGTGGAAACTTGAGCCTCAGTGAATTTTTAAGTGAGCAGAAAATACATCCTGCTGTGAGTCAGCTTATTTTGACGATATGAACCATACAAGCACACGAGACACTGGCCTTGTCACACACCAAGTCTGCACTCCTGACACAAGGACTCCAAAACGACTCACAATACAGTCTACCAGTCTCACCATGCCCCCATATAAGTACACTGACTTATTTACTTTTCTACTCAAATCCTTTTCTATTATATACCACAGGTCATTTATCTTCCTAATAACTGACCTTGCATATTAGCATTCAGTGGCAAGCATACCTCAGCCCATTTCTACATCAATATTTCCTAATCTGTCTGTAAGGGACTCAAATTCACCTAATTTTTCATGTCAAAAGAATTGTTTGCTTTGATAATTGTTACTAGTTTAATTTCATCACCGATCATCATAATCAATTTCATCATCATCAAGTCAGCTATTTCTTTACAACCCTCTTTCTTAATACTATATTTAATACCATATTTAATTTCTCCTGCCAGTAACAGAGACTACTTTTCCTGCTATGATTTTGTGCCTTAATGGAATGCTTCCTTGTTGTATGATTACTTTAAATCACCTTTTAACGTAGTTTCTTTATCAACCACAGACAATTCACCTCCCACCTTTGTAATTTCTTTGCTTCGATTTAAGCCCTTAGTTTGGACTTCAGTTTCAGAGACAGTGTAAATTTCCACCATATTAGTGACTTTTCTAAACTTGTTTAATAGTAAGATTAAACGAGAACTTACCAAGTTTGAAGGTTGATCTTTATTTTACGAGGAGTCGCGGTGAGGGATTTTGTGAAGACCCCGCCAGCACGCATGCGCGACATCCTTCAAAGCAGCGGTGTGGAAACACAGAAAACAAATCATGACTAAAATAGCACGATGAAGAACGTAGAACTTCCGAGTTGACCTTATGATAGAGGGTGGGAGCGGGGGGCACGAAATCCCTCACTGCGACTCCTCGTAAAATAAAGATCAACCTTCAAACTTGGTAAGTTCTCGTTTAATCTTACTATTTTACTTCGGAGTGACGTGAGTGACTTTGTGAAGATTTCAAAGCTCTGTGATTTCTCGCCCTGGACAACGTCCATATTATCACACTGCCACAATTCTGATGGAGGAAGGCTGTTAATGCAGTTCAGTCGAAACTGGCTGAAAAATAATACAATTTATTAATCAAATAATAATAAACAAATACCCCTGATTCGGGGACAGACATTCACTGAGCGGCACCCAGCACTGCTTCTGCGAATGTCGGGGGGCGACCAGTGGCTTATTGTAGAACCTTTGGAAGGTTTCTTCACTGGCCCAGCCCACGGTGGCGAGGAAATGGTCCATGGGCACCTCCATGGCCCTCGCCGCTGATGTGGATGCAGCCCTAGTGGAATGAGATTTAAAAATGTTAGTAGCAACTCCTGCCGCTACCCTGAGCCACCTGGCGATATTAGTAGCAACTCCAACACCACCCTGAACCACCTGGCGATAGTCTGTACAGTCACCCGATGATGCGGAGGTTTGTGGCTGATGAGGAGCCCCTGCTCCTTCTTCCTGATGGTTCTTGTAATTCGGATATAGTAGTGGAGGTGGGTGACTATGCAGAGGGTGGCATCTACAGGGTACGCCCGAAACTCCAACTGCAGCCCATGAGCCCCTGGCCTGTGCTGCTTCAATAAGTCCTGGACAAAGAAGTTTATTTGATCAGGGGCAGAAACTATGCTATCCAGCCGCAGCTTTTGTAACGTCTGGACTCGTTGGGCTGTAGTCAGTGCCATCAGCATCACCACTTTGAGGGTGAGCTGTTTGAGTGGTAACTCGTTCATTGGAACCCAGCTCCTCAGTCGGGTCAGAACGATCCCTACATCCCAGGTGAAGTTGTATCTGGGTCGTGGAGGGTTGGTGTTGAACACTCCCCTCATGAGTTTAGACACCAGGTGGTTTGAGCCTATACCTATGTCCAGGTATGAGGATAATGCACTCCTGGCGCTGTTGATGGCAATGTAGCTAAGGCCAGCATCGAAATGAAGACCAGCTAGGAATTCCAGGACATCAGGTATCGTTGCTGTGTTGGAAGTCTTGTTGGTCCGAGCACAGAATGCCTCCCACTTTCTGATCTGCGTGAGGTACTGCCTCCGAGTTGATTCTCGGCATGATGCTGAGATGAGTTCCATGGCTCGTGGTGAGATGCCCGCCTGGATGAGTGGTCTTTTTAGAACCTGCAGGCCAACAAGTTTAGGTGACCATGGCATGGATGACTATCCCCCGTAATAGGGTGAGTAATCAATTTGGGGTGTTTCCCAATCGAAATCCATGGTTGTTTTTAAATTTTAACGACCATCGGGTACCATGGTTGTGTAGGCCAGTCGGGAATGATCAATATGCCAGTTGCAGAGTCCAGTTTAATTTTCTGCAATACCCGACTGATGAGGCAAAATGGGGGAAATGCGTAGCAAAACCATTTCCCCCAATGGATAGAAAACGCATCCATTGCTATTGCCCCAGGGTCTGGTTCCCAAGACACATACGTTGGTATCTGATGGTTCAACCTGGACGCAAAAAGGTCAATATCTGGTGTCCCATAGTGAGCTATAATGTCTCCAAAAATTTGGGGGTTCAACATCCACTCGATGTTGTCATTGAATACTCGTGACCTGGTGTCCGCCACTGTGTTAAGCTTCCCTGGCAAATAGGTCGCTGTAATCCAAATATTCCTCTCGATGCACCAGTGCCAAATTGTGTTTGCCAATTCATCACAAGATAGCGACCTGATACCACCCATATGATTGATGTAAGCCACCACTGTTGTGTTATCTATTTGGAGGCGGACATGTAAGTCCCGTGAATTAGGACAGTAAGCCCGCAGTCCATGAAATGCCCCTAGCATTTCTATATAGTTTATCCCGTGTGACTGAAGGAAAGTAGCCTCACGAGAGTCCCATCTGCCACCACAACTGGACATAGTATCAGTTGCTCCCCAGCCTTGTGCGCTTGCGTCAGTCTGTAGCACGACAGATGGGTTGCTTACTATGATGGGTGTGCAACACTCACTAATATTGTCAATCCACCATTGTAGCTCGGTTCTAGCTTTTGGTGGTAACCGGATTGGTCGATCAAAGTGCCCAGCATTTGCTTTTAATGCTGCGATCTTTGTTCTTTGTAAATTTTGGTAGTGTAGCGGTCCGAATTGTGCAGCTGGGAATGTAGCTACCAATTTCCCTATTACTTTTGCCGTTTGCCGGATGGTCGGTACCCTGGCGCAAGCAAGACTGTGGCACTCTTCTTTTATAGCAGTAGCTTTATTGGTTGGGATGGTAATCTTCATTAAATTGGTGTCTAGGGTGAACCCCAAATAATCCATAACCCGTACCGGGTGCAATTTTGACTTGTCTGGATGGATTACAAATCCCAGCTTCTCGAATAAAGCCTTAGTTGCTGCCACTGCCTGTATCCAATTGGAGGGTCTGACCCACTATTAGGATATCATCTAAATATGCCATGACCATGTAATTTTGTTGTCGGAGAAGAGCCAATATAGGTTTTACTAGTTTTGTAAATAGCCTAGGGGCTGTGGTAATTCCATTGGGCAATGCCTTGTATTCCCATAATTGTTCCTTCCAGACAAATTTTAGAAATTTCCTGTGAGATTCAGTGATGGGCACCGTATAGTATGCATCTTTTAAATCGATGCATGCCATAAAGTACCCCGGGTAAAGCATCTGCTTGGCTGTTTCAAAGGTATCCATTTTGAAGTGGGTATATTGTACAAAAGTGTTCAACTCAGTTAGGTCTATTATAATCCGACACCCCCCATCTTTTTTAAATCTGGTGAAAATGTTGGACACAAACTCAAGGGGTTCGTGCGTTGTCTTGCCAATTACCCCTTTTGCTGCTAGCCGTATAATTTCAGCCTGTCCTGCTTCCACCTCTCTTTGGGATAGTGCAAATTTCCGATGAGGCGAATGCTGGGTAGGGGGATTTTTACCACCAATGAATTCTATAACATAGCCTTGAACACTTTGTAAAATAAACTCATCTGTTGTGATCGTGTTCCATATTCCCAAAAAGGCCCGCAATCGCCCACCAATTTGTGCAGGAAGGGATGCTACGGTCTGAAAAGAACCAGGCCCCCTTACCTCCATGGTTAACGACGGTTCCTGGCGTATGTCGTTTTGGGTGGACGTTGTGGAGGTTGTCGGGATGGCGGCCGCATCTTCCATGCAGGTCACTGTTGGCCTTGTTCTAAAAAAGGCCGCTGTGTTTGGGAAAGTGGAGGTGGACTGTGGAGGGAGACTTTAAACTAGAAAGGCTGGGGGGAGGGACTCTGGTAGAGGGGGCTAGGGGTCAGGGTGTGGGGCAAGAGGCAGAGAAGGGAAGCACTCGGACCCAAAATGTAGGCGAGAAAGATGAAAAAGATAATAGACAGAGAATAAGGGACGGTGGGTTTCTAAAATGTGTATATTTTAATGCTAGGAGCATTGTAAGAAAGGTGGATGAACTTAGAGCCTGGATTGACACCTGGAAATATGATGTTGTGGCAATCAGTGAAAACATGGTTGCAGGAGGGCTGTGATTGGAAACTAAATATTCCAGGATTTTGTTGCTTCAGGTGTGATAGAATTGGAGGGACCAGAGGGGGAGGTGTTGCATTACTTGTCAGAGAAGATATCACAGCAGTGCTTTGGCAGGATAGATTAGAGGGCTCGTCTAGGGAGGCTATTTGGGTGGAACTGAGAAGTGGGAACGGTGTAGCAACACTTTTAGGGGTGTATTATAGACCGCCAAATGGGGAGCGAGAATTGGAAGAGCAAATATGTAAGGAGATAGCAGATATTATAGTAAGCACAAGGTAGTGATTGTGGGAGATTTCAATTTTCCAAAAATAGACTGGGAAACACATTCTGTAAATGGGCTGGATGGTTTGGAGTTTGTAAAATGTGTGCAGGATAGTTTTTTGCAGCAGTACATAGAGGTATCGACCGGAGAAGGGGCAGTGCTGGACCTCCTGTTAGGAAATGAGGCAGGTTAGGTGACGGAGGTATGCGTTGGTGAGCACTTCGGGACCAGTGATCACAATACCATTAGTTTCAATATAATTATGGAGACAGTCAGAACTGGACCTAGGGTGGAGATTTTTGATTGGAGAAAGGCTAACTTTGAGGGAATGCGTAAGGATTTTAAAGGAGTGAATTGGGACACTTTGTTTCATGGGAAGGATGTAGAAGAGAAATGGAGGACATTTAAAGGGGAAATTCTAAGAGTACAGAATCTTTATGTCCCTGTTAGGTTGAAAGGAAATAGTAAAAATTGGAAAGAGCCATGGTTTTCATGGGAAATTGGACACTTGTTTCGAAAAAAGAGAGATATCTACAATATTTATAGGAGGCATGGAGTAAATGAGGTGCTAGAGGAGTATAAAGAATGTAAAAAGAATCTTAAAAAAGAAATTAGGAAGGCTAAAAGAAGATATGAGGTTGCTTTGGCAAGAAAGGTGAAAGTAAACCCAAAGGGTTTCTACAACTATATTAATAGCAAAAGGATAACGAGGGATAAAATTGGACCATTAGAGAACCAGAATGGACAGCTATCTGCAGAGCCAAAAGAGATGGGGAAGATATTGAACAATTTCTTTTCTTCGGTATTCACCAAGAGAAGGATATTGAACTCTGTGAGTTAAGGGGAAAAAGTAGGGTAGCTATGGAAACTATGAGATTCAAAGATGAGGAAGTACTGACACTTTTGAAAAATATAAAAGTGGATAAGTCTCCAGGTCCTGACAGGATATTCCCTAGGACATTGAGGGAAGTTAGTGTAGAAATAGCAGGAGCTATGACAGAAATATTTCAAATGTCATTAGAAACGGGAATAGTGCCGGAGGATTGGCGTACTGCGCATGTTGTTCCATTGTTTAAAAAGGGTTCAAAGAATAAACCTAGCAATTATAGACCTATTAGTTTGACGTCAGTGGTGGGCAAATTAATGGAAAGGATACTTAGAGATAATATATATAAGCATCTGGATAAACAGGGTCTGATCAGGAACAGTCAACATGGATTTGTGCCTGGAAGGTCATGTTTGACAAACCTTCTTGAATTTTTTGAAGCGGTTCCTAGGGAAATTGATGAGGGTAAAGCAGTGGATGTTGTCTATATGGATTTCAGTAAGGCCTTTGACAAGGTTCCCCATGGAAGGTTGGTTAAGATGGTTCAATCTTTGGGTGTTAATGGCGGAGTAGCAAGATGGATTCAACAGTGCTGAATGGGAGATGTCAGAGAGTAATGGTGGATGGCTGTTTGTCAGGTTGGAAGCCGGTAACCAGTGGGGTGCCTCAGGGATCTGTGTTGGGTCCACTGTTGTTTGTCATGTACATCAATGATCTGGATGATGGGGTGGAAAATTGGATAAGTAAGTATGCAGATGATACTAAGATAGGTGGTGTTGTGGATAATGAAGTAGATTTTCAAAGTCTACAGAGAGATTTGGGCCATTTGGAAAAGTGGGCTGAAAGATGGCAGATGGAGTTTAATGCTGTTAAGTGTGAAGTGCTACATCTTGGCAGGACAAATCAAAATAGGACGTACATGGTAAATGGTAGGGAATTGAGGAATGCTGTGGAACAGAGGGATCTAGGAATAACTGTGCATAGTTCCCCGAAGGTGGAATCGGATGTAGATAGGGTGGTAAAGAAAGCCTTTGGTGTGCTGGCCTTTATAAATCAGAGCATTGAATATAGGAGTAGGGAAGTAATGTTAAAATTGTACAAGGCATTGGTAAGACCAATTCTGGAGTATGGTGTACAATTTTGGTCGCCTAATTATAGGAAGGATGTCAACAAAATAGAGAGAGTACAGAGGAGATTTACTATAATGTTGCCAGGATTCCAGCAACTATGTTACAGAGAAAGGTTGAACAAGTTAGGTCTTTATTCTTTGGAGCGCAGAAGGTTAAGGGGACTTGATTGAGGTCTTTAAAATGATGAAAGGGATAGACAGAGTTGACATGGATATGTTTTTCCCATTGAGGGTAGGGAAGATTCAAACAAGAGGGCATGACATGAGAATTAAGGGACAGAAGTTTAGGGGTAACGTGAGGGGGAACTTCTTTACTCAGAGGGTGGTGGCTGTGTGGAATGAGCTTCCAGCAGAAGCGGTGGAGGCAGGATCGATTTTAACATTTAAAAGTAAAGTGGATAGGTATATGGACGTGAAGGGAATGGAGGGGTATGGTCTGAGTGCAGGTAGATGGGACTAGGGGAAAACAAATGGTCGGCACGGACTGGAAGGGCCGAGAGGGCCTGTTTCCGTGCTGTAATTGTTATATGGTTATATGGTTATATGGATAGGTCCTTTGTGTCCTGTCCGGCAGCCGCGGTTTCCAGTTTGTGTGTGGTTGTTGCCGGTGGTATGGGTGAAGTCTAGTCGTAGGAGGTTTCATGAGGCCAGCTGTTTTCGCCTCCTCGTCTAGTTCCTTCACTTTTTGGACAGATCTCCAAACAGTTGATGAGGCGGTGGAGCGGTTGATGGACGGCACAACCCCGCGAATTTGGGGTTGAGTGTGGGCTTAATGGAGCTCTTACGCAGGCAGTTGATCTCATATTGGGCGTTGCATAGGAGTGCCAGGGCATCTTGTTGTTCACTGGACACATTATCCCCGTCAAGGGTCCTAGCAAACGCCGTTATCCCCTTGGAGAGGTCCTTTAAGATACGCTGGAGGCGGACATCCTGCATCCTGGTGGCCGTACTCAAGTGTCCCCAGATTTGAGCATTAACCAGGGGAACACTGAGGTTGATGCAGTTCTCGGGCGGTTTTATTTTCTCCATAGTATCATTGAGTACCTGACTCTGGCGTTGGTGAGTAGTCAGGTAATCAATGGTGCCCGCCAGTTTGTGGTGCAGTGGTTCCCCTGTTTGTGTGGTTGCGGCAAACGTGCCCACCACGTCCAGCATATCCTCCTCATGCTCTGGCTCAGCGGTCACTGGCTGTCCCGGGTCATCTTCAAATACAGCGGCTGGGCAACTGCTGGCACTTCCGGCTGGTGAAGACGAGATACTGAGAGGACTCTTTGCGCGGCTTGTGGATGCTCACGAGTCCCGTTCTTCCCGGTCCCTGTCCCGTTGGAGGAGTTGCTCCACTAAGAGCTCCAACCGCTCTATGCGACCGTCCCTGCTATGTGCAGCGGACAAGCCGACTTCCCCAGGCCCTGCGATATCACTGGGGCTTCCACCATCGGACCACACCTCCGTAAGGTGCTGTCTAGGGTCCAATGGCAGGTCGTCGTGGCCTACCGCCCGAGTAGGCTCATACGACTCCCGCACGGACTCTCCGCTAGTCTGTCTTCTTCCAGACTGTGGCGGCCCACCTGTCTGATACGAAGGCAGGTGAGTTGGATCGGCGCCGGCCCCCGGAACCTGGCTCCCCGGAGTCCGTGCAGGCTTACCTCCACAATCGCCCATCTTTTGGCGTGGAGGCGCATGGTCGGCCGCTCCCAGAGCTAAGCTGACCGACCGTCTACTGCTGCCACCTCCGCCCTTGACCGCAGCCTGACGGGGTGTTTTGCCGGCGGTACCTGCTCCTGCAGGCCTGCTCGACGCAGCAGTAGATCTGCCAGACTGCTCTACGGCAGAACTCCCTGGCAGTGGTACGTGGTGGTGCACAGCTGCAGGGCTCCCCTGTAGTGCAGCTGTACCCCGGCCCAGTCCCCTCGGGTCTACTGGAACTCGGGTGAAGTTGCTGGCGATGAGCGAGGCCCCTTCCCACGTACCTGTTTTCCCCCTCTTTTCTTGGGGGAAGGGGGCTCGAAGTCTGGATCAGTCGTATCCAGCTCCGGGGCGGTAAACCACTCAGGAGATGTCGGACGCTAAAGTAGCGGGAGCGCCCGACTTCCGCATTCTTGCCCCCACACGTCCCAAAGCTGCTGGTGGTGCTTGCAGCTCCGGGGTCAAAGGCCGCTGGCTGGTCGAAGCAGCACGGCTCCTGGAGAGCGTCGCCTTCCGTTTGCCCTTGTCCATCCTGTGGGAGTAAAGGTAAGCACTTACCTGCCGTTCTTATGAAGGAGCTGGAGGAGAGAGCGCACTCCCCCCCCCCCAGCTTGTCGAGCAAATGCGCGCGACGATATGTCGCGCATGCGTGCTGGCGGGGTCTTCACGAAGTCACTCACGTGACTCCGAAGTAAAGCATAACCCTTTTCTTATTTACACCACTAGATCTAAAACAACTTTTCCCCTAATTAGTTCCTCTAGAAAACCAAACCCCATAGATTCAGAAAGTTAATAAGAAGGCTCCCAACCCAAAACATCACATCCATTTTCTGCAGAAATGCTGCCTGACCTGCTGGGTTACTCCAGCATTTTGTGTCTATATTTCCTATAAATTCAGTATTCATATAACTAAAGCTAACATGACTTTCCAATCTATATGTAGACTACAATCCCCTGTAATTCATCTATTTGCTGTGTATATTGCATAATTTATATACATAGCTCTAATTTTACCTTTTTAAATATTTTTTGTGCTTCAACTGCATTTCCGCTTGCCTTTGTTCTTCCTGCCCATTTATTCACTAACCATTTTTATAACTTGCACTTCCTCCTTGGTTGCTTTCCTTCCTATTAACTTTCTGCTTTCCTTCCTGAATTCTCTCTGTATGTTCTCATCCAAAAACATCAATGATTTGGATGAGAACATACAGGGCAAGTTTGCTGATGATACAAAAGTAAGTGGTTTTGCAGAGAGTGCAGATGGTTGTGAAAGATTGCAGCAGGATCTGAATCTATTGGCCAGGTGGGCTGAGGAATGGTTGATGGAATACAGAGAAGTGTGAGGTGTTGCATTTTGTCCTGTACGGCTGTTGTCCTGTACGGCTGCCTGTCCTGCAGCTGTCCGTTTTTTCCACTTTTTTAAATTTTTAGTACGTTAAAAGTGTGTTAGTTGGGGGTCTTATCTTTTTATGTGTGGGTGGTGGGGGGTGTGGGGAGAAGGGGAAACTGCTTTTCAAGTCCCTACCTGGTTGGAGAGGCTGCCTTCTTCCGGGCAGCACCTTCGACCCGTCCTCGCGGCCTCTCGGCTTCAGCGGCGGCACATCGCTGGAGCGCCATCGTGGAGCGGGTGATGCCTTGCCTGGGTCGCCACGCTGGAACTCCGGTATGCTGGGATCTACCAACTGAACATCGCGGAGCTGCGGTTCCGTGGAGCGGCCAGCTGCGGGCGGCGGTGCTGACTTTAACATCGGGAGCCTGGGATCTCTCGCAGAGATCGCCAGTGGTGAAGCTCCGTCCAGCGTGGCCTGTTGTCTCGGAAGTCGCGGTCTCCAGTAAGGTAGCGGCCGTTCCAGGCGTCCCAAGCCGCTGAGAGGGTTCTCCCGTCCCCGGAGCACCATCACCCGGCGAGAGGGCCTGAAACATCGGGCCGCCGTAGCGGCGACTGTGGAGGCCTCAATAGGGCCGACCATGGGTGGACAAGAGGATGGGGACTGGACTTGGTGCCTTCCCCCACAGTGGGAACCCTTGTGGGGGGATGTTTTTATGTTTTTTATGTTTTTATGTTTTAATGTTAAACTTCTTCTTAATGTTATGTTGTATTTTTATTAGTGTGCTGCAAGGACATCTGAATTTCCCCTGAAAAGGGGATTAATAAAATATTTATTATTATTATTATTATTATTATTATTATTTTGGGATGTCTGACAAGGGCAGGACCAACACAGTAAATGGTAGGCCTCTGGGTAGTCTTGTAGAGCAGAGGGATCTAGGAGTGCAGGTGCAGGGTTCCTTGAAGGTCAAGTCACAGGTAGATAAGGTGGTCAAAAAGGCTTTTGGTACATTGGCCTTCATCAGTCAGAGTATTGAGTATAAAAGGTGGGAAGTCATGTTGCAGTTGTATAAGACGTTGGTGAGACAGCATTTAGAATATTGTGTTCAGTTCTGGGCACCATGTATAGGAAAGATATTGTCAAGCTTGAAAGGGTCCAGAAATGATTTACGAGGATGTTGCCAGGACTAGAGGGTGTGAGCTATAGGAAGAGGTTGAGGAGACTGGGTCTCTATTTGGAGCACAAGAGTTGGGTAGACTTAAAGCTGATAAATCCCCAGGGCCTGATGGTCTGCATCCCCAGGTACTTAAGGAAATGACTCTAGAAATCGTGGACGCATTGGTGATCTTATATAGATTCAGGATCGGTTCCTGTGGATTGGAGGGTAGCTAATGTTATCCCATTTTTTAAGAAAGGTGGGAGAGAAAAAACAGGGAATTATAGACCAGTTAGCCTGACATTGGTGGTGGGGAAGATGCTGGAGTCAATTATAAAAGATGAATAGCCGCACATTTGGATAGCAGTAACAGGATCGGTCCGAGTCAGCATGGATTTACGAAGGAGAAATCATGCTTACGTAATCGTCTGGAATTTTTTGAGAATGTAACTGGGAAAGTGGACCAGGGAGAGTCAGTGGATATAGTGTATCTGGACTTTCAGAAAGCATTTGATATGGCCCCACATAAATTAGTGGGCAAAATTAGAGCACATGGCATTGGGGGTAGGGTACTGACATGGATAGAAAATTGGTTAGCAGACAGGATACTAATACGGGATTAACAGGTCCCTTTCAGAATGGCAGGCAGTGACTGGTAGGGTACCGCAAGGCTCGGTGCTGGGACCCCAGCTATTTACAATATACATTCATGATTTAGATGAAGGGATTAAAAGTAACATTAGCAAATTTGCAGATGACATAAAGCTGGGTGGCAGTGTGAACAGTGAGGAGGATGCTATGAGGATGCATGGTGACTCGGACAGGTTGGGCAAGTGGGCAGGTGCATGGCAGATGCAGTTTAACGTGGATAAATGTGAGTTTTTTCCTATGGCAAAAACAGGAAGGCAGATTATTATCTGAATGGTGTCAAGTTGGGAAAAGGGGAAGTACAACGAGATCTGGGGGTCCTTGTACATCAATCACTGAAAGGATGCATGCAGATACAGCAGGCAGTGAAGAAAGCGAATGGCATGTTGGCATTCATAACAATAGGAGCTGAGTATAGGAGCAAAGAGGTCCTTCTGCAGTTGTACAAGACCCTAGTGAGACCAGACCTGGAGTATTTTGTGCAGTTTTGGTCTCCAAATTTGAGGAAGGACATTCTTGCTATTGAGGGAGGAAACATATTCAGCCATGATCACATTGAATGGTGGTGCTGGCTCGAAGGGCCGAATGGCCTCCTCCTGCACCTATTTTCTATGTTTCTTCTTCCTTAAATGCTGTCTCACCAACGTCTTACCTGCAACCCCCATGATCCTGAAAGAGGTAGCTTTAGAGATTGTGGAGGGATTATGGAGGGATTAATAGTGATATTTCAAGAATCACAAGAGTCTGGAGTGGTCCCAGAGGACTGGCAAATTGCAAATGTTACTTGTCTGTTCAAGAAGGGAGCGGGGCAAAAAAGGGGAAACTACAGGACGGCTAGTGCCCATAGTGAGGCTCCATTTTCAGTGGTTGGCAAAATTTTAGAGTCCATTATTATGGATGAGGTTTCCGAGTACTTAGAAACACGTGATAAAATAGGCCAAATTCAGCATGATTTTGTGAAGGGAAGATCTTGCCAAATTTGTTGGAATTCTTTGAGAAAGTAAATTGCAAGATAGATAAAGAGTCGTGAATGTTGTTTACCTGGATTTTCATAAGCCATCGATAAGGTTCCGCACGTTAGACTGCTAAGCAAGATAAGAGCCCATGGTATTAGAGGGAAGATACTGGCATGGATAGAAGTTTGGCCGAATGGCAGAAATCAAAGAATGGAAATAAAGGGGACTTATTCTCGTTGGCTGCCAGTTTAGATAGATTGTAGAAACAAGCCCTTCAACCCACTGAGTCCACATCGACCCTGGATCATCTCGACACTAGTTCTATGTCCTGCACACGTGGAGCAATTTGCAGATTCCATTTTTATTACTTTCACTTCCTGCTTGGTTGCTTTCCTTAAGGGCCTGTCCCACTTACGTGTCCTTGGCACGCAAATCACGCAACCTCGTGGACGCGTTGAGGCGCACGGGCATCGCATGGCCGCACGGGGCCGGTCCCACTGAGAAGCGCGGAGGGGTATGTAGTTGTGTGCGATATCGCGCGGGACTCCGAAATTTTTGTAGCAAACAAAATCGTCGCGCGCCAACGGCCTGACGCGAAACTGACGGCCAAAGTGGGACAGGCCCAAGACCCTGGCATGACGCAACGTCTCACCTCCAACAGCAGCAGAAGCAGGCAAACGATTGCCAAGCTCAGCCTGGGGCTCACGGTCGTTGCGGTCCGGATCCACCCCTTCTACTCCCAGAGCGGGGCCAAGAAAATTGAAGATAGACACAAAATGCTGGAGTAACTCAGCGGGACCGGCAGCTTCTATGGAGAGAAGCAATGGGTGACGTTTCGGTCAAGACCCTTCTTTCAAGAAGAGTCTCGACAAGAAACATCATCCATTCCTTCTCTCCAGAGATGCTGCCGGTCCAGCTGAGTTACTCCAGTATTTTGCGTTCATCTTCAAATGACGTCACGCGCTCCAGACGGCTGTGCGGTCGAATGAAATCGCGCGCGGCCTTCACGGGACTGTCGCAGCTCAATGCGACCACGAGGTTGCGTAATTTGCGTGCCAAGGACACGCAAGTGGGACAGGCCCTTTACTGAATTCTTTCTAAAATTTGGCAACCAACTGCCAACCTAGATTAACTCCCCCCACTGCTAGGTTAGCGGCCTTGCTCCCGCTGAAGAGTAATGCACTTCTTTGGAATGTGGGAAGAAATCCAAGCACATGGAAAAAACACACGCAGTCACAGGGAGAGTGTACAAACTCCACACAGACAGCGGCCTGAAGTCAGGATTGAACCTGGGTCGCTGTGAGGCAGTAACGCCACTGCTGTGCCACTTTTCACGTTATATATGAATGATTTGGATGATGGCATTGATGGTTTTGTGGCCAGGTTTGTGGGTGATATGAAGAAAGGTGGAGGAGCAGGTAGTGTAGAGCAAGCAGGGAGTCTGCAAAAGGACTTGGGCAGGTTGGGAGTGTAGGCAAAGAAGTGGCAATGGAATACGGCTTAGCAGTGTGCGGTCATGCACTTTGGTAATAGGAAAAAAGGAATGGACTATTTTCTAAATGAGGAGAGGATTCAGAAATCAACGGTGCAAAATAATTTGTGAGTGAAGGTGCAGGATTCCTAAAAGGTTAATTTGCAAGTTGAATCAGGAGTAAGGAAGGCAAATGCAATGCTAACATTCATTTTGAGAGGACTAGAATATAACATCAGGGATGTAATGCTGAGGCTTTATAGGGCACTGGTCAGACTGCATCTGGAGTAGCGTGAGCAGTTTTGGGCCCCATATCGGAGGATGGATGTGCTGGTTTTGGAAGAAGTCCAGAGGAAGTTTACAAGAATGATTGCGGGGTGATTAGGTTAATATATGAGATGGATTTAACGGCTCAGGTCTGTACTCATCGGAGTTTAGAAGGATTAGGGGGATCTCACTGAAACGTACCCGATAATGAAATGCCTAGATGGAGTGGATGTGGAGAGGATGTTTCCACTAGTGGGCGAGTCTAGGACTAGAGCGCACAGCCTCAGAATAAAAGGACCAGGCACGTGCCGTCAGGGTAGGCAAGGTAGGCACTGCCTACCCTGACTAAAATTATGACATAGTAATTACTAAATATAAATAATAAAGGCATGGAGAATTATGCCTATCTAAGAGATCGATCTCTTAGGTAGGCATAATTCTCTGTGCCTTTCATCCGCAGCACTTGTAACCCTTGAAGGGCTGTGCAGCCCACGTGCCGTCAGCGCTGCCTGAAGCCGTCAATGACAAGCGGGGCTGAAGGCAGCAGAAATTCTGCCTTTGCAGCACTGCGCAGGCGCAGCACTAGTTTTTTGGCGGGGTTTTCAAATATGGATTGGCAATATTTTAAGTGTATCTTAGGAAACAGGGAGAGAAGAATGGTGCTCGTGTACCGATAATGTGGTAAGTACATTTTGTGTTTATGTTTTTAAATACCGTACTTCCCGGGGTGTGGGGGTGGGGGGAGAGCTCCTTTGATAGCATTTGGGGAGTCTGGCCTGGGGTAAAGTTGCGGGAGGGCACGAATGTTGTGAAGGAGGGGTCGGGAGCATGCCACTTGCGATGCTCCTTGCACGGAGGCGTGCAAAACCTCTCTTGTGCCGCTCGCTGGCCTCACTCATGTCCCGCAAATCCTTAAATTCCGACAGCGCGATTGAGGTTACTCGGCTGTGGGAATTTAAGGATTTGCAGGAAGCCGCTGACATGAGCGAGCGGCAGGTGAGAGTTGTTCAGACAGAGAGCACTGCCAGAAGTGAGCGGGCCGGCAGAAGGCGCTGAAGTGGCGGACAGTTTGACTGTCGGGTCCCGGCGACCGCTCGCAGCTACCGAGCTGCTTCTATCCCCGGCTACAATGCGGTGGCTCCACGCCTGGAGCGCCGCAGCAGCGGTAAGTGAGTGAGTTACTGGCATTATCCCCGATCCCCTTTCTCAACAGTCCTGCTCTCCCTGAAACTTTACCCCTGGCACAGACTCCCCATACACTGTGAAAGGAACTGTCCCCCCAATTGGTCCCTTGAACAAGTGTTGTCATTCAATAAGATGACAACTGATTCAACTGTTCCCTGTGTGCTCCCGTTTTTCCCCCCCAATCTCTCCACCTGCCATCACCCTTCAATACCCCCCCCCCCCTTCAGTAATTCAGAATAAAGGAGACTAGGAAGCCTTGGGCAAATTGACTTGTTACTGTTTTTATTTTACGGAGAGAACAATCTGCGCATGCGCTGTTTTTATTTTTATCCGACTGAGTGCCTACCCTGAGAAATTACTCGCGGCACGTGCCTGAAAAGGACGTACCTTTAGAAAGGAGATGAGGAGGAGTTTATTTTGCCAGAGGATGGTGAATCTGTGGAATCAATTGCAACAGATGGCTGTGGAGGCCAGGTATTTTTACCAGGTAAAATACCAGGGTATTACAAAGTGGAGGTCCTTGATTAGTAAAGGTGTCAAAGGTTATGTGGAGAGGAAGGAGGATGGGGTTGAGAGGGATAGGTCGATAAGCCATGATTGAACGGCTGAATAGACTTGATGGGCCGAATGGCTTAACTCTGCTCCTATGTCTTGTGAACCAAAGGACAAGTTCAGAAGTATTTACATATGGACTGGATTAGGCTGCAGAACACAAGGTAATAATCTACAGACAACCCAACTGCAAAACTGCTGACCGCTTGATACAATTATTGCAGCAACAAGGAGTCTGGGCTAAATGACATGCAAAAACTATCAGTAGCTTCAAGTTGATTAACAGAAGATTCCAATGTCCCAACAGTTCATACTGCGAGATCCACTCATGGAATGTTCAGACTACACAAAAACATTACAAGAAAAATGTAAAAATCTATGAAAATCATGAATAGGTAGCTATACACATTGGTCACCACCTATTCTCCCTCCATCTCCACATGCTGCATGACCTCCTGAGTTCCTCCAATAGTTTGGGTTTGTTCATTCCTTTGCGCAAAGCATGTGGGAACCTGCAGTGCTTTTGTTTTAAATACAGCTGAACTATCTAGAATTAAGCACATAAGACTTTACTACTGTTTCCAAAGAGCTTTCAGTATTATCTGTGAATTATTTAATTCTGTTGAGAACTGTTGGCTCAGATCAGCCATGATGAGCATGGCTCACACACGGCTGCACTAGATCTGTTCGATGACCTGACTCCGACCCAACATGCACTCGCAAGAAAAAGGTCTGAAGGGTCCCGACCTGAAACGTCATCTATCCATGTTATTCAGCAATTCTGCCTGACCCGCTGAGTTACTCCAACACTGTCTTTAGGCCATTCAGCCCATTCAAGTCCATTCCGCCATGCATCTCCTCATAACCCGACACCCATACTAATCAAGAATCTATCAATCTCTGCCTTAAAAAGATCCACTGACTCGACCTCCAGAGCCTTCTCGAGCAATAAATTCCACAGGTTCACCACCCTCCAACTAAAAAAATCCCTCCTCATCTCCTTCCTTGTTTCTACATGGAAACAGGCCCTTTCGGCTCAACGGGTCAATGTTGACCATCAATCAACCTTCCTCCCACCCTGCTTCCTGTAAGGACTTCATCCCCTACTCCCAATTCCTCCGTTTACGCCACATCTGCTCCCAGGATGAGGTGTTCCACACCAGGGCATCAGAAATGTCCTCATTCTTCAGGGAACGGGGGGTTTTCTCCTCCACTATAGATGAGTCTCTTCAATACCTTGTAACACTGCTCTCTCTCCCCATCCCCCCCACTCGTAACAAGGGCAGAGTCCCCCTAGTCCTCACCTTCCACCCTACTAGCTGTCACATACAATAAATAGTCCTCCGTCATTTTCGCCACCTCCAACGTGACCCCACCACTTTCCACATCTCCCGCCAGGGAGATAGATTCTTGATTAGTACGGGTGTCGGGGATAATGGAGAGAAGGCAGGAGAACGCGATTGAGAGGAAGATCAGTCATGATTGAAAGCGGAGTAGACTTGATGGGCTGAATGGCTTAATTCTACACCGTTCTATCACTAATGAAAGGAAACCGAAGCACCCAAGGAAAACCCACGCAGTCACAGAGCGAAGTTGCAAACTCAATACAGACAGCACCCGTGGTCAGGATCAAACCTGGGTCTCTGGCGCTGTGAGGCAGCAACTAAATCAGCTGCGACACTCTGAATTGAACACTTTATTGTCACATGTGACAAGTCACAGTGAAATTCTTTGCTCGCATACCCAAGCTTTTGTAAATAGTCGCCCATAAAAGCTGCCGACAAAGTTACAAATCCCCTTTGACCTCCTGTCACACTGACATGCATGCACACTGTCACACTGACATGCATTCACACTGACATGCATTCACACTGACATGCATGCACACGCATGCACACTGACATGCATGCACACTGTCACACTGACATGCATGCACACTGACATGCATGCACACTGTCACACTGACATGCATGCACACTGTCACACTGACATGCATGCACACTGTCACACTGACATGCATGCACACTGACATGCATGCACACTGACATGCATGCACACTGTCACACTGACATGCATGCACACTGTCACACTGACATGCATTCACACTGACATGCATGCACACTGTCACGCATTCACACTGACATGCATGCACACTGACATGCATGCACACTGTCACACTGACATGCATGCACACTGTCACACTGACACGCATGCACACTGTCACACTGACATGCATGCACACTGACATGCATGCACACTGTCACACTGACATGCATGCACACTGTCACACTGACATGCATGCACACTGTCACACTGACATGCATGCACACTGTCACACTGACATGCATGCACACTGTCACACTGACATGCATGCACACTGACATGCATGCACACTGTCACACTGACATGCATGCACACTGACATGCATGCACACTGTCACACTGACATGCATGCACACTGACACGCATGCACACTGTCACACTGACATGCATGCACACTGTCACACTGACATGCATGCACACTGTCACACCTCCTCTTCTTCCTCCTGCTCTTACTCCACAAGCCTTTTTCCCCTCCCTTATCTCGGGCTCCAATGACCAGGCACCACGCACCACGCCGCCGTCCATTGGCGGCGCTGGGGAGGCGCCCCGTTGCCAAGCTTTGTTGCCAAGGGCCCGGGCCCAGGCCGGCGGCGCAGTAACCCCGACGCCTATTGGCCGGACGGGGCGGCGCCGACTCCAGCCAACGGGGGCCGCGGGATCGGCGAGGTGCAGCGCATCAGCGGCTCCCTTCCGTCGGCGGGCGGGCGGGCGGTGCGGGTGTCACCGACGACTTCCTTCCCCCTGCCGCTCCCTCGCCGTTGGTTCCGAGCAGAGGCAGCGGGCCAGCCGTCCCCACGCTGTGTGCGAGGGGAGGCGGAAGGAGATTGGCGGGGACCGCGCGGCCCCGGACTCGGCGCGGCCGCGGCGCGAGCGGTGTGATGTCCGTGCGGGGTTGAGACGGAGCAGCTTCCCTCCCTCCCCCCCGGCCCCCACCCACCCACCCACTGTCACCCCGAGGCGACCGTGTGAGGTATTACTCGGATAATACGGACGCTGCGGCCACCAACCACCCTCCCTCCCTCCCTCAATCCCTCCGTCTCTTCCGTTCGCTGTTGTAAGATGGCGGAGCGATCGGCGCTGGAGGCGAGGAGCCTGGTGTCGCACCCGGCCGGCTGGCAGTCCCTGCTGTCCTTCACCGTCCTCTTCCTGGCCTGGCTGGCCGGCTTCAGCTCCAGACTCTTCGCCGTCATCCGCTTCGAGAGCATCATCCACGAGTTTGACCCGTGGTGAGGACACGCGTCAGCGGCTCCCATTTTCTTTCTGCAAGGGACGGGGTGCTGGGGGGACGACGACAAGGCCGGGAGTGGGATGAGGGTCAATAGGTGTCGGAGGGGGCAGTGGGGTCGGGGATACGGACTGGCGGTCGGGGTATGGGGGGGAAGTGGGCGCCAAGGTAGAAGGGTTCGGGTGGATAGGAGTCGGCGGTGGAGAAGGGGATAGGGGTCTCAGGATACAGGGGGTTGAGGTGTGGGCACAGGGGACGGGTGTCAGTGTTAGGCGTGTGGGTGTCGGATAATGTGAGAAAGGGTCTGAGGTGGGAAGTCTATGAGCGGGGTGCCGACAGGACGGGTAGATTTGGGGGTGGTGGACGGTTTTGACAAGGCGGGATGGGGAAAGAGTCTTGAGTTCAAATCTGGTGAGTGCTCTGGAAAGATTGGGGCTGGGGGAAGGGATGAGTGCTATATGGAAGGGGCAGGTTAATGGCAAACTGGACGGGACGTGTGGGGGGGGGGGGGGGCTGGGATGTAGAAGGGGCAGGGCAGGGGGAGACTTAGAAAGAACCACAAGCTTAATTGGAGAGGAATCTGGGAAGGGTCAGATGGTGGGGAATTGGAAGGGGGGGGGGAGATCTGGTGGAGTACATGAGGTAATGACGGAACGGAGTAGGAAGTGGCTGTGGGGGCGGAAAGAGGTGGATGATCCAACAAGAGATGGGTGGAGGAGGGGGGTAAGTGGTACAGGGGAATATACTAGGGGGTGGTGGGGTTGGGGGAAACGAGGAGGTCGAGGCAGTGTTTGAGAGACAAGAGTGGAATAGAGACTTTCACAAAGGATGTGGGAATTCAGGGAAGTACGTGATGTGGAGTTTGAAATGGAAGGGTGCAGTTGTGCTGGGAATGAATGGATTGGGAGGAGCAGGATAGACAAGCAGAACTTCTGAGATACATACATTTTCTCATGGAGGTGAACTTGGAAAGGAACATGAATGGTGGTGGAAGCAGAGGATAAACAGCGAATAGGAATCAAATATAGATGGGTGCGTATGAACATACTGAGATACCTAATAGTTTGGATCTGATAAGAAGCAGGTTATCAGCAAATGGATATCAAATTAAAGACATATCAATTTAAATATGAGAAGCAGGAAATTGAGTAGGGGTCACAGGTCAGTTGATAAGTTTTGGTGTGAACAAACCATGGAGTGCAGAAGCTGGGGGTACATTGTAAACCCACGACCATGATCCTTTTGATACTCCTCCGCATATCCGATACAAAGCACTTGCTAAAAATCTGTGTACTGTTCAATCGTTATTGCATGAGTGTGTTATTGCAAGTTATTATTAAGTGGTCTAATTCACTTGGTATCCTCGTGAATTAGAGTATGTTTTTTGCTGCAAACAAGTGCATGTGCTTGGAGATTGAGTCGAAACAGAAAGTCTGTCTGTTAAGCATGTGGTTTAATGCGTTTGCCCATTTTGAAAAAAATGTAGCTAAATGCGTGAGCCCTGTCCAGCTCTATCAACTAAATCGGTAAAGATTTACCGAAAATGTCATTCTGCAGAGAGCAAAGCTTTTTTATAATTAAGAAAATGGACAATATTTGTTTGCAGTTGATTGGATTAGATCTAATCGGTGTGTTGAATGTATGGCATGTTAATTATTTTTTAATGACTTCCATCTTCAAAAATTAAAATATTGCAGAAGTGTTGATGCCCAAGTCTTGCATAAAAATATGGATGTATAAAAGTTTTGTAAAACCTGTGGTTGTGTTGAAGTTTGGTCATGGCATGCTGTTCACTACTTTTGCATATGGCAACAAATTAGTTAACAAATGATACATTATGATAAGTAACACAACTGAAAGATTGTAAGGAAAGGATTGTGGGGGGCAGTGTTAGCTGTGAGGAGGATGCTAGGAGGCTGCAGGATGACTTGGATAGACTGGGTGAGTGGGCAAATGCATGGCAGATGCAGTATAATGTGGATAAATGTGAGGTTATCCACTTTGGTGGCAAAAACAGGAAGGTAGACTATTATTTGAATGGTGACCGATTAGGAAAAGGGGAGATGCAGCGAGACCTGGGTGTCATGGTACACCAGTCATTGAAAGTAGGCATGCAGGTGCAGCAGGCTGTGAAGAAAGCAAATGGTATGTTGGCATTCATAGCAAAAGGATTTGAGTACAAGAGCAGGGAGGTTCTACTGCAGTTGTTGGTCTTCTAATCTGAGGAAAGACATTCTTGCCATTGAGGGAGTACAGAGACGGTTCACCAGACTGATTCCTGGGATGGCACGACTTCCATATGAAGAAAGACTGGATAGACTCGGCTTGTACTCGCTGGAATTTAGAAGATTGAGGGGTGATCTCATAGAGACTTACAAAATTCTTAAGGGGTTGGACAGGCTAGGTGCAGGAAGATTGTTCCCGATGTTGGGGAAGTCCAGGACAAGGGGTCACAGTTTAAGGATAAGGGGGAAGTCTTTTAGGACCGAGATGAGAAAATCGTTTTTCACACAGAGAGTGGTGAATCTGTGGAATTCTCTGCCACAGAAGGTAATTGAGGCCAGTTCGTTGGCCATATTTAAGAGGGAGTTGGATGTGGCCCTTGTGGCGGAAGGGATCAGGGGGTATGGAGAGAAGGCAGGTACAGGATAGTGAGTTGGATGATCAGCCATGATCATATTGAATGGCGGTGCAGGCTCGAAGGGCCGAATGGCCTGCTCCTGCACCTAATTTCTATGTTTCTATGAAAGGGTTGGGATAGGTATACCCATATTTGGTTGTGATACGCTCAATGACAGCTTAAGATTCCAAAGAATTGTGTGGAGAAGATCCAAAGTGTCTAATGTGAATGATCTGTTAAAGATAATGGCATGAATAACTAAGAGATAATTAAATCAAATGCATCAACTGAGAATCATATCATTGTCAGGCGTTTGCAAAACATGCTCATTGCGCCAGCATTTACCACCAATATTTGAAAATTGAAGATTGGACTTTAAAAAGACCTTGCTCTATCAGCAATGCTTGGGGGGGAAAAAAAATACCTGGCAGTGTTTCTTTAAAATTTTTGACAAAAAAATTGGCAAAGGGTTGCAACTGAAATAGGTTAGTGACACTTCACTGTAGCGGATTAACAACTTGGAATATATTACTGAAATGTTGACGGGTTTTTGTTTAATGGTGCAATGGCATCGTTTTATCATTTTGAGGGTTGATTATTGAACGTTATGTGATAGGGGAATAGTCTCTATATCCTGTGATTACTTCAGCTATTGCCCCTTAAGTACAGCACCAGTAAAAGTACAAATACAGCCCACACCATTCATGTTTTGTACCCCAAACTTAAACCCTTCCTCTATGGCATAACAATAGTTGGGACACATATATGCTTAAGTTCCAATTACTTTGTGTTGGATGTGAAGAATTGCAACCTTGTTTTATATTCGAGAATGTCCAGAGGCTGGCATCTGGAGGCCATAACTCAGTCTCCAAGTTTTCTGCTGGTGTTATAAAGCACAATTTCTTTGTTGTTTATTGTATTGCAAGCATTTCACTGAATTATACTTTGTGATCATTCGGTATAATGTGTCCCTCCACACAGGGCCATTACTTGCTATCACTCTGATCAAAAATGCTTACATTTAAAATGTATTGCTTCTGGTTCTATTTATCTGTAGTTCCATTTCAATTGTATGTATATTAACGTTCTTTACATGTTAAGATAAAATTGTCCAAAGTCTATAAAAACGGAGATTCTTGGGCAGTTTGAGTTTGAGGAGGAGGTGTTGGGGCCCTGGAAGAGCATTAAGAAGGATAAATCCCCAGGGCCTGATGGGATTTATTCCACATTATTGAGAGGGGCAAGAGAGGGGATTGCGGGAAGCTTGATGAAGATCTTTGGATCTTCTCTAGCTACAGGCGAGGTACCAGAGGACTGGAGAGAAGCTAATGTTGTTCCTTTGTTTAAGAAGTGAAGTAGAGAGAATCCAGGGAACTATAGGCCAGTGAGCCTCACATCAGTGGGAGGGAAGGTATTGGAGATGATTCTTTAATAGGATTTACTCCCAGTTGGACGAGAATAGATTAATTAGGGACGGTCAGCATGGCTTTATACATAGTACATTGTATCTTACTAACTTTGAGGAGGTGACAGGTGATCAATGAGTGGTGGGATGTTGTCTACACGGGTTTTAGTAAGGCATTTGATACAGTCTTCCATGGTTGACTGAACCAAAAGTTTAAGATTCATGGAATTAACAATGACTCTGTTGTATAGAATCAGAACTAGCTTACTGATAGAAGACGGAGGGTTGTGGTGGAAGGACATTATTCAGCCTTTAGGTCTTTGACCAGTGGCGTTCTGCAGGGATCTGTGATGGGACATCTGCTGTTTTTGATTAAAATGTATGTATATGAATGATTTGGCTGTAAACGTAGACAGGTTGGTTAATAAGTTTGTAGATGACACCTGGATTGCTGGGGTTGCGGGCTGTGAGGAAGGCTGTCAAAGTATACAGTGGATGGTCAGATGTAATATACAATTAATAGAATGCACTGAAGAATCTTGGAGTACAAGTTCATAACTCTATGAAAGTGGCAACGCAAGTGCATAGTGGTAAAGAGTGCATACGGTATGCTTGGCTTCATTGGTCGGGGTAATTAGTAATTTTGTTAGGCCACATTTTGTGCAGTTCTGGCCGCCGCATTAAAGGAAGAATGTGAAGGTTTTAGAAAGGGTGACGGGGAGGATTAACTAGACTGATGCCTGGATTAGGGGGTATTAACTAAAGGGAGAGATTGGACAGACCTGGACCATTTTCTCGAGAATGTGGAGCTTGCAGTGAGACCCGATAGAGGTATATAAAGTTATGAGAGGTTTAGATAGGTTAGACAGTCAGAATCTATTACCCAGGACAGAAATATCAAATACTGGAGGGCATAGGTTTAAGGTAAGAGGGGAATAGTTTAAAGGAGATGTGTGGGGATATTTTTTTTTTTAACACGGTGATGCCTGGAATTTGTTGCTGGGGATGATGATGTCATAGTGGCATTTAAGAGACTTTTGGATAGGCATAAGAAGGGATATGAATTATGTGCAGGCAAATAAAAGTTCTTCTTGGCATCATATTCAATATAGATGTTGTGGGCTGAAGGGCCTATTCTAGTGTTCCCTGTTCTAATGTTACATGGATTGCATTCAGTTATCATGATTTTATCAGTTCTTGAGATTACCTTCATTTTAATCAGTTTTGCTAAATAAAATTGACCAACTTGCATCCGCCACATCATTCCTGTTCTTATTACTTGAATTATTTTATTAGGAAGGCATTGTGTGATTACAATATTGTTTCCCTGCAGTTGTACCTGCCAAGCTGTAAGTTTTCGGACAAAGCTGTCTTTTGTTACCATTTTGAAAACTCAAAACCAGGGCTCTATTGTAATTAGTAACTCACTGGGACAGGCAGCATATCTGGAGAGAAGGATTGGGTGACGTTTCGGGTCGAGACACTTCTTCAGACTGATGTCAGGGGAGTGGGCGGTACAGAGATAAAACATAGTCGCAAAATGTAGAACTGGGAAGGGGGGTGGGAATTGAGAGAGAGGGAAAGCAAGGGCTACAGGAAGAAGTTTTCCTCTCTCTGACGGGAGTTCAGTAACATCCTCTCTCACTGCGCCCCCCTCTGTGATTCCTCCTGCGTGGAGCTGATTGTAGACTTTAGAAGTGCACAACAACCATGGATGTACATGCCACTGGGGATCAATGGGACTACTGTGGATAGGGTGAGCAGCTTTAAATACCTGGGAGTCCACATCACAGAGGATCTGACGTGGACAACACACACTGCCCCACTGGTGAGAAAGGCAAGGCAGCGCCTTTACCACCTCAGACAGGTGAAGAAAGTCAGAGTCCAATCCTTCTACTCTGCTGCTGTAGAAAGCATCCTGACCGGAAACATCTCTATCTGGTATGGCAACAGCTCTGCCCAAGACAGGAAGGCACTGCAGAGAGTAGTGCATTTAGCCAACTACACTTCTCTCCCCCCCCCCCCCCCCCCCCCCTCCTGCAGGACCTATACACCAGGAGGTGCAGATCCAGAGCCTGCAGGATTTTGAAGGACCCCTACCATACCAGCAACGGACTGTTCCAGCTGCTGTGGTCAGGCAAACGCCTCCGCTGTCACGTAGCAAAAACAGAAAGGCTGAGATGGAGTTTCTTCCCACAGGTCATCAGGACTGTAAACTCTAATCTCACCAGGGCGTAAATACTGTTGTGTCTTTTCGTCTTTTTTTAAATGTAAATGCTGGTTCTGTTCTGTTCCATAGTTTTGCACAATCCCGTAAGCATTGCCACTTTCATTTCACTGTACATCTTGTATGTGTATGTGACAAATAAAGTTGACTTGACTTGGCCCTTCGACTGCGACCACGTCCCCCTCCCAGTTTTCCCACCAGTCTTACTGTCTCCGACTACATTTTATCTCTGTACCGCCCACTCCCCTGACATCAGTCTGAAGAAGGGTCTCGACCCGAAACGTCATGCATTCCTTCTCTCTAGAGATACTGCCTGTCCCGCTGTGTTACTCTGGTATTTTGTGTCTACCTTCGATTTAAACCATAATCTGCAGTTCTTTCCTACACACTCTATTGTAATTAGATTGCTGTTGAAAATTATAGCATTGTGAAGGGGGAATTTTTAAAGTTAGCTATCTTAGGGATGAAGCAAAATTTATGTTTTCCATTGGTCAAGGAAATAAGTAATTGAACGAATCTTGTGTACAAAACAACGTATATGTTGACCAAATACCATTTTGCTGCAGAAAATTATCTATTTTGTCGGAAATATTGAACATGAAGTTGGTGGAATGATGTGGGCAGCGTGTCAGGTTTTCTCATTCTAATATATAAAATACTCACCATCCCCATTAAAATTTAAGTTATCAATTAATTGTTCTTTTGTGTTTATTCGCTATAAAGCATTGTATACAAGACAGTTCTGTATCTTTATCCATCGATGTCAAACTTGCCAAGATCCAAAATCCAGCTATGCTAGCCAGCCCAATCTCGCCCTATACCTCAGGCTCTTAAGTCCTGGCAGCTTCCTCGTAAAATATCTTACCTGTGTTATTAAATAAGTGCTGTTGTTTTTTTCCCTTATGGGCTAGATTGAAAAACTAGCTTTAAAAAAAAACTTTGACTCGTAAACAAAACATTTCAATAATCATTTGAGTATGTTATTTGTAAAATATTGCTCTTATTTACACCCGATGACTGGAGAAGCTATCGGTATTGAATTTAAATGATTTAAAACTTGATTACACTGTTGAAATCTATGTAAATGCATTGTTTCTGGTTAACTCAGTTAAAGATTTATGTATGTTTATTATCACATTATGAAATTAGGATTGCAATCATTACATTCTGAGAGCCAGGTTTTGTTATGTACCGTGCTTTTTTAAATGGGAACCAGACATTTGTACAGAATGTTCAGTTGCTAACTGACTGGTAATGTTTTTGCAAGAAAGGCAGCTAAAAGAATTGTAGTAACGTGCAGCAAAAATACTGGTTGGTGCCGGTGAGATAAATCAGATTGAACACACATGGAACATCAGAAATGACATGCCTTTTGGATAAGACCTTTGAGGAAGTAAAAAGTGTATTCTCTTTAGGAGCATGATGCAGAAGGAAGGAATTTCAAAAGTTATGGCCTGGATATCTGAAGGCCACCAAAGATGGAAAAAAGGGAAATCAATGTTTCAGAGCACTTTGCCATTCTTGTTTTTTTTTTTTTTTTTGGAGGAACCACTTGCATTTTGTGTAGGAAAATTTGAATCCAATTTATCTTTCTGATTTGCATGGCTTTGAATTGGGCAAGTCCAATCTTTCAAACCACCTTCACCACGTCCTCGCTATTCAAGTGGTGTGCGAGTAGACGTCTGAAAGTGCAGCGCTGCTGAGCTCTTCATCCGTGGACAAAAATGCTGGAGAAACTCGGCAGGTGAGGCAGCATCTATGGAATGAAGGAAATAGGCGATTTTTCAGGTCGAGACCCTTCTTCAGACTTCGATTTTCCAGCACCTGCACTTCCTTCTTAAACAACTCTTCATCTCTAGGGTATTTTTGCTGACTAGCTGTACTGTGGGGTCGCAAAAGCCTTAGTCAACTCCTTAAGGTAATCCTTGGCTTTTAATTCACCTTCACTAAATTGTTGTGTTTTAACCCATTACCACCCATCTTAAATTCCTGCACCATCTTTTTCCCATAAACCTCAACCTGAATCTCATCTTTTCCCCTGATATTCCACATCCTAAACTCTGACCAATGCATTAACCTTACCTGTCGGCGAAGGTGCCTGGAAGATGTAGAGTACGACAGCGCTGCACGCTGGGGCATCTTTTCATGTGTCCTTGGATTGTGGCAAAGGAGGAACTGGCAATGCAGTAGATGCGGTGACATTGCATCAAAATCTTATTGGTCCACAGTATTGAATGCCGTTTAAAATGAAAAGTGTCAACATTTGTTGGTTCTTTCATGTGACCCTCGTCCTGTGAGGGGGGGAGAGAACAATGGAGGACCCAGCAGGAGGGGCCCGCCATGAAGGGAGGGGATGGTGAGAACAAAGGAGGACCCGGCGCGGGGGAGGGCGGAGAACAGAGGACACTGCTTGAGATACAAAGGACACTTATTGTCACATACACCAATTGGTGTAGTGAAATTTGTCTTGCCGTGCAGCACATAGATAAAGATAAAACATAACATTAAAGAATTTAACATAAAACATAAAAAACATCCCCCCACAATGGTTCCCATTATGAGGGAAGGCACAAAGTTCAGACCCCATCCCCAGTTCACCCATAGTCAGGTCTATTGAGGCCTCTACAGTCGCCGCTATGGGGGCCGATGTACCAGGCCCTTCTTCGCCGGGTGATGGTGCTCCGGCGGCAGGAGAACCCTCTCAGGGGCTTGGGGTGCCTGTAACGGTCGCTTCCTTGCTGGAGACCGCGGCTTCCAACGCCAACAGGCCGCGCTGGATGGAGCTCCACAACTGGCGATCTCACTGAGAGATCCCAGGTTCCCGATTTAAATTTCAGCGCGGCCGGCCGCGCCACAGTCCCACAGCTCCACGATGTTCACCTGCGGTCTTCAGCTCACCGGAGCTCCAGCGCGGCGACCCAGGCAAGGCATCGCCCGCTCCGCCCCGCGATGGCGCTCCAGCACTGCGCCGCTGCCGAAGCCGTGGTTCTGGGCGGTCCCCCCAGGAAATGCCGCTCCAGGCCCGCTGGTAGGCTGCGAGGACAGGTCGACGGTGCAGTCCGGAGAAAGCTGCCTCTCCAACCAGGTAGGGACCCTAGAAAGCAGTTTCCCCCTCCCCCCCCCCCCCCCCCCCCCCCCACATAAAAAAGGCTAGGACTCCGAAAAACAGAAAAACTCAACTAACTAAAAATTTAAAAAAGAGAGAAAAGATGGACAGCTGCAGGCTGGGCAGCCATACCCGTACTGAACGGCGCCCCCCAAAGTCAAATATAATTTGATTTTGTCGGCGCCCATTGCATGGCGACTTTGCATACCCTAGGTATGCAAGCAAAGAACTTCACTGTGATTTGTCACGTGACAATAAAGTATTCATTTATTAATTCAATTCCCTGAGTCTAATACTGGCCTCAGCTGTTAAGTAATGGCAGTGGGTTTCCTCACCAAGACGGGTAAAATGGCTCAATAGGAGAGAAAAATACTCTAGAGGAACGGATCTCTGCATTAAAGAAAACCGCAACATGGATAGTTTTCAAGGAAAGCAACTCTTCCATAACACGGGGGTCATCCGAAGAAGGGTCCCAAACTGAAATGTGATCAGTCCAGTTCCCCTCAATGGATATGTTGCGTCATTAGTTCGTTTTTTACTCAGGATTGTGCTATTTGCGGTCTTTTGGGGAATGGGATTGCTCTGTGATCCAATATATGCTTGATAGGATGAGTGATGATCTATGTCATCAGAAAATATAAAAAAACATATAAAATTCTGAACGGATTGGACAGGCTTGATGCAGGAAAAATGTTCCCCGTGTTGGGGGAGTTCAGAACCAGGGGTCACAGTTTAAGAATAAGGGGTAGGCCATTTAGGACTGAGATGAGGAAAAACCATTTCATTCAGAGAGTTATGAATCTGTGGAATTCTCTGCCACAGAAGTCAGTGGAGGCCAATTCACTGGATGTTTTCAATAGAGAGTTAGATTTAGCTCTTGGAGATAATGGAATCTAGGGATATGGGGAGAAAGCAGGAACGGGGTACTGATTCTGGATGATCAGTCATGATCATATTGAATGGCGGTGCTAGCTCAAAGGACCGAATGGCCTATTCCTGCACCTATATTCTATGTTCTAAAATTAATATTTCGGGTTCTTGACCTTGCATTAGTGCTGGGAAATGTGGTAATCCACTTTAAGAGGCAGACAACGTGGTGGTTAAATTCAGATGCATTTGATGGTAATGGTATAGGTTTCTGGTGTCAGAATTTGCTATGAGTTTTTATGGAGACATAAGGAGCTTCAGGGGCTCATTACAGGAAAAGACATAAAGGTCATAGATAGGCCAGGTTTAGAGTCTATCCATGTCCTGTAGAGATGCCGCGTGACTCGCTGACTTACTCTGCTACTTTGTGTGGGATTTTCTTTATGAGCGTTTATACTCTGTCTTGATTGCTTTATCAATTGCTTTGGGACATCAGGATCTTTTCTAAACCGGAGAAAAAATAACAATGTTCTTGCATCTTGCTCAGTAAATGATTGAAATGCTTGATATTTATGAAATCACTTTTTGTATTAATGATTTGTTCCTTCAATCAGCTGATTAGCATGTTTCTGGGAAGAATGTTGCTCATTGCATAGCCAGGATGTTGCCTAGAACGGAAGGCTTTAGTTATAAGGAGAGACTTTAGGAGCTGAGGAGTGAACTTACAGAAAGAGGCAGATTTATGAGGAGCAGCTCCATCCAAGACCACAGGATATTGCAGAAAATTGTGGACGGAACCCAGACCATCGCAAACTAACCTCCCTTCCATTAACTCCATTTGCACCTCGTGCTGCCTGGGAGGCCAGCAGCATAATCAAGGACTTGTTACACCCTGGTCACTCCCGCTTCTCCCCTCCCATCAGGCAAAAGGTATAGAAGTGTGAAGAAGCATACCCCAGATTGAGGGACAGTTTCTTCCCAGCTGTTATCAAGCAACGGAACCATCCTACCAACAACTCGAGAGCAGTCCTGAACTACTATCTACCTCACTGGAGACAATCGGACTTTGTTGGATTTGCCTTGCACTAAATGTTATTCCCTTATCCTGTATGGCCCAATTGTAATCATGTATTGTCTTTCTGCTGACTGGTTAGCACGCTACAAAAGCCATGATCATATTGAATGGCGGTGCAGGCTCGAAGGGCCGAATGGCCTGGTCCTGCACCTAGTTTCTATGTAAAAGACTTTTCACTGTACCCCGGTACACGCGACAATAAACTAGACAGTAAGAATCTATTTCCTAGGGCGGGGGGGGGGGGGTCTAGAACTAGGGAGCGTTGGAGAAAGGGGAGAAATTTAAAGAAATTTTGAGGATATGTTTTTCCGCACATGGTGGTGAGTATTTGGAATGAGCTGTCAGAGTGGCAGGCACTATTACAACATAAAATGCATTTGAACAAGTTCTTGAATTGGAATGAAGTAGAGGAGCCTAGACAAGCAAATGTGATTAGCCCAGAGGGAGATGATTCAAAGAGTTTGTGGCAGGGTGAGAGGGGTCAGAGATGATCTTACCCGTTTGCTTCCTGGCCCTTGCAATGTACAGTTCGTCAATGGAGGGAAGGGCTGAGGTGGGCCAGAGACCCATGTTTCCATGATTCTAGTTTGGCTAATCAAGAGTTTTAATAATGTTCCTCAGCCAACCGATTGGGCTGCTGTGATGCTACAATTCTTAATTCACTGAAGTTCAGTACTAAAGTTCCTGCATGATTCCTTTACAATGAGCTGTCTGGTCTGAATGGATAGCTTGTTAAAAACCCTGTACCTTGCTCTATGTGACAGTAATAAATCTAAACCTTAGCCGTCCTTTTCATAGTGATTTTATTTTACAGCCTGCAGTTTTACTAATGCCACAGATGTTAGTGTCACAATAATGCCACTGTCTTATGAAGAAAGACTGGATAGACTCGGTTTATACTCTCTGGAATTTAGGAGATTAAGAGGGGATCTTATAGAAACTTACAAAATTCTTAAGGGGTTGGACAGGCTAGATGCAGGAAGATTGTTCCCGATGTTGGGGAAGTCCAGGACAAGGGGTCACAGCTTAAGGATAAGGGGGAAATCCTTTAAGACCGAGATGAGAAAGACTTTCTTCACACAGAGAGTGGTGAGTCTCTGGAACTCTCTGCCACAGAGGGTAGTTGAGGCCAGTTCATTGGCTATATTTAAGAGTGAGTTGGATGTGGCCCTTGTGGCTAAGGGGATCAGAGGGTATGGAGAGAAGGCAGGTACGGGATACTGAGTTGGATGATCAGCCATGATCATATTGAATGGCGGTGCAGGCTCGAAGGGCTGAATGGCCTACTCCTGCACCTAATTTCTATGTTTCTATGTTTCTATGTTAGCTGTGGTCAAAAAGTATATAAAAGTTGCACAACAGGCACTTCACATCATACTTATTTGTTTTGCCAGGAAGTTCTTTGCTGTCATTGTCTCGATTGATCGGAAAATTGTATTGACAAGGTGTTCTCTTGCACTGTTTTCTAAGATTTTCTGCTCTTAATAAAAGGCTTGGTGTTCCTCAGTACTTCAACTAATTGTCTAGCAGAAAGCAAGTGCAACTCGCATGGGAATAAGGTGAGTTTGATTGGCAGCCAAGGCTCTGATTTTGATTTGGTTCTCTGAGTCTATTGTAACATGAAGGACTCTGATATTCACTTTTAAGCACGTCCTGCTCCACAAAAGGCAATGTGAACCACAGGATGGTGTTAGTAAAGTTTAAATACATAAGTTATATTGGAGCTATTATAGCTTTATAGAACTTTGATGAGTCTGCATTTGGAGTGTTGTGCAATTCTGATGGCCCTATTAAAGGATCAATGTTGAGGCTTTGGAGAGGGTGCAGAAGATGTTTAATGGAACGGTGCCCTGGTTAGAAGGTATTAGCTAAAAGGAGAGCTTGGACAAATGTGGATTGTTTTCTCAAGAGCATTGGAGGCTGGGGGGAGACCTGAAACAGCCAAAATAATGTGAGGCATAAGGTAGACAGTCCTTTTCCCCGCAGAGTGGAAATGTCAAAGACTAGAGGGCATGGTTTTAAGGTGAGAGGTGTGGAGAGTGGTGGGTGCCCGGAATGTGCTGCCAGGGGTGGTGATGGAGGGAGATACAATCGTGGAGTTTGAGCAGCTTTTGGATGGGCATATGGGTATGCAGGGATGGGAAGAATCTTGATCACATGTAGAGGACATTAGTTTAATTTGCCATCGTGTTTAGCATGGACACTGGGCTGAAGGGACTGCTCCTATAGCTGTACCTTTCTATGTAGGTCCCCTTGCAGGAAGTGACATTGAATCATCTCCCATAATGCGTTGTACACATGCCTCGAAAGGGACTAGACTGGTGCCTTCAATAACTACTGGCCAATGGCATTAATGTCCGTGGTGACGTCGTTCTTTAAGAAGTCCTGGACATGCTTAATGCTTTCTACGCAAACTTAGAAAGGGAGGGTATTAGTATACCTTCTTGGACCCCCACATCCTCTAGCGATACTGTAATCTCCTTCACCAAGGTTGATGTCAGAAGGTCATTCATGAGGGCGAACCCTGAAAAAGCGTCTGCCCTGATGCTGTACCTGGCTGCGTTCTTAAGACCTGCATGTAGTTTTTGCGAGCATCTTCAACCTCCCTTTACTACGTTCCGACATCAATAATGCCCATCATTGTATATCTTTATTATCATTTTTCTGAGTACTTACATACCCAGAGGAAAACGAAAAAAGCGTTTCTCGACCAGTGTCCATTCAGTGTGTGGTAAAAAATAAATAAAAATAAAGAATAAAAGTACATATCACGAGTTCCGATTGGCTCTGCTCCAGTGTGTCCAGGTTGGTGTTTGGTGCACGATACTTTGGCAGGGGGCAAAGTCCGTTTATCAGTCTAATTGCCTGCGGGAAGAAGCTGAGGAGCATCCTGCTGGTTTTGCAGCTGATGCTCCTGTACCTCTTCCCAGATGGCAGGATGGAGAATATGTGATGCGATGGGTGGTAGGGGTCTTTGATGATGGAGATGGCTCTGCTAATACATCTCTTCCTGTATATGTCCAGCAATAAAGGGAGTGGAGCACCAATAATCCTGCTGGCGGTCTTCACAATCCTGTCCAGTTGGTGCCGTTCGTACGCCTTGCAGCTCCCGAACCAGAGGTGATGCCATAGGTTAATGTGCTCTCGATTGTCCCCCTATAAAAAGTTCGTAGGTGTGCAGTGGGGAGACCTGCTTTCCGTAGTCTTCAGAGAGGGTGTAGTCGCTGCTGGGCTCTCTTGACCAGTGCTGTGGTGTTGGTCGTGGACGTCAGGTCATCTGACAGGTGGAGTCCTAGGAACTTCACACTGCTGACCCTTTCCGCATCAGCTCCATCGATGTGCAGAGGTGTATGGCGTTGTTTTCCCGCCCTCCTGAAGTCAACCACCATCTCCTTCGTTTTTCCCACGTTGAGAATGAGGTTGTGGGATTTGCACCATCCTGTGAACAGCTCCACCTCCATCCTGTATGCCGACTCATCATTGTCACTGATGAGACCCACCACTGTTGTGTCATCAGCGAACTTGTTGATGAAGTTGTTGTTGAGTCTAGCAGTACAGTCGTGTGTAAAGCAGTACAGTCGTGTGTAAGCAGTACAGTCGTGATCAAAGGACATTAATAATGTCGGTACTCAAGAAGAGTAAGGTGATATGCTTACTGACTACTTAATGACTGTTTGGCATTAGCGTCCGTGATGATGAAGTGCTTTGAGACGTTAGTTATGACGCAGTTTGAAGAAGGATCCCATCCCAAAATGTCACCTGAAGAAGGGTCTTGACCAGAGACGTTGCCTATCCATTCCCTCCACAGATGCTGCCTGACCTGCTGAGTTACTCCAACGCCTAGTTTTGCCCAAGGAGGTGATTGTTTACTTCAATAATTAATCAACCCACTATCCCATAGAGGGAGTGCCATAGAGGCCATAGAGGGAGTGCAGAGAAGGTTCACCAGACTGATTCCTGGGATGTCAGGACTGTCTTATGAAGAAAGACTGGATAGACTCGGTTTATACTCTCTGGAATTTAGGAGATTAAGAGGGGATCTTATAGAAAACTTACAAAATTCTTAAGGGGTTGGACAGGCTAGATGCAGGAAGATTGTTCCCGATGTTGGGGAAGTCCAGGACAAGGGGTCACAGCTTAAGGATAAGGGGGAAATCCTTTAAGACCGAGATGAGAAAGACTTTCTTCACACAGAGAGTGGTGAGTCTCTGGAACTCTCTGCCACAGAGGGTAGTTGAGGCCAGTTCATTGGCTATATTTAAGAGTGAGTTGGATGTGGCCCTTGTGGCTAAGGGGATCAGGGTATGGAGAGAAGGCAGGTATGGGATACTGAGTTGGATGATCAGCCATGATCATATTGAATGGCGGTGCAGGCTCGAAGGGCTGAATGGCCTACTCCTGCACCTAATTTCTATGTTTCTATGTTTCTATCCCCAATTAAAAGTTGTTTTAAGCTATAGAGCTAATTATGCAAATCCGAAATAACACTGCAAAGGCGATCGATAAATTCAGAATGTTTCATAAGTGAAAACAGCAATTTGATGGTATAGTGTGTCTTGTGGCAGTTGCAGCAAAAATCCATCGATCCTGGTAAATGGAGAGAATAGGTTTGTGCACTTTTATTCATGGACTCAAACTTTATGGATTAGCAATGCGTGTGTGTACCGGTTATGTAATGGAATGGAAATTCACCTGTTACAAATTGTTACCCAAAAAGATGACATCTATATTACTAAAAGTCTGTTCTTGACCACTTTCTGGTGTTCTGTATATTGATTTTAGAAAAAACGCTGCCACTTACAGCTGTGATTTTTGGCCATCTTACTCGGAGTCCCCCTCAGCTGCGCAGGCCAAGAGGATTTTTCCCATCGATGAAAAATAAAAGTTATTAGTGTTTAAAAAATGTTGAGATTCTCTCTGCTGAAGGCCACACCCCTTCTGGAGGGACCATAAAACCCGGATGTTTTCAGTGCCTCATTCAGTCTCTGCAAGATGGGGGAGTGAGAGGGTCACGTCTCTCAGTCTGAGCTGTAGATAATATTGAACACACAGAGGTGGAATATTGCGCTGGGGGACCAGCCCTCCCATGTGATGCTGGGACCCAACGGGTCCCACTTAGTCTAGTATGGAATAACATTCAATCTCATAGAATTTGTTAAGGAGAGGGGGGCTGAAATTTATTTTTTAACTGTCATTTCTTGATGCCTGCAAAATGATGCGGCTTGGCGTTACTGAAATCGCAATAGAGTGTTTTCCAGGAACACAACCTGCCCTTCCCTGTACCACTTAATGGAAAATGACATCTTGAGATGTGGGTAACAGCGGTCAAGTTGAATTTATGTTCTCTGTCAGCACTTCGGCTTGGAAAGAGAATCATAATGAGCATAAATTAAGTAGATTCACAAATTAGGGATGTGATTAATTATTTTCTTTGAAGCGTTTGCAGGTGCAGAATAGGTTGTTCTGGGAGCCATAGACATTATCAAATCTGGAAAATCATGTTGTACAGGATTAATTTCAGAAGATAAATCTGATTCTTGCAGGGCCACTACACTGCAATTTTTTATTAAATGTTATACCTCAGGGTTTTGATGAGGGAACCAATTGCAAGATGGAAAAATATGCTTGAAAGAAAAAATATGTGAAGACTTGGAGAAAATGTTTGTGAAATCTGAGTAAACCCAGCTCTTGGTTGTGACTCGTGTTAATGAATGTCTCCAAAATAACTGTTCAAATTGTTTGTTTTTTTTCCTGTAGGTTAAACCTGGTGTAAATTACATCTAGGACACATCATTCCCAGCTGCCATGACAGCTTTTCTTTTAATAATAGTCCATTTTACGGAGATTTGTTAGTTATGTCACGGTCCTGCGCCTACCGTTTAATCATTTTGGAAATCCCATGAAAATGTTCTGTCACACTTTAAACCCATGAGGTAACAATCCAATTATCCTTCCCATATTTATGAGAAGAGACATTGTGAAGCATTGTGTCACTTTTGGAAATGGTGCCTATTCCCCACTCCCTACCCCTCCCACTCCCCCCTCCTCTCCCTCTATTCCACCTCCACCCCCACTCTCCTCTCCTCCCCCACTTTCCCACTCTCCCCCCCCTACCCCTTCCTCTCTCTCAATCCCCCCACTCTCCCTCCTCACCTCCCCAGGATTCTTCCCCTCTCCTCTCCCAATCCCTCCCTCCCTCTCCTTTCCCCTACTCTCAGTCCCTCCCTCCCTCCATCCATAAAAAGCAGCATCTGCAGTTCCTTCCTCCACAGGTCATTCATTGTTAGCTGTGGTGTAGATCCCGTTGACTTGACGATTGGACCAGTTTGCATCGTGTGTGTGTGTGAGTTACTCAAACTCTGCGCAAACTGCTCGGCCACCCTGCAAGCCGACTCCCTCCCTCCCTCCCTCCCTCTGCCCACTCTGGCCCAGCCGCCGTTTGGCCTGTCTCTATCCGACCGCCCGCTGCTGCTGCTCGGCCCGTCCCCGCCCTGCCCACTCGCCTGCCTGCTCGCTGCCGCCGCCGGGCCACGGGGGGAGGTGAGGGGGGGGGGGGGGGGGATATGGAGTCGGTGTTCGTCACTGTGGGCCGTGAGGGTGAGTTACCACAGCGGTGGTGGAGGAGACGGACCTGGGGGGACGGGTAGATGGGGAGAGGAGTGACTGAAGAGGGAGAAAGAGATTGGACCAGGGCCTCCACTGGGTCCCCACTGAACACCCCCTCCCCCGGCAAACAGGAACATACCAACTGCCAGCAACTAGCATCTGGCTCCGCTGGCTTGTGTGTGTGTGAGAGAGAGAGAGAGAGAGACAGTAACTGACCTTGTGTAGTACCACAATACCATGTAGAGCACCATGCACATATGTGTGTTGAAGGTTATAAATGGCATGAATTAATAAGGATTAATCTACAGCGCGTTTTTAAAGATTTTTAAACCTCGATAACAATATACCACTGATTGGACTAAAACTTGTTGCACTCGCAGCACAAAAGAATGATGAGTAACCTGGCGAAAAACCGTAGCGCTATCGCTTACCGTTTTTGCGCAAATAGAAAAACCGTGCAAACTGGAAGAGCACAAGATCACTGTGCATCCTTCTGCGCTCCAAGAAATAGAATCCCAGCCTACTCAACCACTCCCTATAGCACAGACCGTCTAGTCCTGGCTACATCCTTGTAAATCTTTTCTGTACCCTTTCCAGCTTGACATTATCTTGCCAATAACATGGTGCCCAGAACTGAACATTATACTCTAAATGTAGCCTCACCATCGTCTTGTACAACTACAACATGACCTCCCAATTTCTATACTCAATACTCTGATTGATGAAGGCCAATGTGCCAAAAGTCTTTTTGACCACCCTATCTACCTGTGACTCCATCTTCAAGAAACCACGCACCTGCACTCCTAGATCCCTCTGGTCTACAACACTCCCCAGAGCCCTACCATTCACTGTGTAGGTCCTGCCCATGTTAGACTTCCCAAAATGCAGCATCTCACTGCAACATCAGTGATGCAACATTAGTTTAACTTGGGGGCATTGTGTTTGTAACAGATAATGTGGTCTGAAAGGCCTGCTGCTGTGCATTACTACATTCTATGTTCACGCAGCAAAATGAGCACTGTTATGGGCTCTCAATCTGCCATTGGAGACGAGTCCTCCAAAGAATTCCCTATTCAACGGCGCCACCCCAATCATTCATGGAGTTTAATTTTAAACTACTTTGTTGTCTGTACCCACCTGGTAAATGTGTAGGAAAGAACTGCAGATGCTGGTTTAAATCGAAGGTAGGCACAAAATGCTGGAGTAACTTAGCGGGGCAGGCAGCAGCTCTGGGGAGAAGGAATAGATGACGTTTCAGCTCGAGACCCTTCCTCCTTAATTTACTGATGGGGTGGAAGGTGAGGACAAGGGGAAGAAGGGTCTCAACCCAAAACGTCACCCATTCCTTCTCTCCAGTGATGCTGCCTGTCCCGCTGATTTTGTGTCTACCCTCTTGGTAAAGAATCATAGCCAATATGCTGATGATAAAGGTACGGCATTCTCTTTCTAGATTTTTTTTAAAAACAGATTGCTCTTTGGAAGGAGTAATTTAATCTGTCTGGTGACATCAAAAGCATGCTCTCTTTTGAAAGGCAAAGGTCATCTTGACATTGGACCTTGATTTAGTTTTAACTGCCATGCAAATATTTAAAAAGGCAAATAGTGGCAGTAATACAATGTAGAATTGTAATTTAATTTTTTTTTACGATTGTTTAGTAAAGCTGCGGGCTCTAAAATTCATTACTTAAATCTAAGATTTTTTTCAATTATGATTCATGAATTCTTTCCTAACAATGGCAGGGTTTGGTGCTTTTGTTAATTTTCTTCAACAGATGATTCATATACTCAAAGTTCAGGATTTGAACAGATTCCGTTCCTTTTTGCAGCCTCATCTCATATCTTTCTCATTGCACTACTAAACTCTGTGTCTCTGGGCGCTAGGCAACTTGGCAAAATCTCTCCCACAACAATTTCAAGTAACCTACACCCCTGGTATTCTCCCGCACACAGTCACCTGTCCACCTAGCTTTTCCTCCCTTTGTACAATTCTCCCACCCACCTCCCTCCACCCAACTCCATCTGCCCAGCATCTCCAAGTCAGTTTCCATCTATCACCTATCAGCTGCCGTCTATCCACACCTACACACCCCATACAGCTATAAACTGGCAATCTTTCTTCTTCCCTCTCAGAACTCTGTCCGTACGGAATTTGTACGTTCTCCCCATGGCCGCATGGGATTTTTCCAGGTGCTCCGGTTTCCAAAGATGTACAGGTTTGTAGGTTAATTGATTTCAGTAAAGATTGTAAATTTTTCCTAGTGTGTAGGATAGTGCTAGTATACGGGGATTAATGGTCGGCGTGGACCGAAGGGCCTGATTCCATGCTGTATCTCTAAAATAAACTAAAAAACGAAACTCACACAGTGTCTTGACCCAAAACATCGACCGTCCATTTGCCTCCACAGATACCGCTAGAGTTTTGCTTATATTCTGGCTTTTAATTCATCCCACCATTGCGGAGTTGTTTAATTCCTTTCCCTAAATCATCTAGAAACATAGAAATTAGGTGCAGGAGTAGGCCATTCAGCCCCTCGAGCCTGCACTGCCATTCAATATGATCATGGCTGATCATCCAACTCAGTATCCCGTACCTGCCTTCTCTCCATACCCTCTGATCCCTTTAGCCACAAGGGCCACATCTAATTCCCTCTTAAATATAGCCAATGAACTGGCCTCAACTACCCTCTGTGGCAGAGAGTTCCAGAGACTCACCACTCTCTGTGTGAAAAAAGTCTTTCTCATCTCGGTCTTAAAGGATTTCCCCCTTATCCTTAAGCTGTGACCCCTTGTTCTGGACTTCCCCAACATCGGGAGCAATCTTCCTGCATCTAGCCTGTCCAACCCCTTAAGAATTTTGTAAGTTTCTATAAGATTCCCTCTCAATCTCCTAAATTCTAGAGAGTATAAACCGAGTCTATCCAGTCTTTCTTTATAAGACAGTCCTGACATCCCAGGAATCAGTCTGGTGAACCTTATCTGCACTCCCTCTATGGCAATAATGTCCTTCCTCAGATTTGGAGGAATCTAGGGCTTGTGTTATGGCTGAGAATGCTGTTGTAATTTGTGTATGCTATGCATGACTATGTCTGCCATCGTAAAACCACACACTTTCTTTGCTAATAATTTTGCATTCAATGTGACCATCCCTGCAGAAAATAAATAAGATTGCAAATGCCCAAATTTGTGACGGCGGAGGTGGCCAAAGGCAGATAAATGGAATTGGATTGAGAATTATTAATGAGTCCCTTCCACCACCATAAAATTGTCCTTATTTTGAATGGTGCCTCCTTTATTTCCAGTGACTACCTCCAGTTTCTCACATGAACAATCTCTAAAACCTTTCTTAAATTCTCTATTGACAAAAATGGAGGCAACAACCCAGAGCCATTCAGAGTTCACGGGCTCAATTTTTACCTCGATTGCTCTTCTTCACACTCAATCTTTCATTAAAGACTACATTCCATTCTCCCAGTTTCTCTGGTTCTGTCATCTCTATAGTAGTTAGGCCACTTTTTACACCGGTATTTCCAAAATTTCTTTTATCCCAACCACAATTTCTCCATCACTGTAGTTGACATAGCCCACGGTATCTGTTCCATCTCCAGCAATTCTGCTGCATCCTTCCTTCACATAACGATGGGATGGGACTTCCTTGGTCTCACCTTCCACATCACCAGCTTCTGCATACAATGAATCATCCTCTGCAATTTCTGGTATCTTTCATATGATGCTACACCTGACTCGTCTTTCCCTCCTCTTCCATTTCAGAGGGACAATTTCCTCAGCTCTGGGAAATTCTTTCATTTCTTATAATTCCCATTCCATTTCTTGGGGCAGTTTCCCATTTAATCGCAGGATTGGGTATTAGCCGAAATGAAAGAATGAACATAACAGAGAGAGTGACAACACCTGCCCCTTTTCCCCCTCCTTCCTGCTGTTAAAATGCTGGAACATACTTCTCCATTCAGTTAGAGACAGCCAAGCTTCTGCTTTGGTTCTCTTATTATATTCTCACTCCAACCTCTGCTTGTGTTCAAAAAAGCTCAATCCCAGCATTGAGTCTTCCACATTTGCAATTATTTTTGTTCTCATGCTGGAAATGTTATAGTTAATACATCTACAACTACAGCCTCCTTGCCCACACCAAGGCAACGTTTGTTATTTACCTTACTTTATTACCTTCTTTCAGCCAACTCCAACAATCATTCAAACGCTCCTGTTTTCCCTTTCATTAATCTTTCCTTTAGATGTCTCCAATCCTCTGTTTGAAAGTTTTGGCTAGGTCTGACTAAAGTTTGTTGACTGAAACTTTTACTTTATTTCTCTCTCCTTAGATGCTATCTGATCGGAGTACATCCAACACTTCATTCCAAAAGTACTCCATTCTATGTTTCCTTTAAATGGCATAACTTTTGTGAATGTTCTTGCTGCGATGTTTCCATTCGACCCCACCTGTGACGGTACCTCCTCACTCTTCCTAGATCAAATTTCACCCAATTTCTATCTACTCCATCAAGTTTCTTAACACCCACGTAAAAATCCATGTATAATAACCGTTAAGGATGTTGAATAAGCGCTCTTCTGTGATTTTTAAAAATCATGCTACATTCTTCCACTGTCTTCAGTAATAGTCTGACATTTAACTTTTCTCTTGAAGATCCTTGTATGATCATTGCTGCTTGAATGCATTATCATTTACAAATTATGTGCTATTTTATCCCCTCGTGACCATAATTCACTTTTGGCCACCCAGCTTCTACCCAGCTTTTACAAATAGCAGCTTCACTCACAATAGATACTGATTTGCATGAAGTACTGGGCCGATTCTACACTCTCTGTAAATTGTGGTCATGGTCTGAACACTTGCCAAACCAAGCTGTGGTGCGTCTTGAATGGATGGTTTCTATGATGCATCTGTAGAAATTGGTGAATCATTGGAAACGTGTCAAATTTTCTTTGCCTTCTGAGAAAATGAAGGCATTGATGTGCTTTCTTGGCTGTGGCTTCACTGTGGTTGGACCAGGACAAATTGGTGGCGATATTTTTGCCACAGAACTTGAAGCTCCTAACCATGTTGCCTTCAGCACCATTGAAGCACACTGGGGTGCATACACCAACTGAGGCTTTTGTTTGCCGACACTGAGGGAGAGATCATTGTCTTGACATTTCTATCTCCTTCCCGCACTCCATCTCATCATTCTTTGGGATTCGACCCACTGAGTGTATCAACTGCGAACTTGTAAATGGAGTTTAAGCTGAATTTGGCCGCACAGTTGCGAGTGAAAAAGCAGTACAGTAAGGGGCTGAGAACACAGGTTTGTGGGGAAATTATCGTTGACAATTATCATGGAGGACGTTTTATTACTTCCTACTGATCGCCATCCATGGGCTAGGAAGTCGGGGATCCAGTTTCAAAGGGGATGCCGAGTCCCAGGTCCAAGTGTTTGGAGAGGAGTTTGGTTGGAATTATGTTGAAAGTGGAGTTTAAGTGAATGAATAGGAGTCTAAAAATAATGTAAATGGAGGAAGAAGCTTCGCATGTGAATTCTATAGCTGTTAGATTTTTGCAGCAGCCTGAAGAAGGGGCCCAACCTGAAAAGTGTCCTGTGTTCTCCTGAGATGCTGCTTAACCCGCACTTACATCAGCTCTGTGTCTTTTTTCTGCAGATCCCTGTTTCGAGATTTTTACATTCTTCAGTTTGACCAAATGGGCGAATTAGTTAAGGAATCTAGCTTGTGTTGACCGAATGAATGCATTAATTCGATCCATAAGTTGCTCCAAAACCTCTCTAAGTTTCATCTTCAGCAATTTACCTTGTCCCTAATTCAGGGTTATGTTAAGTTCTGTTCATTTATGCTTAGGATGCTAACTCTCATTTTCAAATCCTTTCACTGTTACCTCTGTGTCTCTTTAATGTTCTCCCTTATGTAACCTTCCAAATCCATTTCTATTCATCTATATTTCATTATTGCAAATGGTTGTGCTACTTTTCATGCATAAGAATTTGTGTGAGTTATTTAAATTGAATACAGCAATGCGTTGATTATGACCACAGTTTAGCAACTTTTACTACATCACGTACTCTTTGGGGGATACATCTTCAATTTGCAACGCTATTTTTCATTATTACAAAGGGTTTGCGCCATTTTCCATGCATAGGAATAAACTACATCAAAATACCCAAGAGCTCATACGTTTTGTAAATCAAAGGTGGCTGTAAATTATACTGCAAACGTCCAACAGTAGCTAAACCATTTTGGAAGAACATTTGAAATTGTTCAATAATTTAAAGTTCAAAGTTTCTCCAACAATGACTTGAGACAGCATTTACAAGAGGTCATCTATGTCAATAATTTTTTTTTTTTTAAGGCTTTACTGTGAGAATAAAAATAAAATATTTCAGTGGGCTGAGACAACTGGACTATCCCAAAATTTAGTACAAGATCTCAAGAGTGGCAAATTTAAGCCCTGGGCTTTGACAAAAGATGGAACTTTAAGAATCTCTTCTGCACAAGACATCTTTAAGACTTTCATGATCATAGAAACATAGAAATTAGGTGCAGTCAAGTAGGCCATTCAGCAGAACCTTCGTGCACCGCACTCCAAAGCATTCAATATGAGAGTTTTTTGGAGAGGAGACTTGTGAAGGGGCAGCAGGGGGAAGCTGGCCCAAGCAAGAGGAGGATCATCTCTAACCCCTGGAGGAGGAGACCACAAACCTCTTTGAAGGCAGCAAATCACCCTTCCCTCTGACACAGATCAGGCAGATGCCCGGTGGTGACTGCCAACCTTCAGCTGCCACAGCCAGACATAAAACAGCTTTTTTCCACGATCCACTGCAGGCTAGCTTGTACTCCCGATAACCAAAAGTCACAGCTTAAGTAAGGGGGAAATCCTCCTTTTGCTATGGTATTTTATTTCATTCTTGCCACAGAGGGTGTTTAAACTATAATGAGTTTTATTCTGAAAGTTCTGAGAGTTGGATGATCAGCCATGATCATATTGAATGGCGGTGCAGGCTCGAAGGGCTGAATGGCCTACTCCTGCACCTAATTTCTATGTTTCTATGTTTCTATGTGTGCTTAAAGTTCCATCTTTTGTCAAAGCCCAGTGCCACTCTCTGCCAGTCATCTGTTGTACTGGGATAGTCCATCACATTATCTCCATTCACCCATTGAGACCTCTTCTTGTGTTTCCTCTTCACCCTGGCTCTTCCCCTTCTGCCTTTCTTAAAAGGCTGCTGAAGCAAAAGGGCTACCGCAAACAGCCATAAAACGTACATGGTCGAAGCCAGTCTTCAACATAGTCGAAGGGGGTCTTCTTCAGTCGTGGGAGGTCTTCAACATAATCGTGGGAGGTCTTCTACAAAGCTGTGGGAGGTCTTCAACAATGTCGTAGGAAGTCGTAGACATAGTCGTAGGAGGTTGTAGGTTACCGCGACCTTGATTTTTTTTAGGTTGTCAGAGGTCGCAAATTAGGTCGTGAAAGTGGGACAGGAGCATAACTAAGAGTGGTGTCCAGAACTGGATACAATAATCAATTGTGGCAGAACCAGTGTTTTATAAATATTTGCCATAAGTTCCTAGTTGTGCCTCTATGCCTCAATTTATAAATCCTAGGTCATGTATCTTTTTTTTAAAAACAGTTCCTCTGTGCTGAATTCCAATGAACTATGTACACGTGCACACAGATCTCTGTTCGTGTACCCATTATAGAATTAGCTTGCAATGCCTCTCAGTCTCAAAATTTGCTATATTTAAGAGTGAGTTGGATGTGACCCTTGTGGCTAAGGGGATCAGAGGGTATGGAGAGAAGGCAGGTACGGGATACTGAGTTGGATGATCAGCCATGATCATATTGAATGGCTCGAAGGGCTGAATGGCCTACTCCTGCACCTAATTTCTATGTTTCTATGTTTCTATGTCTTCCAGCCGAAATATAACTCTCCACATTTTTGTGCATTAAATTTCAACTGCCAATTCTGCCAGCCTCTCCACATCTGTTGTAGCTTATTAACATCTTCTTTTCAGCTTACTGTGTATGCTTCCAGGTTTTGTGGGGACTGCATTATATTTTAGGTAAAACAACGGTTCTGGTTCCAGTTTCTGGTGAACATCACAAAATGACCTTCAGCAGCTACCTTCCTCCAGCTATGATATAACTAGGGTTTTGCAATGATGCACCGTATTTTCTAAGCCTAATGTTAGTTCTTGTCTGTGCATTTATACTGCATGATTTAACCCTGTCTGCTCTTCTGTTTTAATGCTTGTTCATTCCCTATTCCTTTTGATTTTATCATTTTATAACTTATAGTCCCCCTCCAGTAGAATTTCTGATAAATATTTTGTCATTCTCTTTTGTTTTATAGCTCCTACTTACATTTCCTGTTCCATGCTTGCCCCCCAACCCCAATTTAACAGCTCTTTTGACAGAATTAAATAGTTCATATTTACACTTTCATGTAATTACTTTTTATTGCAACTTGTTCTTCCCTTCCCAACAACTGTCATTTCATTCACCCATTTGATATCATCCTGCACTATGCCACAAGATTCTTCAGGCACTCTTGAAGAATTCAATTGATTTCCTGTGTACACATAGCTCCGTGAAGACTTGCCATATGTGTCTCAACCATTTCAATTTCTTATGAAAATTCCAACATTTGCCTTGAGAGTAATACATTGGTGATTTTCATAAACTTTTGCAATTACTGCTTTCAACAGCAAGATGGATAGGTGGAATGAGATAAGCACTGTTCATTAAAATTGACCCGTTACTGGATCCATGTGACCGATAAATTATCTAAAGATCTGCTAAAGCAATTGACTCTGATTTACTGTCGCAAAGCAGCACAATCGTGCCTCGAGGCACCGATGCAACATGTTAAATTGTCCACATCTGGACATGTAGCAGAAGCAACTAATTTAACGATGGTTAAATTATATAATGACCCTTATTTCTTTTTATGACTGATTGATCACGCCTATCAATCCCATTACCCCACATATCTCCCTGTGGACTATCACAGCTAGTGAGTGAGGCTGCTGCTTTATGGTGCCAGAAACTGCTTCGAATCTGACCTCGTGCTGTTTGTGTGGAGTTTGCATATTCTCCTTGCTACCACATGTTTGACCCCGTTTCTTTCCATTTCCCAGTTTCATGGTGGTAAATTAATTTCCTTCCATAAATTCCCTTGTATAGTGTGTAGGTAGTGGGATCTGGGAGGAGTAGCGGGAATGTGGGAGGAAAAAGGGATCACTATAGGATTAGTGTAAATGGATGGTTGCTGGTCAGTGTTGGCTCAAGGGGTCAAAAGGCCTGTTTCTGTGCTGTATCACTCCATGACTGAAATCCTGCGTAACGATGCATCTCTCTGAAAGTGGCAACAAAAGAAAGAGTAGTAAAGGTGGCATATTATGCTTGTCTTCATAGGTCGAGCCACTGAGTATGAGAGACAGGCAGTCATGATGCAGCTTTATAGGCCATCGACAAAATGTATTACTTCGAGGAGCGGTGCTGGGTTCATTGCTGTTTGTGGTTTTTATCGATGTTTTGGATGAGAACGTAGAAGGCATGATTAGCAAGTTTGCAGATAACACTAAAGTGGGCGGTATGGTAGATAGCGAAGGCGGTTATCAAAAATTACAGCAGGATCTTGATCGGTTGGGCAAGTGGACAGTTATACACAAAATTGGCGATACCACATTAGGAATATTATCTTCAGTTTTAGTCACCCTATTACAGGAAGAATGTTGTTAAGCTGGAAAAAGTGCAGGATGTTGCCAGGATTTGTGCTACTGGAGAGGCTGAGCAGGCTAAGACTTTATTCTTTGGAGCTCAGGGGGCAGAGGGGGGGGGGGGATCTTATAGAGGTACAGTGAAAACCTTTACAGAGGTGTACAATGTAATAAGGGGAATAGGTAGGGTGAATGAAGAGAGTATTTTACCCAGAGTAGGGGAATCAAGATCCAGAGGTCATAGATTTGAGGTGAGGGGAAAGATTTAATAGGAATCTGAGAGGCAACGTTTTCATACAGAAGTTGGTGGGTATATGGAACAAGCTGCCCGAGGAGGTAAAAAAATGTTCATTGCCTGCTTTGTTTATACCCACTTTGATTTCATTTTGAATCTATTATATGAATCAAAATAATGATACATCTTGCCTCCTGAGAATGGCATCACAAAGTGGGTTGGATGATTGGAAGTTGTCAGGCCGTTTGGAGGTGATGGTAGCAGCAGGAGTCTTTTTAAATATATAATTCTATCATAGGATGTGAGCATTGCTGACAAAGCCAATATTAACCATCCTTAATTGCCCTTTAGGGAGTTGCACCTTATCAAACCTGCTGTAGTGTGTATTGAGAATACTTTTGATCTTTAGTCAGAGGGTGGTAAATCTGGAATTCTTTGCCACAGAAGAATGAGGAGGTTAAGTCAATGGATATTTTTAAGGCAGAGATAGATTCTTGATTAGCTCGGGCATCAGGGATTATGGGTAGAATTATGGGCAGGAAAATGGGTAGATTATGGGCAGGAAAATGGGGTTAGGAGGGAGAGATAGATCAACATTGATTGAATGGCAAAATAGGTGATTCGCTAAATGGCCTAATTCTGCTCCTATCACTTATGACCTAATGAAAATATTCACATTTAGTCCCATTAATTATGAAAGTGCAACAGTGTATATCCAAATTGAGCTCTCCCAAATTGGGAGGATATAGAAGAATATTTTGTGATTTTTTTTTTTTGTATACAACTACGAGTGATGTCCTTTCACCTCGTTCCTTCACATGTTCTAAGGATCCAAGCATTACTTCCAGGTAAAGCAACGATTGTCGTACTTTCTCCAATCTCGTCGACTATTCAGTGCTCACAATATGGTCTCTACGTTGGAGAACCAAACACGGAATGGGTGACAACTTAGAAACATAGTAAATAGGTGCAGGAGTAAGCCATTCAGCCCTTCGAGCCAGCACCGTTATTCAATATGACCATGGCTGATCATCCAAAATCAGTACCCCGTACCTGTTTTTTACCCATCTCCCTTGATTATGAGATAAAGTAGTTTTGAGGCAGACAGTAGAGGTTCTAGATTTAAAAACAGCAAATGATGGAAATGTTCACACCTATGGAATTTCATGTTGAACATCCTTTGTTGGATGTTCCAGCTTTTGTAGGTTTTTGGTATTCGGAATCTTGATTAGAGTTTTTGCCTCCAGTGGAATTGTATAGAAAACCAGTAGTGGAGATCTGGAGGAGTCTGGAAAAATCACACAGTGCATGATGATGGAGGGGTTGGTTATTAAGCAATGAAGAGTAAGGATGGTGACCAAGCAAGATATACGGATAATGGAGGTTTGAATAGATTGAAATTTGTGTTAATACAGGAAAAACATGACAGTGTGGGAGTAAAAGCACCAATAAACCTCAAACAAAAACCTGCATAAGAGAGTTTGAAGCATGCTCCAGTGATTTTATTTTTAGAAATGTATATTACATAATCTGCCTCATCTATAGTAAGTACAGTTGGGAACCAATGTAAATTCTATGGAATAACACGCAGAGAATATCTTAGGCTCTACAAATCGTGTTTGGTCATTAAGCAATATATGTTGCTTGATTTAATTAAGTATAATTTATATTAATTAAAGTTTTGCCTCCGTAACATTTGAATTGGTTGCAATCATTGGATCTTATTTTGTAATTTGTGAATTCTAAGGAGAAATAACAAATGTTCATTGAAGAAATAATGGAAGATGTGGGATGACTGGAGGGAAATAAGAAACTGCATATTATCACTTTGAAATCTGCAAATGCTCTTCTCCTCATTTGGCTGCATAGACAAATAATGCAAATATTGCATCCTTGACAAAGTCTGGGCCTTTTGCTTGAAGTTGTTACTTGAAGGTGCACCAATCTGTAGCCATACAGATTAATAAACAGCATCTGTACCTAGGATGTTCGAAAATAAATTAAAGTCTTTCATTCCCCCGATTTGTTAAGCAAAACTTTGAACATGCAATGATTCAAATCTCCCTGGGCTCTTATTGCATCCATTATGGTTTACTGAATTAGGTCATTGTGATCTTGAGTATATGTTATTTGTGATAAAACAAGCTAAAGATAAAATATTTGATCTCTTTCTCGGGTCTTGTCTTTGGGCCTTAATATTGCAAATATTTTTTTCTTTCTAGCCCAATACAACTTGGCGCTGAGCATTTTCACTTTTTTTGTACATTATCAAGAATGGTGCAGATTGTGTGTGTGGGAGATGTGAAAGAAAAGGAATTGGTTGAATTATTTTAATGCTGTTATTACCTTACATAAGTTCAGCTCTCCAGCAGTGACATAGTACTTGATGCAATCAAGAATTTAGTGGAAAAATGGTATTTTCTTGCATTACTTTAGACGATAGACAATAGGTGCAGAGGTAGGCCATTCGGCCCTTCGAGCCAGCACTGCCATTCAATATGATCATTGCTGATCATCCCCAATCAATATCCCGTTCCTGCTACTTCCCCATATCCCCTGACTCCGCTATTTTTAAGAGCCCTATCTAGCTCTCTCTTGAAAGCGTCCAGAGAACCTGCCTCCGCCGCCCTCTGAGGCAGAGAATTCAACACTCACCATTCTCTGTGAGAAAAAGTGTTTCTTCACCTCCGTTCTAAATGACTTACTCCTTATTCTTACACTGCCTTCCTGTTTTTGCTAATCCAAAGTGGATAACCTCACATTTATCCGCATTAAACTTAATCTGCCATGCATCTGCCCACTCCCTCAACCTGTCCAAGTCACCCTGCATTCTCATAGCATCCTCCTCACAGTTCACACTGCCACCCAGCTTTGTGTCATCTGCAAATTTGCTAATGTTACTTTGAATCCCTTCATCCAAATCATTGATGTATATTGTAAATAGCTGTGGTCCCAGCAACGAGCCTTGCGGTACCCCACTAGTCACTTTGTCGAATAACTTTCCAACTTTATAGCTTTTGAAGAACACATGGTAAATGCTGTAGGTCTCTTAATGGGATAGAAATATGTGCATTATGGTCCCATGGGTGAAAGTTTTATGCATTTGCCTGCTATTTAAATGATTGCAAAATTTGCAGTTGTGCCTATAGCCATTGGATTTCAAGATGGGTCACCGCAGATAAGATTGATCTTATTGTTGTATAATTGTAAACGTTATTTTTATGTTTTGCAGGTTTAATTACCGATCTACACATTATCTTGCATCCCATGGATTCTATGATTTTCTAAATTGGTTTGATGAAAGAGCATGGTATCCTCTAGGAAGAATAGTTGGAGGAACGGTAAGAATGGAATATTTTAAAAATATTGGTGTTTAAATATTTATGCAGTCAACATGAAGTGAAATATTAAAACTTTTCATGACTGGTATAACATTGTTGGGTGGAACAAATTGTACCGTAAAATACAGGATCTGATATTTTGTTTAGTGACATTTTTATCAACAAGATACGATAACTCCTTAAATTAGGAGAGTCTTTATCACTAACATGAATAAATCCATTGTCATGTTTCGGTGTATTCCATAAAGCTGAATAAGCATTTATGAATATTGTGTATCACAGTATGGTGGGAAGAGTGGTTATTTTGAAGAGTGGAAGAGTCGTAGCAGCAAGTAGTAATTACGCTGAGCAATAAGTTGCATTCAGTAATAAGTACATTGAAATAATTAGCATCAACTTGCATACTCTACGAGCTTTCACATTGTGTACGGTATTATCATCAGTGAGATGAATTTCCTCGTAATGTATTTTTACAGGCACTTGACTGTCCCGCAAAGAAGGGTGTCTCAACAGGACTATTGTAGGCTTGGCGCAGCAAGATGAGGCACAGAGGTTGAGTTGGTTTCTTAGAAATGGGCAGTTCATAGTTAGAGGAAAGCAAAGAATGGCACAGGTCCAGGGTATGAAGATCCTGGAAGGCAACATTTGAAGCCTTTGTCTTGTTGGGATCTTTCTTCATTCAATGCTTTTTTGTATTTTTTTGAATAGGAATTTGTGGACCATCTCTTTTTTCACTGGGATGTCTTTTCACATTTCAGAGTTTATTTTTATTACACACTAAGCAGATAATTAAAGATAGTTCTTTGCCGGAATATTCACATTTTCTGTTCTGTTGTTTACTATTCCTCTCTCTAGACTTCATTAACACAATTGTTACAGATAGAGTAACAGCATTCTCAAGTATTATATTGCTTAGCTGTTGCTTTCACCGAAAGAGTGGTCAAATAGGAAATGTTAAAGATATTACACTTCACATGTCAAATGTCTATCATAGACTTCAGATCAACCAGTCCCTAGGAAGGACTTTAAAAGTCAGTATCTTTAACAGTCTTTAGACTAAAAGACTTTTAACAGTCAGAATCTTCTTCCCAGGAGGGTACAGGAATCCAGAATTGGAGAACACAAGTTTAGCGTGAGAGGGGAGACATTTAAAAAAGGGACCTGAGGAGCAATTTCTTCACCCAGAGGAAGCAATACATTGCAATGTTTAAAAGACATTTAAATAGATACATGGAAATGAAAAGTTTAAAGAGGTATGGGCCAAAAGCAGGAAAATAGGTCATGCTCAGCAATAAAACCTTGTCTGCATGGACAAATTGGGCAAAAGGACTTGTTTGTGTGCTGTATGACTCTGACTCGCAAGAGACAAAATTAATCCGTGGGCTCTCCCTCCTCTTTGCTATTTGGAAAGTCGAGACACGTTGACTGCTTTCCTTCATTGGCTGAAGAGCTGTTCCCTGAGCCACAATGAGAATTCTGTTCACCTGGAGGCCTAATACATGTGATCTCCTTGCTTGAACAGCACAGTGATGCAGCTAGTAAAGCCACGGCCTCCCAGCAACGGAGACCCAGATTCAATCCTGAACTTGGGTCCGGTCTGTGTGCAGTTTATGACCGTTGTGGTTTCTTTCAGGTTTCAAGTTTCCTCCCAGATGTGCAGGTTGGTTAGGTTAATTGGCTGCTGCAAACTGAGCCTAGTGTATAGGTGAGTAATAGAATCTGGAGGAAGTTGATGAAGATGTGAGGAGAATTTTTTTTAAAAATGGGAGTAATGTTGGATTAATGTAAATGGATGGTTGATGTTTGGCAGGGCTTAATGCAGGGCAAAGCACGATTTACTCTATGGGTCTTTTGTTTTGACCTTGACTGAAACAGTGAAGAGACACTGAAGGTGGAAATGCTTCTCAATTTTAGATGTCTAAATAAATTTGATCCTGTCTTGCGTCTGCTTTATGGCTTATAGTCTGTGATCATACCCCGTGGTACAGCAGCAGTTCCAACCTCAGTGAAGACTGGTGTCAAGTAAAGCTAGGTCATTGTCTCAGCATTTAATCTTTCATGTTGCAATACAACATTTGGCCTCCCACAGGTTTCCTGCTGGAATGGGGCTAATCTGTAGGGCAAAAATAAACTGTTGAATCAACATTCCCTCCATTCCTCAACCAAGGTCACACCAATTTTTATCAGGTGGCTACGGTTTGCATTTTTGTCTTGTGCAAGTGGATGTCCAGAGCTCCCAGTCATTGGCAACAATCACTGAATGAGTTGTACTTTCACCCACATGTCTCAGGAACAGCCTCTTCCTCTGTTATCAGGCTTCTAAATGGTCCTTCAATAAGATAGGATTCACCTTTACCGCAAGGGACTGCATGGAATGTAGGTTCAACTGCAGTTGCAGGATTACAAGAGAAGACCACAATCAGTCTGAAGAAGGGCGCCAACCTGAAACGTCACCTAGGCATGTTCTCCAGAGATGTTGCCTGACCCGCTGAGTTACTCGAGCACTTTCTCATCATTTTTTTAAAACCAGCATCTCCAGTTCCTTCTTTCTACTTCTGTCTCTGGAACTGTTGTGCTACAATGCTGAGAGTTATATTCTGCACAATCTACCACTTCCTTTGCTCTACCCATTACTTGAGTTCGGCTTGATGTATCTATATATAGTTTTATCTGATTTGATTGGATAGCATACAAAACAAAGCTTTTCACCTTACCTCGGTACATTTGACAGTAATAAACCTAAATTTAAATAAGTGCCATTGCATAGTGACCGACTGCTACCTAATCTAAATTGCCATTGTTATTTACCTAGCATTGCTTTTAAGCCCTTAACATTTCCTTTAATTTTAAAATACTGGTATTCAATTCATATTATGATCAATGGTAGCTGGAAGTGATGGTCATGAACTATTCTTGTCTCTTTGCCCAATACACCTTAGATACAATAGTGGTGTTTAAGAAGCTTTCAGACAGGCATGTGGAAGTAGATCATGTACAGGCTGATGCGATCAGATTAACTTGGTGTCATGTTCAGCACAAACGTTGTCGACATTATGGCCTGTTCCTGTGCTGTACTGTTCTAGTCATAAAGTCTTACAGCATGGAAACAGGCCCTTCGATTCAACTTGAACACACTGGCCAATGTGTCCCACCTTCACTAGTCCCAACTGTCTGCATTTTTCCCATATCCCTCTAACCCTGTCCTATCCATGTACCTGTCTAAATGTTTCTTAAACGCTGTGACAGTAGCAGCCTCAACTACCTCCTCCGGCAACTCGTTCCATACACCTACCACCCTTTGCGTGAAAAAGCTAACCATCGGGATACTAGTAAATCCTTCCCCCTCACCTTAAACTTATGTCCTCTGGTTCGCGATTCTCCTAGTCTGGGCAAGAGACTCTGTGCATCTACCCGATCTATTCCTCTCATGGTTTTGTACACCTCTGTACAATCACTGCTCATCCTCCTGCGCTTCAATTAATCGAGTCCTGGCCTCCTCACCTCTCTCTATAGCTCAGGCCCTCGAGTCCTGGCAACATCCACATAAATCTTCTCTTCTCCCTTTCCAGCTTGACAATATCCTATAACATGCGTCCAAAACCGAAAACAATACTCCAAATGTGGCCTCGCCAACGTCTTATACAGCTGCTATGCGAAGGATGTTGTTAAACTGGAATGAGTACAGCGAAGTTTGAAGAGGATGTTGCCAAGACACTAACTAGGGCCTGAAATGTAGGGAGAGGTTGGACAGGCTTACACTATATTCCTTGGAGCGCGGGAGGATAAGGGGTGATCTTATAGAGGTTTATAAGACCATGAGGGGAATAAATGGAGTAAATGCAGTCTTTTACCCAAAGTAGGGGAATCAAGAACCAGGTTGATACCCGGTTTAAGCTGAGAGGGAAAAGATTTAAGAGGAACCTGAGGGATAACTTTTTTGCACGGGTATATAGAATGAGGTGCCAGAGGAGTTAGTTGAGGCGGGTACTATAACAACATTTAAAAGACATTTGGACAGGTACAAGAATAAAAAAGGTATGGAGAGATATGGGCGTAACAGGGGCATGTGAGACCAGTGCAGATTGGGCATCTTGGTCAGCATGGGCTCATTGCATCAAGGGGCATGCAATAGTGTTGAATGGCTCAATGACACTAAGACAGAAATAAGAGTTTTGGATGAACTCGAGCCAGGTTTAGGTTTATTAATGTCACATGTACAGAGATACAATGAAAAACATTGTTTTACTTGCTGTCCAGTCAAATCAGATAATACTGTACGTAAATACAATCAAGCTGAATTGAAGTACAATGGGTAGGGCAAATCGAAAGATACAGACTGCAGAAGATAGTTCTCAATATTGTAGCGCACCAGTGCCAGAGACAAAGCCTGATGTTCGCAATAGGGTAGAGCTGAATCAAGCAGTACCTTAGCTTATGGAAGGACCGTTCAGAAGCCTGAGAACAGGATAAGAAGCTGTTCCTGAGTCTGGTGGTGCGTACTTTACTGTTTCTGTATCTTCTGCCTGACAGTAACGGGGAGAAGAAGGGTGGGACAAGTCTTTGATTACATTGACTGCTTTCCCGAGGCAGTGTGAAGTGTAGATGGAGTTAACGTGGGGAGTCTGTGCCACACCCACAACCCTGGAATTTCTTGAGGTCTTGGACAGAGCTGTTCCCATACCAAGCTGACGGTATACTTTGGAGTAGTCTGCAAAACAGCAGCAACCATGGACAGAATTCCTGACAATGCAAAGCTATCATGTATTACCAGGTCTGGCAGCGCTGTGCTAGTTCCAACAATCTTCATACATGCTGCTATAATCATAGCAGAAAATTAAACTGCGTTGTTATTCAATCTATGAATTTTGTTACCTATTCACCAGTTTAGTTTCTCATTAAAAGATGAATGCATGTCAAGAGGCCTTGGCAACATTGACACGTTAGATTTGGGAATGCAAATTTTGGCATGAATGCATCCCTGTTGGCCTGCTCCACCGTATCTGTATATTCACATAAATTAATGAACAGGCTTGTAAATCAGCTTGATAAAAACGTTTAGATGTGTTTTGGATCCAGTAAATGAATTCAAGTAATTGTTTTTGTTTAAAAGATATTGCTTTTTCTATTCACTAAGTTCCTAAAAAATAAAGCAACCTACTTGTGAATCTCTGCTCCTACTCCAAAGCTAGAGATCAGGGCGGTTTTGTCTTTTTTTTTTTTTTTAATACATCACCAATTCCTTCTCTCCAGAGATGCTGCCTGTTTCTCTGAGTTAGTCGAGCATTTTGTGTCGATCCAGAGGAGTTTAATTTATTCTAACTTGTGACATGTCACCAGCTTCACTTCAGCAGTTCCTTGCAAAGATTATCAAAATCTGTAAGTCTGTTTAGAGAGTGGGGCTCAACTTCATCCTGCATCACGACGGGCCTGTCTCAGAGGATACTCTGAATCTGCTACAGAATACAGACTGGAAACCGAGCCACGTGCAGGAAAGCTGGCTGCTCATTTTGTAATTTGCATTCCGGTGTTTAGTCATGCCCCTTTGTTCGCTGAGCTCAGTCACAGTCTAATTTTAAATTGTCAATTCCTGTTGCCTACTGAATTAAGATTTAACAGTATGTAAATGGGAGGCATGATAGAGTTGCTACCTTACAGCGCCAGAGACCTGGGTTCGATCCTGACCACGGGTGCTGTCTGTACGGCGTTTGTACGTTCTCCCTGTGACCTTTTGTACGTTCTCCCTGTGACTGTTTTCTCCGAGATCTTCATTTTCCTCCCACACTCCAAAGACGTGTAGGTTAATTGGCATGGTATAAATGTAAATTGACCCTAGTGTGTGCAGGATAGTGTTAATGTGTGGGGATCGCTGGTTGGTGCAGACTTGGTGGGCCGAAGGGCCTGTTTCCATGCTATATCTCTAAACTAAACTAAAGGGCATTGATTGAAAAGAGAGCTGAATCTTTTTATACACATTTTTAAAAATTGTTGAAGATCTTCCTTAATGATGTTTAATCATTTGGTTTAAAGTTTTTCATATCGTTTAGAGCTAAATCTCTTCCTTACTAAGATACAAAAGTCCAGTGAATTAAAAAATAAAAGTTGAAGTACAGGGTTAAAAGAACACAAATGCATGTATCTCTCTAAAAAGATGAGGTGCTAGCTTTATCTGTAAAAAAACACAATGGATTTGGTGAAGATGGTGCCTGCAAAAGGCTGACAGTAATTCCCTGATCTCCACATTTCAACAGTGCATGTCCTGCCAATCACAACACAATAGAATGCCCATAGGAATTCATCAGGTCTATGCAATCAAAATTTAACACTGAACCCTGAGCTTCTACCAAAGGCTTAGCCAGAGAAGTATATTTAAAATGAGAGGTTAAATGCTGGAAACTAACGGGCCAGATAGAAAGGTTCAGATTAAGTATTCCAGAGAGGGAAGGTTGAATGTCCAATACTAAAGGTGAAGAAAGTTAAAGGAATAACTTAATTTCTGGGAGGCGTGAATAAGAGAAAGTATAAATTATCCAGCTGAGTGCCCCAACACAATGAAGAGACAATGCAAAGTGATCATTATTGCCACTTTATTGTATAATCTAATTATAAACTAGTTTACATAATTCTCCATGCAGAATAGGAATCACATATACATATGGCTTAAACTTGTTACATGCATCAATCAGTAGCTTTAAAACCATCGGGTAGGTGAGAAACCCTCACAATTAAAAGGTACGACTGTAACACACAAAACGCATTTGTGACTTGCAACCATCCATTTATCCCACTTAAAAGATATATAGATGTAATCTTTCTGCAGCCACACACCCTCTTAACTTTTGAGGAACCTCTACTGTGCCACTCACTCAGTTGTGTAAAAGTTCATTACAGTTTTTAAGTCACCGGGCATAATGAGTTTACATTAATTTCAAAAGTCTACTGATTCCACATGCAGGAAACCCGACACCATGGCTTCTGCTTGCACAGTTGATGGCACAAAATGATAGCCATGAAAATATTGACCAGACTTGCTCTTAAATTTTAATACTTTATGCATGTCTCCGGATGTCAATTGTGTTTATTACTGTTCAAATCAGTTATGGCTTTGACAAAGTAAAGCTTCAAACCCAGCTGGATGGAAATGATCTGGTTGAGTATATATTATCAACACCAAATCTATGCAAACGTTAGGAACTGTAAAATGTAAACCTACATTTCAACCTACATCAATGCACAGAATCTCTTGCTCAGAGTGGGGGAATGGGGGACCAGAGGACATAGGTTCAAGTTGAAGGGGAAAAGATTTAATAGGAGTCTGAGTGGTAACTTTTTCACACGAAGGGTGGTGGATGTATGGAACAAGCTGCCAGAGGAGGTAGTTGAGGCTGGGACTATCCCAAAGTTTAAGAAACAGTTAGACAGGTACATGGATAGGACTAGTTTGGAAGGATATGGACCAAATGCAGGCAGGTGGGACTAGTGTAGCTGGAACATGTTGGCCAGTGTGGGCAAGTTGGGCCTGTTTCCACACTGTATCACTCTGTGACTCTTTTTGGGTTTTTTCTTAGATCTTTACGTACAGTTTTTAAAAATTAAGTGCATGCATACATTTTAATTTAAAACTAACTTAATGTGGTTCTTGTGTTGCTATTTTCCCCTGCAGGTGTATCCTGGTTTGATGGTCACAGCAGGCTGCATTCATTGGATTTTGAACACGCTTCATATAACAGTCCACATACGGGATGTCTGCGTCTTTCTAGCACCTGTGTTCAGCGGTCTTACGTCAATATCAACTTTTCTCCTCACAAAAGAGTTGTGGAACCAGGGGGCTGGACTACTTGCTGCCTGTTTCATCGCCATAGTGCCAGGCTATATATCTCGATCGGTAGCAGGCTCGTTTGACAATGAAGGAATAGCAATTTTTGCATTGCAGTTTACATATTACCTGTGGGTAAGTCATCTTACAGATCCAGCTCTGAAATCTGGAGAATGTTTTTTCCCCTCTGTGCAAAATTGATGAGGAAGTTCCTTTTTTTTTGTGAAGGTAGGTGATGGATAATATTGGATGGATTAACCATTAAAATTGATCTACTCATTTAAATGTTGGAACTTGGATTTAAATTGATTTTCCTAGTTAGCAACAAAATTACATGGTATGGTATTTGTGTTTTCAAAACTGCTCTTGAAAATCTTTCTATGGGCTCAGATTAAATTGATATGATTAACTTCAATTACTTTTTAACCTGTATTCAAGGGCACAGTGGTAATTCTGTTTGATCTAAAAATTGAATAAGTTAACTTTAAACTTTACAACTGCTTTGTAATCATTGGGATTATAGAAGATTAATAACACTCTCTGATTTTGGAAGTTTGCATTTGATGATGTCTGTTAAAATGTAGGGAATCCGCACAGGGATGAATGTAACTTCAGAATCCTATCCGTCAGTGCACTGGTTTTTAATTGTTTTGCTTTATATGCATTGTCCCTGAGCCATTTTTGTTTTGCGGGTCCTGGTGATCTGGAGCCATAGATTTTTAACGCTTATAGCAAAGCTAATGAGAGGTGGAAAGTTTCTATCTTTAAATCTTTACCAAGTTCTTGGGGGGGTGGTGGGGACAATTTTTTTTATCAGGCAAGAAGGTAGGAAAATGGAATTTGTCTGCAAGAAACAAAGCAGAGCTGCACCAACACTTTTTGTTTAAAAGCAGCTCCAGCACCCTGATTTGTTTTTTAAATGGCTAGTAATTAAAGGGTTGTTCTATGCACGTCAGAGATACCTGCCTGAATGGATGGTAATTATAGATCCTTAAATCGATAAATGATGATACATTTTAGGGAATGTACCATGGCAACACTTTTTATCAACCTATCTTATTGTTTTACATTCCCACAGCAAATGTTTACACAGCCATCCAATTTTGCAATCATAATCTTGATTATATTTTAAAATGTGATATTGGCAAGCCAAAATAGTGCTTCTTGCTGATTTGCCCAATCTGGGGATTTGAGGTAGAAATTGTATGTAGTATAGATATGAGTGCCACTTATTGAACTATTTCAAACTCTATGCACATTTTGTCTGATACTGGCTGGCAATAAAATTAATTGACTACAGCCTTGTTCCCATTATGCATTGAAAAGCTGCATTCCAGAGAAATGATGAGTGTCTGTCTTTTTATCAGTACGACTATTGACAAAGATTTACCAAGAGGCCCTGTTAAAACTGAAGTAAATGGGCATTGGGAGAAAACACTCCAATGTTAACATTTACACCATAATGCCAGACATCAATCCTTTCCAGTAACCACCCATCCTTGTATCATTCTGTATCATTAACGCCATTGAGTATCCCTAAAACAGGCAAACTAGCTGGATCAGGAGCAGAAATGCAATGACACAGAGCAGAGCAGAGAGGTGTCTCACCTTCTAACAAGTCAAAGCGTTTTGATCATTTGCCAAGCATAATTAAGAATGTACACACAAAAAGCCGGAGTAACTCAGCAGGACAGGCAGCATTCCTTCTCTGGTGAGAAGGAATGGGTAACATTGCGGGTTGAGACCGATTCTCGACCTGAAACGTCACCCATTCGTTCTCCCCAGAGATGCTGCCTGACCCAGTGAGTTACACCAACTTTTTGTGTCTATCTTTGGCTTAAACCAGCATCTGCAGTTCCTTCTTACATGGATAAGAATGTGATTGATTACACTCGATTTGCATGGATGAATTCAGCTCCCAAGAGTTTTTTTAAAGCTTGACAAAATCCAGAACATAGCACCAACTTGATTGACACCACATCTACCATTCTGAACATTCATTCTCGGCACCACTGGGGCAGAGTAACTGTAGTGTTTGCAGGTTATGAAATGTGCCACATTTGCTACTCCAACAGTGCTTTCCTTGCTCATCTTCTGCTGCCAAGAATGTCTGGGCAGCATGTATGCAGACATAAGAAAGTGCAGATGCTGGAATCTTGAGCAAAGCATAAAGTGCTGGAGTGGATCAGGCATAATTTGTGGAGGGAATGGATGGGTGACGTTTTGGGACCGGACCCTTTTTCAAACTTCAGATAACATATATGGGAAAGCCACCACTCGCATGTCCCCTGCCAAGTCGTACTTGAAAATATATTCTCATTTTGTCATGGTCAATGAATCTTAAATCTTGGAAGATTCATAATGCTGTTGGATTGGGAATACCTTTGCCAGAGGTACTGCAACAGTTAAAAGCAAATGGTTCGCCATCATCTTTCAGAGGGCAATAATACTGGCCTTTTCATCAATGTCTGCATTCTAAAGCACTCAACTAACAGCAAATATTCACTTGTTCCAGATCACCAAATTAAATTCTTTATCATGACCACAATTAGGGTGAAGTGCAGCCACAATGAAAAATCTTGCTTGCAGTAGCATCACTGGCACTGGCAAAGGGATTAATAAAGTATTTATTATTATTATTATTTTTATATAGACTCAAACAAATGAATACATAAATTATACATATGTTACACATAAAAGAAAAGGCTGCAACAGTCCATTGTAGTGCTAGGAATGGGCTGTGGTGTTCCATTGAGGTAGGTTTGTTATATGGTTTAGTTTGTGCAGCTTTGTTCAGGAATCTGATAGTTTTCAGGAGAAAGATTTTTTTGGTGATATAGTACATGTGGACTGTGGTAGCATGGTTTGATAAAGTAGGTGCTTTATCTGCCTATTTAATCATTAATTTACACAAAAATATACAATTTAGCAGCTCGGACTTTCATTGTCAGATGCAGACTCTGATGGATTTCAGCAGCTAAAATGAAATCTCATGAGGTATGAATGCTTTTGTCACTGTCCCCTTTTCAACTGCTGGACAAGATTGTGTTCACCAACCTATCAGTAACGTAGAATGTGAAGTAAGATGATCCAGTTCTAACACTGGAATAAGCAGCCCATTCTGAAGTAAAAATGTACAAGAAATCTGAAATAAAACAAAATGCTGGAAACACTCAACAGGTCAAGCAGCATGTAGAGGAAGAGTTTAGTTTAGAGTTGAGAAAGAGTCAATGTTTCGGGTCAAAGACCTCCTAGGAATAGACGAGGTAAATGCACAGAGTCTTTTACCCAGAGTAGGGGATCGAGAACTAGCGGACATAGGCTTTGGGGGAGGGAAGAGATTTAATAGGAACCCGAGGGGCAAATATTTTACAAAAGGATGGTGGGTATATGGAATGAGCTGTCAGAGGAGGTAGTTGAGCCAGGTACTATCACAACATTTAAAAGACATTTGGATAGGTACATGGATAGGATAGCTTTAGAAGGATATGGGCCAAATGCAGGCAGGTGAAACTAGTATAGATGGGACATGTTGGTCGGCGTTGGAAAATTGGACCGAAGGGCTGTTTCCATGCTGTACGACTATGACTCTGCGACCTTCATCAGGAGTTTTTGTCCTTCCTGGGCGCTATGAAATGCAATGTTAATGCATGATGATTTGAATGAATCTGTCACACTTTGCGGAAAAGCAAATATTTTTCATTTGTTTCCCATAATTTAAAGAATTGAACAGGACCAAATTGCTGGGTTTACTTTATTTTTATCACTGTCACCAAATATTACATTGAAAAATTATTGGTAGACAAAAATGGTGGAGAAACTCAGCGGGTGAAGCAGCATCTATGGAACGAAGGAAATAGGCAAAAATTCTTTATCATTTGAAATTTCTCAAATGAATTCAGTGATTCAGTGGAGCCACGTAGCAAACTTTAACTGAAACACAAGCAAGTTTGAACCTAGTATATGATATTTAAGGGACAGAAGTTTAGGGGTAACGTGAGGGGGAACTTCTTTACTCAGAGGGTGGTGGCTGTGTGGAATGAGCTTCCAGCAGAAGTGGTGGAGGCAGGATCGATTTTAACATTTAAGAGTAAAGTGGATAGGTATATGGACGTGAAGGGAATGGAGGGGTATTGTCTGAGTGCAGGTAGATGGGACTAGGGGAAAACAAATGGTCGGCACGGACTGGAAGGGCCGAGAGGGCCTGTTTCCGTGCTGTAATTGTTATATGGTTATTTATGTCATTCTCCCATATAGAAGACAAGAGAAACATTGTCACATCTGATTGTAGGGATGTGGAATTGTTGAGATAAAACAAGATTGCGTGGAGTCCTGCGGGTTCAGAGTTGATGGTAAAATGGCAGGATGTAGGTGTTTTATTTCTAACCGGGAGAAATTTACCTTTGTGGATGAAGTTTAAAAAAAAGTGAAAAGGAGGAAGGAGAAAATAAAACCTAGCTCTTCCTTTTTTCCATTGCTTACTGCTTTTGAACCCTGGGATGCATTTTGAACAACTAATAAGGGAAGAATATAGGCAATGAATGGGAAAGCCCTTGTAATTTGGGGGAACAAGATTCCCTAGTAGCAGCATAGTGAGCTGGTGAAGAAGGCATGTGGGATAATTGACTTCATGTTAAAACTTTAAGTTATCGTAAAACTTTATAAAACACTGCCAAAAGCCATCGTAGAGTAATTCAAAATTCCCAAAAAAGAAATGATTCAGTCTGAAGAAAGGTCATGACGCAAAACACGTCAGCCATTTCCCTTTACAGATGCAGCCTGACCTGCCGAGTTCCTACTTCCTACAGCATTTTAATTTTACACGTGTCTGAATGTTTATTATAGGTTTTACAGAGTATTATGCTTGCATATCTGCTGCAATTAAGAATTTCATTGTTCCGTTAAGGGACATATGACAATAAAACACTCTTGACTCATATTGATGTGGCAAAGGATGGGTAGGAGTGCTCGTAAACATAGAAACATAGAAACATAGAAATTAGGTGCAGGAGTAGGCCATTCAGCCCTTCGAGCCTGCACCGCCATTCAATATGATCATGGCTGATCATCCAACTCAGTATCCCGTACCTGCCTTCTCTCCATACCCTCTGATCCCCTTAGCCACAAGGGCCACATCCAACTCACTCTTAAATATAGCCAATGAACTGGCCTCAACTACCCTCTGTGGCAGAGAGTTCCAGAGACTCACCACTCTCTGTGTGAAGAAAGTCTTTCTCATCTCGTCTTAAAGGATTTCCCCCTTATCCTTAAGCTGTGACCCCTTGTCCTGGACTTCCCCAACATCGGGAACAATCTTCCTGCATCTAGCCTGTCCAACCCCTTAAGAATTTTGTAAGTTTCTATAAGATCCCCTCTTAATCTCCTAAATTCCAGAGAGTATAAACCGAGTCTATCCAGTCTTTCTTCATAAGACAGTCCTGACATCCCAGGAATCAGTCTGGTGAACCTTCTCTGCACTCCCTCTATGGCAATAATGTCCTTCCTCAGATTTGGAGACCAAAACTGCACGCAATACTCCAGGTGTGGTCTCACCAAGACCCTGTACAACTGAAGTAGAACCTCCCTGCTCCTGTACTCAAATCCTTTTGCTATGAAAGCTAACATACCATTCGCTTTTTTCACTGCCTGCTGCACCTGCATGCCTACTTTCAATGACTGGTGTACCATGACACCCAGGTCCCGCTGCATCTCCCCTTTTCCTAATCGGCCACCATTTAAATAATAGTCTGCTTTCCTGTTTTTGCCACCAAAGTGGATAACCTCACATTTGTGAGGTAAAGTGGAACGATCAGCCAGGATGGGGCCCAATACAGAAAGCACGAATACCAAGGCTACACGTTGAATGCAAAGTCCAACACAATACCTGTGGTCAAAGGGAATTATTTATCACTGTGAACCAGATTTCAGACGGGTTCTGTATGTCAATAGATTTATCTAAGTTGAGGTTGTGAATCTGGTTTACTTTACTTACAATAGAGCAAACACCCATGGTTGGTGAATACTGAACAATGCTGAATAAGAATTTAATTCACTGTAGTCTATAGAGAAAAAAATCTATACACTGAGGGATAGCCTTTAAATTCTGTTCAAAGACAAACTGCAATCCATTACTAAATTGCACTCATTTTTCTTACCTTATTGCTTTCATGGCATGCATCTTGAATGTTTATCTTAAAGTCAAATCACTTTTTCAAAGCGATTGAACACAATATTTCACTAGACTTGTTGGCAGTAAAGTGATTTAAAACTAACTTCAGTCCCTCAGGATTAAGGAAGCAGAATGTACATAACACTTTTGTCATATCTCTTCCTAGTTTGGAAATATGTCAAGAAATCATGGAAAAGAAACCTCATCTATCTGTTCAGAGCTCTTCTCTGTTCAGAGAATTTTGCATGCTGCAAAATACAAAGCTAGAAGCAATAGTGGGCAGTTGATAGAAATGGTGCCAGCCACAGTTTTGGTGACGAGAGAGATATTTATTCTCACCATAGACGTCACACCTGACATATTTCCAACTTCTTTTTAAAAAAACACTGACAAAGTATTTTACCCAGGGTAGGGGAATGCGAGAGGGGCAAAATTTAATATGAATCTGAGGGCTAACCTTTTCCACTCAAAGGGTGGTGGGTATATGGAACGATCTGCCATAGGCGGTCGTTGAGCCAGATACTATAACAGCATTTAAAAGACTCTTCAATTGCTACATTGATATGAAAGGCTTAGAGGGGCAAGTGCCAAACGGGACGAGCTTAGATGGGGGGGGGACCTTGATTGGCATGGACGAGCTGGGTCAAAGGGGCTGTTTCTGGGCTCCATCACTCAAATTATTCTAAAAAATGAACTGTGGATTAAAATAAAAGTGAATACCTACGTCCATCGCAGTAATACCTCCCAATACAGAGCAAAATGTAATTGTGTGGTGTGCCTGACTACAGACCAAAAAATGAAAATTAGAACTTGTTTATGGGTGGTGGCGATAAGATGGTAATTATGTTATCACAAGGCTCAAAGGAGTTCAAATAGGTTAAGTCATTTGAAGACCTCTGAGAACAGGCCTCTTAGAATTATCAATAGAATTTCAGAAGAAGTATAATGCCAGAATGCAAAGTGCTTGCAGTAGCCATGGAAATAGTCTAAAAACAATATTTTCTCAATAATTTAACAATAATTGTCTAAAAACAATATTTTCTCCTCCGCAATATTATTACAAGCAGTCGAATACTGGGTTAAGTTCCTGAGGATATGTCACTGATGTTAATGATGAAAGTAATTAGGGGAGTAAATTGAAAGTATCAGTGGAGAAAACTAAAGCAATAAAATCAGTGCAATTTCTTCCCTTTCTTGCCATTGTGGTTACAATATTTCCCATTCATTGATATTAATTTGAGGCTTATGTCACTTATTCGATTTCCCATTTCTAACAGCGATGTAAAAAAATAGCATTACCTATGTTATTCATGCAGAAAAATTAACAATGTACTGAAATATAAAGCATGATTACTGAAAATGCAATTATCTATAAACATTTAAGGTGTTTTGCAGATTATGGTAGTGGAAAGATATTGATTGCACTGGAGAAGGTGCAGAGATGACTTGCAAAGATACAGCCTGACTGGGAAATGTAGCTCGGAGGAAAGATTATTTTCTTTGTAACAGGAAGTTAAAGAGATACTTAATTGAAGAACCTTTTTTTTGACTCGGGGGTTAAAGATAGCATGAATCGAATTAAAGTAATTGGATTAGAGGGAAATTTAGGAATAGAAATTTCACTCAGTGTGATGAAGACCTGAAATACACTCCCTGAAAGCATGATAGAGTTAGAAACCCCATCACATTTAAACACTACTTGAAGAGCCATGACTGGCAGGATTAGAGACCTAGGGGTAGAAGATGCAACTAACTAGGTTAGGCAAGTCTTTTTCAACCAGCAGAGACGTGATGAGACAAATGGCTTTCTTTAAAAAATCTTCTTCAATTCTATTCATTGATATTCCTCCAAAATTAAAATGGAAAACGATGAAGATGATCTGGCAACATATGTAGGAAAAGAAACAGTTTGCATCTCGGGCTGATGACCTTTCACCAAGCACCAGAAATGCTGCAGAAAGGGGTGGGATAGAGTAGCAGAGTGTTGTGCCATTAATGTACTTTGCAGCGGTGACGCCTTAATGCAGCACTCATTGAAATTGAGTAACTCGGATGCAATTTCCGTAATAAGCACATTAGCTTTTAAATGGTCAAAAGGGTTCGCTTGAAAATTAAAGCACAAAACAAACCTTCATAGGTCAACTTGCCTACTCCTGGAATTAATCATGTGCCTCTAATGCAAGTATATCCTTGTTTAAATCAGAAATCTAAGGAGCATGAAGTATGTTAGGTGTTGTCTTGTTTGTGCATGTACAGTCATAGCAACATTTCCACATATTTGTACAGCATCCTTTTTAATAAATGTCTACATTTCACAGACTTCTCAAATAGATGTTCTACCTGCATGTTAACTGTGCTCACTGAGGTATTTAGCAGTCCAGGCTATGGAAGGAAATAATTGGTAGAGATTTTGTTATTGATTTCCACAACATGTAAATTTTCTCCATGTAAACAATATTATTTTCTAATCTTCCAGCCCAAGGGGATAACCTCACATTTCCTCATATTATGCCCCATCCAACAAATTTATATTTAGTTGGTTAACCCATCTACATCCCTATGCAGACTTTATCATCCTTTCCAGGTACAATTTGCATTTCTTTGGAAAGCCCACCAAAGCCACGGCACCAATCGATAACCCATTCACATTGGTTCTATGTTATCCCGCTTTTGCATCTTATACATTCAATTTTATGGCAACCAATTAACGTATGATCCCGCAGGTCTTTGAGATGTGGGAGAAAACTCGTGCACCCGGAGGAAACCCACGCAGTCACGGGGAGAGTGTGCAAACTCCACACGGACAGTGCTGCGTTCACAATTGAACCCGGGTGTCTGGTGCTGAGAGGCAGCAGGCCAACAAGCTGCACCACTGTGCTGCCCTCATAGCTTCCTGTGTGATCAGGAAATTGGGTTGCAATACACTTGGTCATGGAGTCATAGAATTGCACAAGACAGGAACATGTATAATGCATATCATATCCTTCCTTGCCGACTATCAAGTGTCTACCTCTACTAATCACATATTCCAGCACGATGTCCATATCTTTCTCGGTGTTGCTGATTCAAGTGCACATCTAGATACTTAAGTCAGAGGGTAGTTAATCTGTGGAACTCATTGCCACAGAGGGCTGTAGAGACCGAGGCCAAGGCCAAGTCAGTGAATATTTTTAAGGCAGAGATAGACAAGTTCTTGGTTAGAACTGGTGTCAAGGGTTATGGGGAGAAGGCAGGAAAATTGGATTAGGTGGCAGAGATCAGCCATGATTGAATGGCGGACTAGACTCGATGGGCCGAATGGCCCGATTCTACTCCTATAACTTGTGAACTTACATGCTGTGAGAGTACCTGTTCTCCACTCAGCCATGCGTACTAGATCATAACCACGCTGGGTGAAGGCATTCTTCCCCATGTTTCCTCTCGCCTCCTACCACAAGTCTATGCCGTCTGATTTTAGGCTCCTCCGCTATGCGGAAAGGATTCTTACTATCCACTTTTCGGATGCCTCTTGTAATTTTCCAATTGTTCCCCTTCGACTGCCTCTGCGCCAAAGAAAACAAACCCAGCTTATCCAGTCACTCTAAATAACAATTGTTATTCAGAACTGCACAGAGAACTTCAGCCTAATTAGTGTTTTATCGATTTGTACCATAACTTCTCTGCATTTATATTTTTATGCCTTTGCACTAATATGAGGAATCTATTGTCTGCCGTTGACCCAATAGATTCATTTCACCAACTGATCAACATTACCTGTAACCTACGACTCATATTTGCCATCAATTTTTATATCATCTGAAAATTTACTAATCAGCCCTCCTGCATTCATATCCAAATGGTTAATGTATATAACCAGCAGTAAGAATTCCAACTGTAATTTATGTGATACATCAAATATCGCAGATTTCCTATCACAAAAACAACCCTCCAGCATTATACTCAGCCTTCCAATATCAAGTCAATTCTGAATCCAATTTATCAACTTGCCCTGACTTAAATGGGCTCTAAACTTTTGGACCAGTCTCCCATGTGGTACATTGTCAAAGGCCTAACCTATCCTGAGGTCCATGTAGATTACATCTCCCTCACCAATATATTTTGTTGTTTCTTCAAAAAAAAAATCTAGATAATGCATAACTTCATTGGAACAGTACAAATTACTGTTATGTTAAGGCTCATCATTGGAGCTAGAATGAGAAATATATGTACATTTTTAAGTAGAAGATGTTCAAGTAAACTCTGTTTCAGTGTCCAATACCATGATATATGCTTTGATTGATGCAGCAATAATGCTGATCCTAGCGGCATAAAGCATTTGCCATCATCTAGATGCTTTCACCTGCCTCGTTTCTTCACCAAAACGTGTATCACTTTGTTATCCTTCAACTGGAAAAATGCAAAGCACCGTGACTCTTCATTTAATACCTTGCTTCTGCACATTAATAATGGTTGTATCAGTGTAATCTGTATGTTCCTCAAGAGAGTAGATGGTTTTCATTTCGCTGAGCTGGGCTTGCCATCCACGCATTGCAAAAATATGCCATTCTTCTGAATTTGCTGAAGCTTAACCCTGAAAAACACATTTTTGGCACATTCCAGACCCGTTTGTTAAGATCCAAAGTGGGACTTTAAAAGTCCCAATGAAATTAATGAAAAAGTCATTAATACATCAAACAAATTAAATGAACTAATTTGAAAATATTTACAACACTTTTAAATATTTGGAAACATAGTTAAAAAAATGTGAAGCCTAACCTTACTTTCCTTTACTCCACACAACTGTATATACTCCATTTGCATGAACGAGTTGGTAGATTACATTGCCAAATCTAACATGATACGTAATTTGAGAGCAGATGCCATGTTTGTAGCTGCTGAGCAACTCCAACGAGCTCCTACTCCACCATATTTTTATTTTATGCTCCAAATCACTGTACATACTAGATATTCCTCTTCATTTAGTTTTTACTTTTAAGTTGCCAAAATAGGGTAGTAGTCTAAGGAAGATTGATCACTTCAAGTCGTAACAGTTGTTGGTGCAGTTTCTTTCTTTGATAGCTGGTTAATTGGATGGAAAATAATGTAATCTTGCGTGAAAATAGGTATTGCTTTGCTATATCAGATGACTGACATATTGAATACTACATGTTTTGAGCAGAGCTCTGAATTTTATCAGATACAAACAATGGAGAAAAGTTTGATCTGAACTTGGGATGCTTTTTAGGTTTAAAACTCAAAAGTCTTAAACCTGATAACCTGAAAGCGGTACCGGGTGGCGCCGAGATGGCAGCCTCGCCAGCAGCCTGTGTGTTATTTTAACTTTTTTGTTATTTTTAGTGTGTTTAAAATGTATGTTTTAATGTTTCTCGGTATGTCTTATGTGGAGGGTGGGGAATAGGGGTGGGGAATAGGGGGAAACTGTTTTCAGTCACTTATTTCGACAGCGATGTGATCTTTATCTGTCTCCCCCCCCCGCCTAACAACTGGATTGATGCGGCCTTTCCTGGAGACCAGCCCGGTGCTTCAAGCCGCAAGCTAGGCACGGACTTACCATCACGGAGCAGGCAATCCTTTGCCGAGAATCGCCAGTGAAGGAGCTCCGACCAGGGGGTCTGTGGACTTTATCACTGTGAAGCCCGCAGTCTCCGGTAAGAAAAGACCGACTCGGGAGCTCCATGCCGCGGAGTGTTCCAATCTGTCCCGATGCCGGAGTTTCCATCATCCCGACTAGAGGGCTTGAACAGCGGACCGTCGTCGAAGGCCTCGACCACGGGTGAACAAAGGAGGAAGATGACTGAACTTTGTTGCTTTCCATCACAGTGAGGAATGTTGATTCCACTGTGGCAGATGTTTACGTTAAATTTATTGTGTATAGCGTTCTTTTTACTTGTATGGCTGTATGGTAACTCAAATATCACTGTACCTTAATTGGTGCATGTGCCAATAAATGTGAACTTGAACTACTTGGAATGTGACTTTATTTTTAGTAAGAAGACGAGATTTTCAGTGGAGTTCCCAAGGCTTCCACATTTTAAACTTTGCAGTTAACCTTTTTGTCATTAGCCCTCATCCCTTACGCCATATAGAATTGCTATATTTCACACAATTGCCGGAATAAATTGTACTATCCTACAGCAGGTTATCTGTATTTTTGCATGTTTCATGTTCTTTTTGCAGAAAGTTCAAAATTTCCCATCATTTATGTTAATCACGTTAATTTGTTTTTGGCGACTGACCTGAATTTCTCAGGTTGTATCAGCGTTTTTGAATCAAAAGAGTGAAAAAATAAGTTTCTATTGCCTTTTATTGATGAAAGATATGCAGTAATTCTTTAGTTGTAATGTTTAGCTTAATCTTTGCATTATTCATTTTAGGTCAAATCTGTGAAAACGGGATCTGTTTTCTGGACTATATGTTGCTGCTTGTCCTACTTTTACATGGTAAGAGATCTAATCCTGTTTTCTTATTCCATGGAGTTCTATTAATGCTAAAAATAATTTGATGGAGTGTGCTTCTCTTGTTACCTGTATGAATAAAGCTTGTGCATGCTATTTTGTTCTCTTCCCAGAGCACCATTTCCTATTTTTTGTTGTAAAAATGATGATGTTTCTAGTGATTCAGGGATAGCTTAATGATTATATGGATATATCTCGTATATGTCACTGCCTGATGTGTGTGTGTGCGATCCACAATGATCTTGATGATTAATTATAAAGGACGCTAATCTTCAATCATTTCACTTTACACCATGTAGTATAATAACTAGTGGACATCATGAAGGCTTGGACCTTGAAATATTTTCTGTCTGCATTTCTAGTCATGGTTCAGAGCTTGCTGTGCCCCTTGTCAAGTTGCTCCAGCGCACATGATCCGCAGGTATCTCTCCGAAAGTGTTTAAAGATACACAGACATGTCAGGTCCACTGAAATCCGGTGAAATCTAATTGGCAATGAAAATGCTATGAAATAACACCTACTCATCAATAATATACTCACTGATTTCAAGAGAGCTAGATTTGGCTCTTAAAAATAGTGGAGTCAGGGGATATGGGGAGAAGGCAGGAACGGGGTACGGATTGGGGATGATCAGCCATGATCACATTGAATGGCGGTGCTGGCTCGAAGGGCCAAATGGCCTACTTCTGCACCTATTATCTATTGTCTATTGATGCTCAATTTAGATTTGGCCAGAAATGCAGCTCCAGGTATCAATACAAACTTATGTGTGAATGAGTTGAATTTCACAGGTGGGCTTCGAGAGGCACTCTTCACCAAATTTAATATCAATAAAAACCTTGGCCAACTAAAACTTCCAAGCACACACCACAAAAAAAGTTACTTGCAGGAATCTAAAAGCAAATAAACTACAGAAATGAACTAATAAATACGTAACAAACGAATAAACTACAGAAATAAACTAAACTAATAAGCAAATAAACTGCTGGAAATCTGAAATAAAAACAGAATACTAGACATAAGGATTTGGCCAGGCAGCATCTGTGGGGGGAAGAACAGAATTATTGTTTGAGATTGAAGACCTTTCATCAGCTTGCTCCAATCATCAGCAGAGTGATGAAAATTGTTAATGCTGCCAGGTTGCAGAGTATTTTCGGCAGTTTTTATTTTTATTACATACCTGCAGGAATTCTTGCAACAATGTCAAAGATGTTTTCAGGACCTTCCCTCCATCATGAGGTAAACAATGGGGTTGTTTGCAAATAATTGTACATCATTAAATTCTGTTTATAAATCCTTACAATGAAGAAGTTCATGCCTGTGCAGAAAGACCCAAATAATATTAAGGGGCTAGTATAATTAATACTGCATGTGTAGCAGGGTTCCCCTTATTTAAGAAAAAGGGGTAAGCCATTTAAAATGGAGATGAGGAAACACTTTTTCACACAGAGTTGTGAGTCTGTGGAATTCTCTGCCTCGGAGGGCAGTGGCGGCCGGTTCTCTGGATACATTTAAGAGAGAGCTAGATAGAGGAGTCAGGGAATATGGAAAGAAGGCAGAAACGGGATGCTGATTGGGGATGATCAGCCATGATCGCATTGAATGGCGGTACTGACTCGAAAGGCCAAATGGCCTACTCCTGCACCTATTTTCTATTGTCTTTAACATCAATTTCTTGATTAGAAAGTTAACCAGACTGTCCACATAACTATTCATGTAACAAGCAGATCAGAGCCTGGATGCCGATGAGGATCAGCATGAGACATATTTCCCAGATTGTTAACCACGATTAGTAGATTTCTTGTGACGTAACATATGTAATGCCAAAACACACTCGTGCAGTTGATCTTGGTTTCCTGGATGGATTTAACTAGTTTAGGAGGTGTAATCATCTGGAAGGACAGTGACAAAGTGTACGGCAATAACTGCACTTTGAAGATTCCCCCCATAAACCTTGTACCATCTGAACTTTTAAATAAAGACCTACCCCCTCGCTATCACTCATCATCACTTCTTCAGAAGAAGGGTTTTGAATAAAAAAACGTTGCCTATCCATGTCCTCTAAGAGATGCTGCCTGACCCATTGAGTTACTCCAGCACTTTGTCTTTTTTTGTAAACTTGCATCTGCAGTTCCTTGTTTTTACATGGTTTAAGTATTTGGTTGTAAATATTTTGTTTACCTAGTGAGTGAAATTAGTTTGTGGCTTAGATTTTCCATTCTTTATCTAAATTCAACAACGTTACGAAATTTTGTCAACTATCACGTCAATTGTGAAAGATAAAACACATTCCCAACCCAAAGTATTTTAGTTCAAGCGACCAAAAGCCAAAACTGAACTCGGAGGCATAGAACATATCAAGTGAAGTCTTCATGGTTCAGTACTGGTCTTGAGAACCATCATTTTTTTGTCTGTCATGCTTTGAAGATTTACGTGTATTTTATATTAATTTTTATTTTTGCACCTTGATTTCAGGTATCAGCATGGGGTGGCTATGTGTTCATCATCAACCTTATCCCACTACATGTATTTGTATTGCTACTGATGCAGAGATTCAGCAGAAGGGTTTATATAGGTCAGTAAAGAAATCTACAGACTTAAGTTATTCGTTCTACTACTAATTACCTTAGTGTGGTTATTTTAGAATGTATCCTAATATATTGGCCAACTTTGATCTACTGTGGCGTAACAGATGGCAGTCTGGGGTCTGAAGCCCTCTTGTGATATCTTTTGTGACTTTCAACTTTAATTTGGCTAATTTATTCGATGCAGTTCTGCACACTTGCTACTACTATCCAGGTTATCACAAGAGGACCCGAAGGGTCAATACTGGATTAACTGCTACCTGTTATGAGGCTACACACTGCTCAGTACAGGGCCCGCTGTACGAAGGCAATATGTGTATGTATGGAGTCAATTGAATGGTAGTTGTCAGAAAACAGACCCAGAATATGGAGTCAGTAGCAAATAAATCGCACCTCGCTCTGGTGAGGAAACAAGTTCCCACAAAGATGTAGTAAATTTTTTTGGTGTGGACTTGGCATTTTTCTGCCATCTCTTTCAATTGAAAGTACAATGGAATACCTTCTGTGGTTGGCATGCCAGTGGGCAGACTGAATAGACAATCAGTGCACAATTCTCAGACAGCACTTCAAGGCGCATATCCTTGACATATTTGACTTCTCTATAATGTTTACTAAGGAATGAAGTACATATTAAAGTTGCAGCAGAAAAATGAAATAACTTGAAATGAAGGGTTTTGTTTTTGTAGGTTCTAACTTTTACCGGAATACATTTGTTATGTGCAAAAATAATCTGCTGCCGGAACTCAACAAATCAAGCAGCATCTGTGGGGATGGCGGGAGGGGAGGAACCTTCGATCCCTCGGGTTGAAATCATACACCACTGCAATGTCATGCAGTGGTAGAGCTGCTGCCTCACAGTACCAGAGATCCAGGTTCGATCCTGACTATGGGTGCGATCTGTACTGAGTTTGCACATGCTCCCTGTGACCGCGTGGGTTTTCTCTGGGTGCTCCGGTTTCCTCCCACATTCCAAAGGCATGCAATGGTGTAGGTTAATTGGCTTCTGAAAATTGCCCCTAGTGTGTGCGATGTGAAAATGGGATAACATAGAACTAGTGTAAGGGTGATCGATGAGCCGAAGGGCCTTTTTCGTGCTGTATCTCTAAACTCTAAAAACCTGATTCCAACGTCTGCAGTCTCCTGTGTCTGCATATTTTTGTTAGGATCAAAAAACATGAGTTTGTTGAATACTAAGTCATTTAACTAACTTAGACATCCCATTAACTAAATTTAGGGGATATTGGTTAAAAACCACCCCAAATTTCATATCCTAGAGATTTCAGTTTGCTTGCACCAGAGAATACTAAAAACAAGAAGCTTGTGTAGGTGCACCAGCAAGTTTGAGGAAAACTATGTTTAACTACATATAGTTTAAGAAGGAACTGCAGATACTGGAAAATCGAAGGTAGACAAAAGTGCTGGAGAAACTCAGCGGGTGCGGCAGCATCTATGGGGTATCTATTTCCTTCGCTTTATAGATGTTGCCGCACCCGCTGAGTTTCTCCGGTACTTTTGTCTACCTTTAACTACATATAAGTGGAGACCCTGTTGTAGTATGGAATGACGTTTGCAAACACCAGTAGCTTTGATATCCTTCCAAATCTGACCATTATTCTTGGATTTGGAAATCCAAATTCCCCTTGGCAGTGTGTATTGGCATGCTCTGTAATTCTCAGCTATTTGAAATTTGCACTCGTATCAGTTTCAGTGAATTGTGTTCGCAATAAGCTGAATTCTGGGAATTGTTATCCACGAAAGTAAAGTGCAGAGAGTGGCTCCAGGATTCCAGAAGCGATACACAATATAGAGCTCAGCCATTAAAGGCAATAATGGAAGCTCCAGGAGGGTGAAGAACTCAGGCCTCCAGCCCTGAAGAGCAAGTCAGCACAGTATAGCTGACTTGCTGTAGGTCTGTAGCCTCCTTTTGCACCGGTATTTTATGTCATTCACATGTTCAAACTATAATGTTTTATTTTAATAAAATTATTAAGAACCATTTTATTCTTAATGGTTTACTGTATGTCGTGTTGTTACTTGCGAGCGGAGCACCAAGGCAAATTCCTTGTATGTGTACATGCGTGGCCAATAAACGTATTCATTCATTCTATATCCCATGGGTGAAATAAATTATTATGCTTAAATGCTGTTTTTCACCACATCATGTGTGTTGATAAAGATGGCAACGGCAAACATTTTCACAAAATGTTCCAAGTTCTTAGTTGCTTTATATGCTGTTTCCTTGTGGTTTAATTACTGAATGGTGCCTTTCCTGCTGGGTTTGTGTCATTCAATTAATTGGCTTTTGTTTTTTTGCGAAAGCATTAGTCCAACTGTGAAGATACGTTAAGTGATATTTTGAAATGTGATGGATCTTATGTAGCAGAGATATGCATGCTAAGCTAAACTTCCAATTATATTGGAAGATGATTTTGCAGGCAGTGTCGTGAAGCTACTTTCATAGCACAAAGAGAGAAAGAGAGTCAGCAAATATTTTGTTCATAATTTTTGAACGGGTAGTTGCAATTTACTGGATTTTCTCTTTATTCTAAATATAGAAAATAGATGCAGGAGTAGGCCTTTAGGCCCTTCGAGCCTGCACTGCCATTCAATATGATCATGGCTGATCATCCAACTCAGTATCTTGTACCTGCCTTCTCTCCATACCCCCTGATCCCTTTAGCCACAAGGACCACATCTAACTCACTCTTAAATATAGCTAATGAACTGGCCTCAACTACCTCCTGTGGCAGAGAATTCCACAGATTCACCACTCTCTGTGTGAAAAATGATTTTCTCACCTAAAGCCTGAACCTTTGCCATGACACCTGAAAAATCGTGACTGTATTTTGCAATTATGTGGTCATATCTTTCGTGAATTTCAATTGGGTTGATAATAAGGAAACCAAATGCAATGTTACCATTTATTTTGAGAGGACTACGATATAAAAACAGGAATGTAATGCTGAGGCTTTATGAGGCACTGGTCAGACCTCATTTGATGTTTTGTGAGCAGTTTTGGGCCCCATATCTGAGGATGGCTGTGCTGGCATTGGAGAGGGTCCAGGATGAGTGTTTTATGGCACTGGGCCCGTACACACAGGAGTTTAGAAGGATGAGGGGAGACCTCATTGAAACTTACCGAACAGTGAAAGAAAGGCCTAGATAGAGTGGATGTGGAGAGGATGTTTTTTCTAGTGGGAGAGTCTAGGACCAGAGGGCAGAGCCTCAGACGAAAAGTACATAGCTTTTGAAAGGAGATGAGGAGGAATTAGTTTAGCCAGAGGCTGGTGAATCTGTGGAATTCATTGCCACAGACTGCTGTTGAGGCCAAGTCAATGGCTATTTTTAAAGGGGAGATTGACAGATTCTTGACTAGTAAGTGTGTCAAAGGTTACGAGGAGAATGAGGTTGGGAGGGAAAGATAGGTCAGCCATGATTGAATGGTGGAGTGGACTAGATGAACGGAATGGCCTGATTCTGCTCCTATGAATTATGAACATGATTTTGACGTCAAGTTGCAGTTGAATGATGTGGAGAAAGGAAAGAAACAAATTCCACGATTTAAAAAAAAATCTCAGTCTAGTTAAGTCATAAAGTCTCAGACTTGCTTGAAAGCAGGCCCTTTGGCCCACCATGTCCATACTGACCAAATGGCATTCTGCCATTTGCTTGAATTTTCCCACACCCCACCAACCTTTTCTATCCATACTTAGTATTTTCTCCCCATACCAGCCTATTTGCGAATTAATATTTGTAATATACAGGAGCGGGGGTGTGTGTGTGTGTATGTGAGAGAGAGCGAGAGACAAGTATTCAAATATTAATATTATAGTTGGATTTTGACCTTGAGTTGTGGCGAGGTGATCTGGGCAAAAGGAAGGAACTAATTCTTACTGGGAAAAAATCTCAGACTCGTGTGTGTGTGTGTGTGTGTGAGGGAGGCATATTTAACAGTATCATTGTATACAAGTATTCAAACTTTAATATTTTGGCCAGAATCCATTGTTGCAGTTACTTCAAAGTCTGGCTAAAAATAAATATCCTGCAAAATTAATGAATTCAATAAATAATATTTCAGAACCTATTTACTTGAGATGGGCTTGTTATGAATATTTTAAGGTAAAATTAAGTAATTGCTGTCATTGGGGGAAGAAAAATATATTGGTGGCAAATGTAGTTGCAAATAATAATACTAATGAAAGGATGACTTAACTGTTGTGCAGCTTGAACAACAATGTATGTGCGATTGGGAATTGTGTGATATACATCAAAATGACAAACTAATTACCTAATTAAGGTTTTCATATGCTGTTGAAATCTGTTGTGCTGGATAGCTCATTGAAAAACTTGGCCAAAAGGTTTTTGGAGAATATTTGCAGTAATTTGATTTTTGGTGTAATAGGATAATTTCATAATATTATAGAGTAAAATAAGGCAGTAAATCAAACTTGATGAAAGCTGAATGGAACGCTCTTTTACAGCATTTCCCAAATACTTCTAAGATACAATTTCTGGATGCATTGGTTGATAAAGCCGTAATTGTATACACGGTGTGATAATTCTTACACTGCTTTGAGCCAAATCCTGATAAAATGGTGGTGCGGAAGATGCTGGAGTCAATTATAAAAGATGAGATAGTCTCACATTTGGATAGCAGTAACGGGATCGGTCCGAGTCAGCGTGGATTTACAAAGGGGAAATCATGCTTGACTAATCTTCTGGAATTTTTTGAAGATGTAACTAGGAAAATGGACAAGGGAGCCAGTGGATGTAGTGTACCTGGACTTTCAGAAAGCATTTGATAAGGTCCCACATAGGAGATTAGTGGGCAAAATTAGGGCAGATGGTATTGGGGGTAGAGTGCTGACATGGATAGAGAAGAGGTTGGCAGACAGGAAACAAAGAGTAGGGATTAACGGGTCCCTTTCAGAATGGCAGGCAGTGACTAGTGGGGTACCGCAAGGCTCGGTGCTGGGACCGCAGCTATTTACAATATACATCAATGATTTGGATGAAGGGATTCAAAGTAACATTAGCAAATTTGCAGATGACACAAAGCTGGGTGGCAGTGTGAACTGCGAGGAGGATGCTATGAGAATGCAGGGTGACTTGGACAGGTTGGGGAGTGGGCAGATGCATGGCAGATGAAGTTTAATGCGGATAAATGTGAGGTTATCCACTTTGGTAGCAAAAACAGGAAGGCAGATTACTATCTAAATGGCGTCAAGTTGGGGAAAAAGGGAAGTACAACGGGATCTGGGGGTCCTTGTACATCAGTCTATGAAATTAAACATGCAGGTACAGGAGGCAGTGAAGAAAGCGAATGGCATGTTAGCCTTCATAACAAGAGGAATTGAATATAGGAGCAAAGCGGTCCTTCTGCAGTTGTACAGAGCCCTAGTGAGACCACACCTGGAGTATTGCGTGCAGTTTTGGTTCCCTAATTTGAGGAAGGATATTTTTGCTATTGAGGGAGTGCTGCGTAGGTTTACAAGTTTAATTCCTGGGATGGAGGGACTGTCATATTCTGAGAGAATGGAGCAGCTGGGCTTGTACACTCTGGAGTTTAGAAGGATGAGAGGGAATCTCATTGAAACATATAAGATTGTTAAGTGCTTGGACACGCTAGAGGCAGGAAACATGTTCCCGATGTTGTGGGAGTTCAGAACCAGGGGCCACAATTTGAGAATAAGGAGTAAGCCATTTAGAACGGAGACGAGGAAACACTTTTTCTCACAGAGAGTGGTGAGTCTGTGGAATTCTCTGCCTCAGAGGGCGCTGGAGGCAGGTTCTCTGGATGATTTTAAGAGAGCTAGATAGTGCTCTTAAAAATAGCGGAGTCGGGGATATGGGGTGAAGGCAGGAATGGAGTACTGATTGGGGATGATCAGCCATGATCACATTGAATGGCGGTGCTGGCTCGAAGAGCCAAATGGCCTACTCCTGCACCTATTGTCTATTGTCCATAGTCTAAAATCAAATTCAACCCACATGGTATAAAATAGTTTTCATTAAATGATTGAACATTGCTATCAACATTAAAAAAAAAAAGCAGCATGAAGAACAAAATGCTTGCTGTTTCACTCCCATCACTGGTGTAGATGGGCAGAGTAGAGGATGAAACATGCTGGGATTCATCTTAGCAGTAAATTGTCCAGGCTTTGTTCTTTATCAACCAATGCATTCAGAAATGTTACTTACAAAATATTTGGGAAATGCATTAAACACAGAGTTCCACTCAGCATTTATCAAGTTCAACTTAATGCCTTAGAGTCTATAGAGTGATACAGTGTGTAAGCAGGCCCTTCAGCCCACACCGGCCAACATTGTCCCAGCTACCCAAGTCCCAGTTGCCTGCGCTTGGTCCATACCCTCAAAACCTGTCCTATACCTGTCCAACTGTTTCTTAAACAATGGGAAAGTCCCAGCCTCAACTACCTCCTCTGGCAGCTTCTGTGAAAAGGTTACCCCTCGGATTCCTATTCAATCTTTTCCCCTTCACCTTGAACCTATGTCCTCTATTCCTCGATTCCCTTACTCTGGGCAAGAGACTCTGTGCATCTACCCGATCTATTCCTCTCATGATTTTGTATACCTCTATAGGTTCTCCCCTCATCCTCCTACGATCCATGAAATAGAGACCCAGCCTACTTAACCTCTTCCTATATCTCACACCCTCTAGTCCTGACAACATCCTCGTAAATCTTTTCTGAACCCTTTCAAGCTTGACAATATCTTTCCTATAATGTGGTGCCCAGAACTGGACACAATATTCTAAATGCGGTCTCACCAACATCTTATACAACTGCAAAATGACCTCCCGACTTCTATACACAATACTCTGACTGACTTGGACACGCTAGAGGCATGAAACATGTTCCCGATGTTGGGGGAGTCCAGAACCAGGGGCCACTTAAGAATAAGGGGTAAGCCCATTTAATTACCCCATTTAAGAATACGGTGTAAGCCTTTTAGAACGGAGATGAGGAAACACTTTTTCTCACAGAGAGTTGTGAGTCTGTGGAACTCTCTGCCTCAGTGGGCGGTGGAGGCCGGTTTTCTGGATACTTTCAAGAGAGAGCTGGATAGGGCTCTTAAAGATAGCGGAGTCAGGGGATATGGGAAGAAGGCAGGAACGAGGTACTGATTGGGGATGATCAGCCATGATCACATTGAATGGTGGTGCTGGCTCGAAGGGCCGAATGGCCTACTCCTGCACCTATTGTCTATTGATGAAGGCCAAAGTGCCAAAATCCTTTTTGACCGGTGAAGGCCAATTTACCGGATGTTTATAAGAGAGAGTTAGATTTAGCTCTTAGGGCTAATGGAATCAATGGATGTGGGGAAAAAGCAGGAATGGGATACTGTTTTTGTATGATCAGCCATGATCATATTGAATGGCAGTGCTGGCTCATGGCCTACTCCTGCAACTTTTTTCTATGTTTCTCCATTTGCACAATAATGGCAATAACGTTTAGTGCAAGATATAGTTCAGTAAAGTCCAGTTAAATATAGATATTAAAGATAAGGGTGCTTGTGTTGAAGCTCCCGATTAGGAAAATTAATCCATGATCCCTCCACAGATGTCGCCTGATCCGTTGAGTTCCTCCAGCATTTGTTTTTTGCCAATAAAATACCTAGTTGTTTCTCTAACTATTGTTTGTGGGTCCTTGTTTTATGTAAATTGTTTGTCCTATTTACTTACAATAATAAATATATTTTGGAAGTACTACTTCTATAACAACATTCCCAATTAATGTTAGGAGATCTTTTGTCCTCCAAATGTTTTTATATACTGCGTGGAAAATCCGGCTTATTGGCTATTTCAAACCCCAATGATTAAATTGCTAACAGCCATGCACCTACTTATTTGGAATGAAGTTTGCATTTTAAACTCTCTGATACCTTGATACAATCACTTTCTTCCTCAAAGTTTCTCAGTAAAATAAAATATGTTTTACAATCTTAATCAAAAATAATCTTAATTTGTTTGCAGACTTTTTCCAGTACTTAGAAATAGTTTTTTACAAGTTTCTGTTTGTTTGAATAAGTCATTTACAGAATGTATCCTGCTGCACAAGATATTTGGATGGAATTTGATGATTTAGGCCAAAGGAATAACAAACATTTGAAGACCATTTGAAGGCACTGGGCCTGTACTCTGGAGTTAAGACGGATGAGGGGACGTCTCATTGAAACTTAACGAATAGTGAAAGGCCTGGATAGAGTGATTGTGGAGAGGATGTTTCCACTAGTGGGAGAGTCTAGGACCAGAGACCCTAACCATGGGGAAAATAGGACATACCTTTAGAAAGTTAAGGAATAATTTCTTTAGGCAGAGGGTGGTGAATGCAGAGGCTGTGGAATTCATTGCCATAGATGACGATGGAGGCCTTGTCAATGGATGGCGAAGATTGGCACATTCTAGATTAGCAAGGGTTATGGGGAGAAGGCAGGAGAATGGGGATGAGAGAGAAAGATAGATCAGCTATGATTGAATGGCAGAGTAGACTTGATGGGCCTAATGGCCTAATTCTGCTCCTAGAACTTATGAATAAAATTTGCTTCCTTAAAATGTAAATTCTTACAGCTTACAGCACCTTCTACATTGTCGGCTTGATCTTATCAATGCAAGTACCATTTGTGGGGTTTCAACCAATCCGAACGAGTGAACACATGGCGGCAGCAGGTAAGTGACCTCATTTTAAAGTGCAGAACAACTTGGCTCTGAATTCTGCCATCCTAGGCTGCAAGCCATTCAACCCTACAGTATGAATGCCATAAATCTCAGTTAGTCATGCTGTCACTTGCTCTTTCCTCCTTTGGCTATATTAATTAATTCTTCAGAAAAGCATTCGGCATAATAAATCCGGAAAGTAGCAGCTGAAAATTCAAAATGTTTATCTTTTGAATTTTCAGCAAATCCAGGATGTTTGTCGTATGCTGTGCTTTCAATGTGGATTTGTTACAAGATGTCAGAGGTCAGGTCTTAGCAACCACAGTTCTGACATAATTATTTCTAAGCAGCTAAGTGATTTTTGAATTGGTTTTCTATGTTAAGTGGACATTGTTAAATTGTCCAAATGGTAGTATTTACTCTAAACACCCTGTTAATGCCCTCTTTATATATAACTTAAACCTTGAGTAAGATGTTGAGTTTCCAAAATGAAAATTATGTCATTTTGCCTGCACTTGTTAATAAATGTTTTTACATAGGATTAAGTGTGGCAACTAAATACTATTGAATGTAACCATTTTAACGGTTACTTTGCCATTAAAGTAGTAACTCCTACTCCCACCCCCAAGGCCCAAGTTCCAGAAAAGAGCTAGGAAGTTCCCATTAAAACCCAACATCACCACGTGGAAATGCTAAACTCGTAACATTACATAGGTTTGGGACCATCGCACAACAGTGTGGAAATGCAGAGTTGCACATTGCCACTAGCATCCCACTGCACTTTAACGCTCTACTTGTGTGAATTTTTGGAACTTCTCAATAGGAGTGCTAGAAGATCTGCCTTCTGGACCGACACTAGACCTGAGTCACACTTGAAAACTCTGTCTGTTTCATTGGAGTGACATGGTACATCGAGATTGCTTTGGTCAACCAAGCACAACTTTGCCATAATTACAAAGATAGACCCAAAAAGTTGGAGTAACTCAACGGGACAGGCAGCATCACTGGAGAGAAGGAATGAGTGACGTTTTGGGAATCACCCCTAGATTAATATTGTTAGGTGCCACTCATGTTATAGTGATATTAATACTGTAGGCAGTTAACATTCAGCTTTTATCAGTTTGTTACGAAATACACAAGTTTACAAATTGATTCAATTTTAATGATTAAAATAATATTAATACAGGCTATCCCATGCTTCCCACACTACATCTCCATTATTCTACCTTCTCATGCTCTTCTAAGATACACTCAAGTCGCCCTCTGACCAGAATGAGTGCAATCGAACCTTAACAATAAGGCGACCATGATCTCATGAAGCATACAAGGCAGCCTATGTGCAGTACACCAGTTTCACAGTACTGGGATCCTTTCCTAATTGGGTTTGTCTTTAATAGTCATTTTCCTAATCGATCAACATTGGGGGGTGGGGGGTGGGGGGGGGGGTGTGTTAACCAGCTTAGCAAGGAATATAATATTATTGAAATAAAGCTTGGTCAAAATAAATGTGTAGGAAGGAACTGCAGATGCTGGTTTCAACCGAAGACTTAGTCTGAAGAAGGGTCTCGACCTGAAACGTAATCCATTCCTTCTCTCATGAAATGCTGCCTGTCCTGCTGAGTTACTCCATCATTTTGTGTCTATCTTTGGTCAAAATAAATGCTGAATGTCTCGGGCCATGGGTTGAGAAACTAATTGAACAATGTTACGGGCTTTATTTTTTAACGTGCTTGTACCTCTTCTTTGGGAGTGCAGATCATTTCACCCTCTTGTTCTCTTGCAATCAGGTGTATTTGCCCTGCTCCAGGCCTATGCCTTCTTGCAGTATTTGAGAGACAAGCTGACAAAGCAGGAGTTCCAGACATTATTTTTCTTGGGCGTGTCTCTTGCAGCTGGAGTGGTGCTTCTAAGTGTTATTTACTTAACTTATACAGGTGAGTCCATGTTCGTGGCGTTATTGTACCACCTATGTGTTCCTACCCCCACCTCTCGCTCTAGTTGCCTGATCACATACAAAAGTAAGACAACTTATTTTTCAACGGTGCGGCATGCTTGCGCAGCAGTACAGTTGCTGCTTTACAGCACCAGAGTCCCGGGTTAGATCCTGACTACGGGTGCTGTCTGTACTGAGTTTGTACGTTCTCTCCGTGACCTGCATGCGTTTTCCTCCCACGTTCCAAGATTTACAGGTTGGTAGGTTAATTGGCTTGGTAAAGTTGTAAATCGTCTCTCATGTGTGTAGAACAGTGTTAATGTGCAGGGATTGCTGGACTCAGTGGGCCGAAGGGCCTGATTCCGCATTGTATCTCTAAACTAATTTTTTTTTTTAATTTGAGAGGTGCCTAATTCTTTAGTGCAGCAAAACATTTTGCTATCTTGGTGGTGATGCCTTATCATGACTTTCAAAATAAGGTTCTTGAATGTATATGTTCATGATGAATACGATATTTTATCAATTACCATCAGTACACAAATCCTTCACTTGTTTTCCTGTCCTTGTCCTTTTGTTGCTGAAATAATTTTCAAAAAATAATCGTGAGAGTCAACTTTAAAAACATAGAAGTGAAATATAATTGAAAGAATTAATAATATGGTTTTTTTTATAGCTTGGATGAAAATATCCTGGCTTTAGGAACAGCTGGTTAAAGAAGATTACTTTTATATCCATTGATTATTGCATTAATGATTTATCATTTTGTAAAAAGCATGATAACAGATTAAATCAGTCGAGGCAGCCGGGAAAATTCTGTAGTAAGCAGATTGAACTCGCATTGTAATGAGGATGTAGCTTCAGTACTTCAGACAGTAACAGTGACTCTGAGAGACAATAAATGGAATTCTATTCATCATTACTAGCCATCACTGATTACAGGCAGCTAAGATAGTCACTGACCTTTCAAAGAAGAAAATAATAATTTAGATAGTTTGAAATCATTGTTCAATAGACAATAGGTGCACTGCCATTCAATGTGATCATGGCTGATCATCCACAATCAGTACCCCGTTCCTGCCTTCTCCCCATATCCCTTGACTCCGCTATCTTTAAGAGCTCTGCCTGGCTCCCTTTTGAAAGCATCCAGAAACAGCCTCCACTGCACTCTGAGGCAGAGAATTCCAGACTCACAACTCTCTGTGTGAAAAAGTTTTTCCTCATCTTCGTTCTAAATGGCTTACCCCTTATTCTTAAACTGTGGCCTCTGGTTCTGGACTCCCCCAACATCAGGAACATGTTTCCTACCTCTAGCACATCCAAACCATTAATAATCTTATGTTTCAATAAGACTGCCTCTCATCCTTCTAAATTCCAGAGTATACAAGCCCAGCCGCTCCATTCTATCAACATATGACAGTCCTGCTATCCCTGGAATTAACCTGGTGAACCTACGCTGCACTCCCTCAATAGCAAGAATGTCCTTCCTCAAATTGGGAGACCAAAACTGCACACAATACTCCAGGTGTCGTCTCACTAGGGCCCTGTACAACTCCAGAAGGACCTCTTTGCTCCTATGCTCAACTCCTCTTGTTATGAAGGCCAAGATGCCATTTGCTTTCTTCACTGCATGCTGTACCTGCACGCTTACTTTCAGTGACTGATGAACAAGGATCCCCAGATCCCGTTGTCCTTCCCCCTTTCCCAACTTGACTCCATTTAGATAATAATCTGCCTTCCTGTTTTTGCCACCAAAGTGGATACCTCACATTTATCCACATTAAACTGCATCTGCCCACTCACCCAACTTGTCCAAGTCTCCCTGCATCCTCATAGCATCCTCTTCACAGTTCACACTGCCACCCAGCTTTGCGTCACATAAATTTACTAATGTTACTTTTAATCCCTTAATCTAAATCATGAATGTATATTGTAAATAGCTGCGGTCCCAGCACTGAGCCTTATGGTACCCCACTAGTCACTGCCTGCCATTCTGAAATGGACCTGTTAATCCCTACTGGGGGGTTACACAAAAAGCTGGAGAAACTCAGCGGGTGCAGCAGCATCTAAGGAGCGAAGGAGATAGGCGACGTTTCGGGTCGAGACCCTTCGTCTGAAGAAGGGTCTCGACCCGAAACGTCGCCTATCAGTCTGAAGAAGGGTCTCGACCTGAAACGTCACCTATCTCCTTCGCACCTTAGATGCTGCTGCACCCGCTGAGTTTCTCCAGCTTTTTGTGTAACCCTCGATTCTCCAGTATCTGCAGTTCCTTCTTTAACACTGTTAATCCCTACTCTTTGTTTCCTGTCTGCCAACCAATTTTCTATCCATGTCAACTCCCTATCCCCAATACCATGTGCTCTCATTTTGCCCACTAATCTCCTATTTTGGACCTTATCAAATGCTTACAATACTCCAAGTGTGACTAAACTAAAGTTTGATACAGCTGTAACATAATTTCCTAATTTTTATACTCAATGGCCCAACCGATGAAGGCAAGCATGCCATGTGCCTTCTTTGCCATCCTAATCACTTGTGCGGGGAGCTGTGGACTTGCACCTCAGGATGACTCTATAAATCATTGCTTCTGAAAGTGCCTGCCATTTACTGTAAACTTTCCTCATGCATTTGACATCCGAAAAAGCAACACCTCATATTTGTGTCAATTAACCTCCATCTGCCATTTCTCCACCCAAACTTTGTCAACTGTTTGATATCCTACCTTGTTACCTGCAACTTCACCAATTTATTATTATTTGAAAGGTATGAAGTGTTGAAAGGTATAAAGCAATGTGTTAGATGACAGAGGAGGGCTCAAGCTGAAGTAAATTTCAATAAGCCGTTTCCCTGTAGGATTTGTGGATAAGTGGAATGTAAATCTTGTAAAGAGCTAAGCAAATATCTGGGAATCAGATTTATGAATAAACATAAATCTGGGAGAAGGTTTCTTTCATTCTGAGGCAAGAGTGTTTGTGTGGGTAAGATTGACTAAATATTGAGCAGTTTCAGAGATTTACTGAGGTCAAGAGGAGGCCTTGGAGAAACTTTATCTGGAAAGGATTTGTACCAATTAAGTTCATCATTAGAAGGAACAGATATTTCTTATTTTATATTTGTTACTGCTCTTGAACGCCCAGTGACTAATGCCACAACTCTTTCTCTAATGGTAAATGTTTGGAGTTATAGGTACCGTATTTCCTGGCAATGAAGACGCTATTTTTTTTACGCAAAAATAAGGCACAGAAATGTACCTGCATCTTGGAGGCCAAAGGTTAGGTTGTTAGCCAAGAAAGAATCAAAAATTATGTTGCTGTACTGAGGACTAGCCAAGTCTATCCCTGATTGCTGGCAGCTGATGGGGCACAGCTGTAAAAGGACAGTGCCGCTGGGGGGGGAGAGAGTTCCTTTCACAGTGTGTGGGGAGTCTGGCCCGGGTCAGCATGGCAGGAGCGTTGAGAAGGAGGGGGCTGGGGATCATGCCAGCAACGCACTCACTCACCGCTGCTGCGGCGCTCCGGGCGCGGAGCCACCTCATTGTGGCCGGGGAGGGAAGTAGCTCGGGTGGCTGCGAGCGGCTGCCGGGACCGGACAGTGGAACCGACCGCCACATCGGTGCCTTCTTCCGGCCCGCTCACCTCTGGTAGTGCTCCCCGCCTGAACACCTGTCTCCTGCCGCTCGCTGGCCTTGCTCATGTCAGCCGCTTTCCGCAAATCCTTAAATTCCGACTGCCGCCGGGAGCAGGACATGGCCTCACTTGCTGCGTTGGGGGACACTGCGAGGCATTCACTGCCCTGTCCGTGTCTTTCAATGTAGACCGGACAATGGGGGAACCAGCTCAAGAGCAATGATCATAGAGTGGAGAGGGTCAGCGGGCGATGGATAACTGGACAGCAGGCGGTGGAGCTTCCTCCTGTGTCAGCGCGAGTAACCTCGATTGGTATTGTCATTCAATAAGATCACAACTGATTCAACTCGTTACGTTTTTCCCACCATCTCTCCATCTGCCGTCACCCTCCACCCCCCACCCATTCAGTCATTCAGAATGGAGGAGATCTGGAAGCCTTGGGCAAATTGAATTGTTACTTTTTTTTGAGCATGAGAAATTCTATGTCCCCCCCCAGCCTTTTTACAAAACTTAGCAACTCAAAATGGAGGTGCGTCTTCGACGCAGGTGCGTCTTCATTGCCGGGAATTACGCTATAAACACTGTAAGTGGAGAAACATTTTTCCAAGTGTTGCTGCTGTTTTTGTTTCAGGATATATTGCGCCATGGAGTGGAAGATTCTATTCACTTTGGGATACAGGGTAAGAATGTTTAAGACCTCACTTATTTTTTTTTATTTGGGTTTGGCTTGGATCAAATGAGCAATGTTTATAATCATGATAATTTCAGTTACATTTCAGGCAGAGAACTGATTTAACTGTATAGTCCCGTTTTAAGTTTAGTTTAAATTGCTTTGACATATTTAACGAAGGATGAATTAGCTCTACATACTTCTCCGCCAGTAGTAGTGGCATGTTTTCAGAACAAAGCACCTTTATGAAAGTCTATAGCTTTTATTAAATTTGAGTGTATACCTCTCATAGTTCTCCTCAGAATATTCATCTAGATGGTTGTTTCCGTAGTGGTGGAGATATTTGGGATTGGCTGATCCTACAAAGCCACTTGTAGTGACTTGAGGATTTCATAACAAGAGGATTTCAGTATAGGAGTAAAGAGGTTCTTCTGCAGTTGTATAGGGCTCTGGTGAGACCACATCTGGAGTATTGTGTACAGTTTTAGTCTCCTAATTTGAGGAAGGGCATCCTTGTGAGTGAGGCAGTGCAGCGTAGGTTCACGAGATTGATCCCTGGGATGGTGGGACTGTCACATGAGGAAAGATTGAAAAGACTAGGCTTGTATTCACTGGAGTTTAGAAGGATGAGGGGGAATCTTATAGAAACATATAAAATTATAAAAGGACTGGTCAAGCTAGATGCAGGAAAAATGTTCCCAATGTTGGGCGAGTCCAGAACCAGGGGCCACAGTCTTAGAATAAAGGGGAGGCTATTTAAGATTGAGGTGAGAAAAAACTTTTTCATGCAGAGAGTTATGAATTTGTGGAATTCCCTGCCGCAGTGGAGGCCAAATCACTGGATGGATTTAAGAGAGAGTTAGATGGAGCTCTGGGGGCTAGTGGAGTCAAGGGATATGGGGAGAAGGCAGGCATGGGTTATTGATAGCGGATGATCAGCCATGATCACAATGAATGGCGGTGCTGGCTCGAAGGACCGAATGGCCTCCTCCTGCACCTATTTTCTATGTTTCTATTTAACTAGTAATTGAAACAGTTTATCTGTGGATACTCATGTTAATGCTCACTGTTCATTTTGGTCCAATGACTGTCAGTATTGTCACCTGTTTTTGATCCAGATGCATCTATTTTCATTCAGACATGGGTATGGGCATTAGTTGCCTAGCCAATAGGTGCTCTCTTTTCTTTATCTGAGAAAGTGGTGTGCTGCCTCTGCAGTCTTTCTACTTAAGGGATTCCCATTGAGTTGTTAGTTTGAGGGATCTTGAGTTTCGATCAAGTGAGTATCAAAATAATTATTTATATATTTCCACATCAGGAAGAGAACTTGATATAGGAGATCCCCATTAATTCCTGTTAATACCGCAGCAATGAATCGTGAACTGTGCGACTTGACACAACCAGGCCTTGAATTCTTTTCCTGTAATTTCCCTTGCAACCGCAGCACGGTGGCATAGAGGTAGAGCTACTGCCTTACAGCGCCGGAGACCTGAGTTCGATTTTGTCTACGGGTGCTTGTCTGTACGGAGTTTGTAACTGCATGGGTTTTCTCCGAGATCTTTGGTTTCCTCCCACATTCCAAAGACATACACATTTATAGGTTAATTGGCTTGATGTAAATGTTAACTGTCCCTAGTGTGTGTAGGATGGTGTTAGTGGGCAGGGATCGCTAGTCGGTGTGGACTCGGTTGGTTGAAGAGCCTGTTTCAATGCTGTATCTCTCAATTAAACTAAACTAAAAAATTACTGATACAGGATTGGATACTAGTTTTGGTTCATCCTGTTTCCTATTCACCTTGTGGGAACAATTTATGCCAGATAATGTAACAGTTCTCTGATGGGGGGGAAAAAGAGATGGGATTTTCAAATAAATACATAAAGTGCAATGGTTGGATAAAGGTAGTTCTAAGAATAAGAAATCTTGAAAATGGTATCAAATTGCCCATCATATGGGCTGAAAGAATTGGTGAGATTTGCATTGGGTTGAAAATATGTTACGGAATCTAATGTAACAAAATGCAGATTTGATAAGATGCTATATATAGCTGGCATGATTCTGTTCTGTAAGTGAAATAGTGCAAGCTAATCTTTCTGATTTATTTTATAGCTATGCAAAAATCCACATTCCCATCATTGCCTCGGTATCTGAGCATCAACCTACAACATGGGTTTCCTTCTTTTTTGATCTTCACATACTGGTCTGCACATTCCCAGCTGGCCTGTGGTTCTGCATCAAAAACATTAATGATGAAAGAGTGTTTGGTAAGGATATGAGTCAGATATCAGGTTGACTTCCAATTTGGAAAAAAAAAAAGCAGAATAGATTTGCATCAAAAGCCCAAGTATGTAGTTAATTACTTGTAACATCAAGAGTTTCCATCTAATTTATGTTCAAGAATTATGCTGTAAATAACATCTGTCAGTTAAAAATATTCTTTTTGTGAGAGCGCAGAAATCAAAAAATGGGGAGGGAAGACTTATTATGTAGGAAGGCTATTTTATAAGGTTGATTTTCAATAACCCTTTTTTTGTTCCCCAATGATCGTTTCGCTGAACACCTTCGCTCCATCTGCCTGGACCTACCTGATCTCTAGGTTGCCAAACATTTTAATTCCCCTTCCCATTCCCACACTGACCTTTCTGTCTGAGGCCTCTTCCATTGTCAGAGTGAGACCAAATGCAAATTGGAGGAACAGCATCTCCTATTTTGCTTGGGCAGCTTACAGCCCAGGGGTATGATTATTGAAGGTAGATACAAAATGCTGGAGTAACTATGGTATGATTATTGATTTCTCTAACTTCAAATACCCTTGCACTCCCTCTCTCTCCATCCCTCCCCAACCCAAGTCATATCAGCTTCAAAGTTGTCTTGGGTACACAAAAAGCTGGAGAAACTCAGCGGGTGCAGCAGCATCTAAGGAGCGAAGGAGATAGGCGACGTTTCGAGTCGAGACCCTTTGTTGAGTCTCATTGTCTGTACTCGTTCTCACCTAGGCCACAGCTAACAATGGCCTGTTTCCTTTATCATCATTACCTTTTTTGCATATCTCTGTCATTTGTTCTATATCTCTCTACAAAGCCATCAATATCTATTGTCCCCCTCTCCCCTGACTCTGTCTGAAGGAGGGTCTAGACCCAAAAAGTCACCTACTCCTTCTCTCCAGAGATGCTGTCTGACCCGCTGAGTTGCTCCAGCTTTTTGTGTCTATCTTGGATTTTCCATCGACACGGTTTTCAGAGAAAGATTACAGGTTTGTGTCTGTGTTGATTCCTGAATTCAACTGTAGTCTGGTGAGGAAACGTAGAGGGAGATACTTGCCTACTGGTAGTCTAGCAAGGATCATGCCAATATTCTCTTTGGGTGCTGATGCATATAAGCAACAAACAAGTAATATGAGGGTTATGGGCATCCAGCGTCTGATTTAGTTTCTTCCTAGCCAAGATGGTTGACAATGTATTGGTTGGTGTGCGAAAATTTCACTCTTTGTAAGTAATAGATTTCATGGCATTCTTGTGATGATTGTTATTTGGAATGGAAGGCCTATTCGTGAGAGATGTTTTTAAGATCAGAGCTTCTGCTGTGAGTGTCGTGAATCCTGATATGTCAGCTTCAACTGTACCAGCATCCGCAATATTTGTGAATTAACCTCCTTTAATGATTAGAGTGCACCAATATTTTCAGAAATGTAATACTTTTTAATATATCTAAAAATAATTATCAGCATAAGTGAACCATGATAATATGGATGTAAATGCTTGTGCCAAAACAATTCCTTGAGCTCTGCAGATTGAACGCTCAGATGGCTGCATTACCAGTTTGAGCTCATTTTGTTTGATAAACAGTGTTGTGCCTCCCCCAACAAGCGACATGTGTTTAAAGGCTTCGTTTTCTGCAGTCATTTAAATTTGATTAAAATGTGCCGTTAGTTGGAGGAAAAGGTCAACACAGATCTGGAAATGTTAATGTGCTTTTAAAATGATTGCAGATATCTGAAAATATAATATTTTCCTGAACTGATTTGATTATGTTCAGTCAAATGGTTGTGTATTAAATTTACAATTTTGCAGTTGGAGAAATTTTGTTTGTCTGAAAACCAGGGCAAAAACATGAAGAAGTGAAGAGCACAGATTAATTTATTTTCCTACGGTTCATTGAAATCCCTAATTCTTATTTTGAAGGTTTAAAAACAATTCTTGTACCTGAGCCAAGGTGTTCACCCTTTAGGGCAGATAATTTCCAAAGTGAATGGGTTACGGAAACTACGCAATGTATTCAGTTCTTTAGTTCTGCTTTGCTATTTGAGATACCAGCGTGTGAATTTGGAGAATGGCCAATGTACACTGAGTAGGCATGTGCATTTGCAAACTGGCAAAATGAACTCAATGTATTTCTATATACCTTGCGGCTCCTCTACATTCCATGTTAGTTACCAGGGGTGGCGGCTTTTTCAAGCACTGTCTTTGGGAGGGGAAAAAGGATGAACTTGGTTTCACTTTTAGTGACATTGTGGAATTTCACTTTTATGACATTTTTATGACATTCCTCCCACCTTAAACCAATGAATGTCCTCTGATCTTGATTCCTCTATACATAAAAGACTCTGTGCATTTACCCTAACTATTCCTCTCATGATCTTATACACACCTCTATAAGATCACCACTCATCCTCCTGCGCTCCAAGGAATAAAGGTCTAGCCTGCTTAACCTCTTCCTATAGCTCAGCCCTTTGATTCCAGGCAACATCCTCGTAAGTCTTCTCTGCATCCTTTCCAGCTTAGCAACATTTTTCCTATAACAGGGTAATCAAAACTGAACACAATACAAAAAATATAGCCTCACCAATGTTTTGTACAACTGTAACATAACCTCCCAACTTGGTTCCACCAAGATACAGGACAGAATGCCACAGGAGATGTATTTTGTGTTTTTATGACTGTTTGGCAGATCAATCTCCCTCCTGGGATAAATAAAGTTCTATTGTATCATTTACTCATTACTCTGACTGATGAAGGCTACTGTGCCAAAAAGCCTTAGTGACCATCCTGTCTGTCCATGACGCCACTTTCAAGAAACTATGGATCTGCACTCCTAGATCCCTCTGCTCTACAACACTCACCAGAGCATTCACTGTGAAGGTCCTGCCCTGGTTTGACTATCCAAAATGCAACATCTCTCACTCATTTGTATTGAACTCCATTAACCATTCTTTAGCCTATCTGCCCAACAGATCAAGATCCTGCTGCAATGTTTGATAAACTGTTGTGAAAGCGAAGCATTAGCTGACACTGAGAATCTAATCTCTCCACAGTTGCCCTTTATGCAATCAGTGCTGTTTATTTTGCTGGAGTCATGGTACGCCTGATGCTGACTCTCACGCCAGTTGTCTGCATGCTGTCTGCCATTGCTTTCTCCAATGTCTTCGAACACTACCTGGGTGACGACACGCAGAGGGAAAATCCACCTGTTGAAGACAGCAGCGATGAAGATGATAAGAGAAATTCTGGCAATCTCTATGACAAGGTAAGGAAAAGGGACACAGATGAATATGTTTCCATGAGACCACTAGATGCAAGTTTCTGCCAGGTTCCTTCTGTCAAACTTCTAAAACTCTCTTTGCTGCCAGCGAGGCATCTGTGGATATGCCGACATCTGTTGTCTTTTTATAATTCCAGAAGTGCATTGGTGTTGGGTTTAAAAGAGGCACATTTATTTTTTTGATGTCAAGAGAAAGAAGCACAAATAACAGAGTAACCTCGTGTTCATTACACTTCCCGGAGGTTTGCCGATGTACATGTCTTCTGTTTGAGTTTTATTTAAAGATGAACCATTTTATGCAGAATTAAAGTTTGGGAATGTGTACTTTATCAGGAATATTTCAAGAGTTTAGTGCAGAGCTGACATGATGGGGCACATAGCACATGGATCATCATCTCTTCCCTCTTAGAATAATTTATGGACGGGATGAAAGTTTACAACACATACACCACTGTTCGTTAAATGCTAGACACTCTTATATAATTTAAAATATTACGTAGACTACATTACTCAAAATCCAAACTACATAACATTTTTTCAAATGTATCTGCCATATGTGATAAATGTCAGCACTTAGAAGCTAACTTGACACACTCATTTACAAATTGTGTAAAAATCACAAAATTTTGGTTAGAAATATTTAGGATAATTTCGAATGTTGTTAATATGAACCTGACTCCTGACTCAAAGTTAATAATACTGGGAATACTGGAAACAGATCAATTAATAACAACAAATCAAATAATTTTTATTGATTATAGTTTAATAATTGGGAAAAATTAATATTAAAATTCTGGAAAGGTCCTACATCCCCCACAATCAAAATGTGGAATACAGAAATGTCGGAGACACTCCATCTGGAAAGATTAAGGCTCGTCCTAATGGACAGGTTGGATCTTTTCAGAGGAATATGGTCTCCATACATTGAATATCTAAAGGGTCAAAATGGCTCGGTGCGAGAGCCTGACTGAAACCTGAATAATGGAATAGATGAAGAATTACGTATAACAAATCATGGATATATCTCCTACGATGGATAACTTTTTAATACTCCATTCACTTCCTTATTTTCGATTTTTTATCTCTATATTATTTTTCTCTATCTTTTCTTACTTATTTAAAAAAAATGTATAGAAATATGAAGTCTTAAATGTTAATATTACGAATGTATGTAAGAAGTATTTTCTATTAATATGTATTTACGACTAATAAAAAATATTCATCAGAATAATTTATGGACAATGGCTTGCTGCAATGGAGAATTCCACAAGTTAACCACGATTCGTGTAAAGGACAGTTTCTCTTACTTTTGTGAGTGACATATATAGATGCATATCACATATATTACATACATTACGTAGACTTTCATGAAGTCATTCTTTAATAGTCTTGCGAAAGGAGGCCCAAAATTAATCGTCCTTGTTCAGAAGCGCCAATGTCCTAATGAATCTACATGCGCTTATGCCATCGTGTCCATATTCTTCTTCTAATGGAACACTCAAAATTGAGTACAATGTTCCAACAATGACTCGGTCAAGGTCTTGAATGTGTAATATCTTCTCATAGTGTCATACAATTTTCAAGCATTCTGCTTTTTTTATGGAAGGAAAGATAAGTTGCTGTAGTAACCCAGTGGGTCAGTCATCGTCTTTTGGGGGCATGGATAGGTGATGTTTTGGGTTGGGACCCTTTATCAGACTGGTTGTAGCTTGGAAGAGAGATGGGAGGGGCGAGACTAATCCAGGCAAGTGATAATTGAAGAAGGGTTTAATTGCTATATGGGTGGTCGGAGATGAAAAGAACACAAAAAGGCTGAGGTAAGGAGATATGAAAGATAATGCAATACATGAAGTTAAAGGAGGTGCTTCCGAACATCTAGAAAGGCTCCTATTTTTATGATCTCATCTACTTATGGTACCCATTTTTAATTGTTACACATTAAAGTTCCTCTCCTTGTCTGTTCCCCTCAAAATTTACCATTTAAGAAATAGTTTTGATAGCTTTGAGCAAGTCAGTCAGAAGACATTTCAAATACTTCTGAACGTTCAACTTGCTTATTGTTTGCAAAAATCATGCAAAGGACTCATACCGTGCAGAACATGCAGGACTATTTTTCATTATCCATCCACAGCAAATGGATTCGGTATTTAAGCACAAATGTGGTTTCAAGCCAGCTGCACCCCAGCATCAACTGCAGATCACACTTGCCAAGCTTTATCTTGCTCTGCTTGATATGCACTGATTTGTTAAAACCTCTAAACAATTCACAGCAAGCGTTGCAGATTCAAGTTGACGATCTCAATGCAGCATATGCTTTGTATTCTTCCAGAGAAGCCTCTCCCAACTACTGTTGCAAGTCTATTTGTTCTGAGCACTACCTTTTATTATTTAAATTGGATAGTCAGGACAGCATTTGCTGTATAAATTATTCTAATACATTTTACTTAAAACGTTGTTTTCCTTGTCTGCAAAATAATTTTTAGGTCACACTTTTGCTGTCTCGTAAGAAGTGGAAAATGTGCTGTGTGATATAACTGACATCGCTTTGTCTTAACGTTCAATGTGATATTTTTGGAAGAAAGAAATTCTGACAGTCTGTCTCAATGATTCCCATAGGCGGGCAAGGTGAGAAAGCATGTGTCTGAACAGGAGAAGACTGAAGAGGGACTCGGTCCAAATATCAAGAGTATTGTTACCATGCTGATGCTGATGTTATTAATGATGTTTGCTGTACACTGTACCTGGGTTACAAGCAATGCATACTCAAGCCCCAGCGTTGTCCTGGCATCATACAATCACGATGGGTAGGAAATTAGTTTATTTCAATTATTTTTATTATTTGTTAATTGATTTTTTTTTTTCTGGGTGACATTTTGGCTTGGGTTGCGATCAATATTTCATTACTAGCTTTGAAAAAATATAGCATTTTTATACGCAAGATATTGTTTCAAATCATTACTACCCTTGGGCATTTCTGGTATTCCAAAAAGTAAAATGGAGACATAAATTGTTAAAACTTTGTAGTTGTAAGGTAATTAAGAACATTTTGTGGAGTTAGTGGTGATGCATTCTTTACCCTTGGGATACAACTTTATGTATGGTCTTGTTCTTTCTTCTGAATTTAATGTCTAGCAACTTTTGGAGCAGATATATGCCAAAAGGTAATACAAATCCATTGTATCCCTAGGGTAATGAGGCAGCCAGGATGTAATAATTTTAAGTATCTCATGGTGTTGTAGATTCATGGGGTTATACAGCACAGAAAGAATCCCTTTGACCCAATACATCCATGCCTATCAAATCACCTATTTGAGCTAATTCTATTTACCTGTGTTTAGGCTCTATCCTTTTCATCTTTCCTAGAGTTGTACAGCATGGAAACTGGCCCTTTGGCCCAATTGATCCATGCCAACCAAGCTAGTCCTCTTTGCCTGCATTTAGACCATCTCCCTCTAAACTTTTCCTATCCTTGTATCTGTCCGAGTGTCTTAAATGTTGCTATGTATCTATCTTAACTCCCTCATGGCAGCCCACTACCCATGAATGAAAAACTAGCCCCTCAGGTTTTTATTACATCTTTCTCCTCTCACCATAAACCTGTTCCCTCTCGTTCTTGATTTCCCCTACCCCAGATAATAGAATATTCTGTGAACTCACCCATTCAATTCCCCTTGTGATTTTACACGCCTCCATAAGATCACACCTTATCCTCCTACGCTCCAAGGAATAAAATGCTACCTTACACAATCTCCCACCTATAGTTCAGGCTCTCAAGTCCTAGCAACATCTTCGTAAACCTTCACTGTTGTCTGTCCATCTTAATCGCATTATTTCTTAACAACGTATATGTCTAAATTTATTTTAAACCTTTTTTTTTTTACCTGACTGTGCAAGCTCTTCTAGCAGGTTGTTCTGTACACCCACCATCCTCTGTATGGGGAAACCTGCAGCTCAGATTTCTTAACATCTTTCCCCTCTCACTTTAAATCTGTACTCTAGTTTTTGTCTTAGATTTAGAATAGTGAAATACCTGGGTAGAGTGAATGTGAAGAGGATGTTTCCGCTCGAGGGAGAGTCTAGGACTAGAGGCCGTAGCCTCAGAATAGTCAGAAGGTGGTGAATCTGGAATTCATTGCCATGTGGAGGCCAAGTCATTGGGTATTTTTAAAGAGCAGAATGACAGATTCTTGATTAGTAAGGATGTCAGGGGTTATGGCAGGAGAAAGGGGTTGAGAGGGAAAGATAGATCAGCCACGACTGAATGATGGAGTAGACTTGATGGGCCGAATGGCCTAATTCTGCTCCTACAATTTATGAATTTCCATCCCTGGGAAAAAGTCTGTGATCTTCGACCCCATCTATACTCCTTATAATTTTATAAAGCATGAGGTCATAATAATTCTTGATTAGTAAGGGTATTGAAGGTTACAGGGAGAAAGCAGGAGAAAGGGATTGAGAGGGAAAGGTAGATCAGCCGTGATTGAATGGTGGAATAGACTTGATTGGCCAAATGGCCTAATCTGCTCCGATGCCTTTTGAACATGAACCTGCATTGCTGCAAGGGAAAAAGTCCCAGCTTTAGTTTAGTTTATTGTCACATATACCAATAAAATAAATGTTGTAAACTGTTGATAAAAAGCTGTATACGTTGAATTTTTGAATATTTTGAAGTTCTCTACATATCTAATTTGAAATGCATATTGGGATAATAATTTTAACATTTAATTTGAAAAAAAGAACACGCAACATCCTCGATGACTTCCGTGAGGCATATTATTGGTTGCGGCAAAATACAGATGACCATGTTCGAGTGATGTCTTGGTGGGACTACGGGTATCAGATTGCAGGAATGGCGAATCGGACAACGCTGGTAGATAATAACACGTGGAACAACAGCCATATTGCACTGGTAAGTAGCCCAAGGAGCTACAGGCTGGTCCAGGGAGTTCATCTTAAGGGAAAGTGAATCTTTAGGGACGTTTACTTGCGGGAGTGGCATTCTTGTTTGACCCAAGTCCCCACCGTCTCTCATAATAGCCATGGTTTAAAAGTAACTTGATTGGTCATTAAATATTTTGCAATGCCTTTGTCACAGAAGGTGCATTATATGCATGTTCATAGAATCTGCATCAGCACATTAGGAGATATTTGGCTTACTGTGCCTCACGTCGCCAGGGCTTAAACGGGCACAGAGTGCAGGGGTAATTGGGCAGGTCAAGCAGCATCTCTGGAAAACGTGGATAGGTGACAATTCGTGTTGCGACTTATAACTCTTGAATCATCATTATTTAATCTCTTGTACTGGTTTAGGTTGTTCCTGTCACGTGTACCGAGGTACAGTGGAAGATTTTCAGTGGAACATACAGCATGTTTTGCACACTATCCAATCGGATCAAATAATACTGTATATAAATACAACCAAGTCAAACTCAAGCGCAATAGATAGAGCAAAGGAGAAGATACAAAGTGCAAAATATAGTTCTCAGTAGCAGTGACTGATGTTATAGTGCAACTATAAGCTGGATATACAGTGCCTTTTTAACAACACAGATTGGCACATCCATCAATAGATCCATATTATTGAATTGGCTTTAAAATTTATAGTTTTAAATAATTAAACCAATTTTAAATAAAGTTGACTCTCCATATACATCCTACTAAAGTAAATCATTTCACACATCCCTTCAGTAAATGTCTGTCACCTGCCATGTCTACCGGTTTACCTCCTGCTGAAGTGGTTGCTGCCCACCTCATACTACAGTTCCAAGCTTCACGCCATTTGTAAACTTGATAAATATGTACTTTATCCCAAAGTCCATTTTGTTAGTATCCATTGAAATGGGTAACTTTTTAACACCAGATCATGAGCAAAATTACACCCCCTCCTACCCTTCCATATCTCTAGACACCCTCTCCCCTAATGCCCCTGTCCCACTTAGGAAACCTGAATGGAAACCTCTGGAGACTTTGCGCCCCACCCAAGGTTTCCATGCGGTTCCCGGAAGTTTTTGTCAGTCTCCCTAATGGTCGAAAGTGGTTTCCATTTTAAAAATCGGTAATTATTTAGTCGAAGCCGGTTGCGATGCTAGTTGAAGGTGGTTGCCGGAGGACAAAAACCTCCGGGAACCGCACGGAAACCTTGGGTGGGGGCGCAAAGTCTCCAGAGGTTTCAGTTCAGGTTTCCTAAGTGGGACGGGCATTACTCTCAGTCTTAAGAAGGGTCTTGACCCGAAATGTCACTCATTCCTTCTCTCCAGAGATGCTGCCTGTCCCGCTGAGTTACTCTAGCATTTTGTGTCTATCTCCAGTGTAAACCAGCATCTTCAGTTCCTTTGTACACATATCATATACTTCTCTCCATTTTGAAAGGACCATTCACCACTGCTATCTACTTTTAATTATTTAGCAAATTGTGTATTCCCTGTAATTATTATCCATTTAATCTCAAGACCCTCAATTGGTAATCTGTTTATTATCTACTTTTAAAATTCCACAGTGTCTTTTTAACAGCATTTTTTAATCATCTTTAAAGATTGGCACACATCCATCAACAGGTATCTTATTATCAATCACACGAACTATAGTAGCACTCAATCAAAGTTTATCAGATATTCTCTTTTAATCAATTGATCAGATTTTGATTAATTAAACCATAGTTTTCCAAGTGGCAACCTGTTGGGTTTAGATTTACTACTGTCACGTGTACCAAGATATGATGAATAGCTTTTCAAATCAGATCAAATCAGATAATGCTAGGCATAAATAGAGTCAAGTCAAACTCAAGTGCAATAGATTGAGCAAAGGGGAAGATACAGAGTGCAAGTTATTAGCATTGATGTGCCAGAGGTCCATATACAAAGTCCAATGTCCGCAATGGGGTGGAGGTGAATCGGACAGTATCCAAGCTTATGGTAGGACTGTTCAGAAGTCTGATAAATTTGTTCCTGAGTCTGGTGGTGCATGCTTTCACACTTCTGTACCTCTTCTTGCCAGAAGGAAGAAGTGTCCTTGCAGTCTTGGCTTACTGACTCGAAAAATTGCTTACCTCTTAAGGCAGACTAGCTGTTAGGTGCCAGGTTATCCCCACCCTTTTTTGAATTGGCTGACTGGAAAGTGATGTACAATTGATGCATATTCTTTGCTGTATCTTCCATGATGTTGTTAACCTTCAGATATGGTACCTATGTATTTGGAAGCTAGTGCTTTCTATAATGAGCTTTAGTTTTACTTATGACATGGAATTAAGAACAATGATATGTAAATAGCCTTTAAAATCTACTCCACCATTCAGTAAGAGCGTGGCCTAGCATTCATTGCAACACGATGACCCCTCATTCTCCTAAACAGCAAAGAATATGTATCAATTGTACATAATTTTTCCTCATAACTCAGTCAATTCTTTCCAAGAATCGGGTTTACAAATATTGGTTACGCCTCACAGCCACTATTCCCCTCCTTAGTAAAGGGACCAGACCTGTGCGGCACAGTGGCGCAGCAGTAGAGACGCGGGTTCAATCCTGACTGACCTTACGGAGTTTGTACGTTGTCACCGTGACCTGCGTGGGTTTTTGCCGGGATCTCCTGTTTCTTCCCACACTCCAAAGACGTACAGGGTTGCAGATTTAGATTTAGATTTTTTTATTACTTGTCATTCGAACCTCAGAGAGGCTCAAACGAAACTCCATTTCTACAAGCCATACAAACAGAACAATTCCTACAAAACATACAAACAATTCAATTCACACAAACATCCATCACAGTGAATCTCCTCCTCACTGTGATGAAAGGCAAAGTTCTTCTCTCTCCCCTGCACCATTTCTCTCCCGATGTCGAAGCCCCAGGCGGGCAATGTTAAGTCCCACGGCCATTGAGGCCGCGCCTGGCGATGTACGGCCCCGCTCCGGGTCGTTCCAACCCCGCGACACGGGCGGGAGCAGTTGCGTTGAAGGAGCTCCGAAAAGCGGTCTCCCACCCGGACACGCAAGCTCCCGATATCCCGACAGTCCACCGGCAGTAATCTGCAGGGTGGTAGGTTAATTGGCTTTGGTAAGTTTGTAAATTGTCCCTAGTGTGTGTAGGATAGTGTTAATGTGCGGGGATCGCTAGTCGGCGTGGACTCAGTGGGCCGAAGGGCCTGTTTCTGCGCTGTATCTCTAAACTAAACTAAAACTGTATATGATGTTACAGGTGAAGGATTTGTCAAAACACTTTATTGCATCAAGACTTTCTACTTGTTGTATTCCAACTCCATAGCAAAAAAGTGACATTTCTATTGAGTGCTTGCCAAGCCCTAAATGAGGAGCCCTAAATCCTCCCCATTTACTAACGTCACCTTTTTAAAAAAAAAAAAAAAAGTTATTTTCCTTTCGTAGAATTTGGTAGAATCCAGTTTTCCCCCTTCTTATTGTCTATGATTAAAGTTAGTGAATGGGGAACCAGTCAGTTTAAAGGAAGAGTGGCAATTGTGGCCCTGGTGGATTTAAAAGGTGTGAGAATTGGGGACATGTCGTGTTGGGTCATTTTCACAAAGGGAGTCTAACATTGAGCGTGCTTACCGTTCAGGTTGGAAAAGCGATGTCCTCCAATGAGAGTGCTGCCTATCAGATAATGCGGAGTCTGGATGTGGACTATGTTCTCATAATATTCGGCGGAGTGATCGGCTATTCTGGCGATGACATCAACAAGTTTCTTTGGATGGTCAGGATAGCGGAAGGAGAGCATCCAAAAGATATCCGGGTACAGTGATGCCTTTTAGTTAAAGAACTTGTATAATTAAAGGCCTTCTGCGCGGCATTGCTAATGAACTCTGATGTTTAACCTTAGGAAAGTGACTACTTCACACCCCAGGGTGAGTTCCGTGTCGATAAGGCTGGCTCGCCAACATTGCTGAACTGCCTGATGTACAAGATGTCCTACTACAGATTTGGAGAGATGCAGGTGAATGGGGATTATGAATGCCATTGCTTACAACGCAATTGGTATTTTGATTATCGTTTCACTCGAACCGTTCCCCAGTACCTTTTTTTGAGAAGTTGATTATGAGTTTAAACGGAGGCAGCATGCGGCCCCCCCCCCCCCCCCCGCCAGGCCCACCTTGGATCTCGTCGGCCCCCCGGGTAGCTCTCGGCAGCCCGTGTCCCCCTAAGCGCGCGACGCTCCACCTCCCTCGTGTGGTCCCTCCTCTCTCGCAGGGTCACTCCTCGCTCTCAGTGCTTACGAATTGGTTTGGAGATATGGCAAATGTCACAGAAGTGTTTTGGTTTACAGCTGGATTTCAGAACACCTCCAGGGTTCGACCGCACTAGAAATGCCGAAATTGGTAACAAAGACATCAAATTCAAGCATCTGGAAGAAGCCTTCACTTCGGAGCACTGGCTCGTGAGAATTTACAAAGTCAAGAAGCTGGACAACAGAGAGAAACTTGACCATAAACCAAGAGTAACTAACATAATACCCAAACAGAAGTATTTATCAAAAAAGGTGGGGTAGGCTTTTAAAAACTGAACTTTGTACATAATAAAGGCTTGCTTCAGTTGCCAAAATGATCCTGAAATCCATTGTGTTGCTGAATGCAGTCTGGCTTGTGAAGAAAATATTGATATAATTTCTTCCCATTACTTCTCTATCCTGGGACAAGTGTCATGTGTATCCCCAGTGGGTGAGGGTTTTGTGGGGAGAAGTATTTTGCCCTGGGGGAGGGGGGGGGGGGGGGGGGATTTTGTTCCTCTCATCAATGAAACTGTCATTGACATTTTATGCCAGTAAACGGCTACCTTATCTCACACCATTCAACTTGTGCTAGTACATGATACTGGGAGAAACTGATGAGTTTGATAAATCTGGGATTGTGGAAAATCCTGGCCATGCTTAAAAACAGATTTTTGATGCATATCAATTAAGCACCTCCAGTTATTTATTTGTGATTTTTCAAGACGTGTTTCAACAGAATATTATTCGTATTTTTATTTGAAAGCTCATGGGAGAAAATGCCAAGCATTTCTGCCGACCGTCTGCCTTTTCCTTCCATCGCTCTTCCCCCAGTCCCTGACAAAGAAAGAATTGTGGCAAGACTGGAAGAAGGCCTTTATTTTCTAATGAATGTGCGACGCTGTATATATGGGCATTAAAGCAACACAATTAATAATGCTGTTCATCTTTATGCCCTAGACTTCTAAAAGAAAGCGTGGGTATGTGAAGAACAAACTGGCACTGAAGAAAGGCAAGCGGCCCAACAGGAAGACCAACTAAATCATCTGCCATTCCCGACAACAGGCAGTTGTCCTATGACAACCAGTCTTTGCCTTTTACCTGCAATCGGATTCAATTGCAACACAGAGTTGCATGCATTGCTCAAGAGATTCAAACAGTGTCAGCCCCGAAAATCTATTGGTTGTATATTGCCACCTGTTTTATAGAGCCACATTTGATTGTGTTGGCAAGGCAGAGAGCTGCTGTCCAGGGGTAGCAGCAGAATTCTCATTGGTACATATTATCCTTCATTTAATTTTTTTTAAAATAAAAACGATAATGGGCTAACTGCACCAAAGAACCCTGCTCTTTGTTTTGCCTGTACATGTGTACTTTCCAACCATCTCAACGGGGCAGTGGGGAAGGGTTTCTTACCATTTGTTTTGCTAGGGTGAGGTTAATTTTAGATGGTGAAAATGAATTACTTCAGATAAGTTAAACCTATTGCACAAGGTTGTTTGGCATCATCCAGACTTGTATAGGCACAGTGATTTTAGCTCGGTATACTGTTGGCAAAAAAACAAGCATTTCCACCTGAAGGAAGAGGACGAGAGGTTAGCCAGCATCCTCCTTCCACTTTGCCCTCCTTGAACACGCACGATGAGATGGACGCGTGTTTGATTTGGGAAGGTGGGCTGTTTAGAATTCAGCAAGAGGATCAAAAGGATCAGTGAAGAACTTTCCACTGCAGAAACTGGCAGCTACACATGTGCTTTCTGTTAGATTAAAATACGAGAGGGTTTCCTCCTTGCTGCAGGCAAGTTCATTTCATTCCCATTGACACACCGTTTTCCTTCTGCTTTTTCTTCATATTTGCCTTTTAAAGAATGGTAGGCCTCTTAATGAGAATCATTGACATTTCCAGGCTGCAAAACATTTCCATGGAGAATTTCATCTTTGGTTGCTGGATCTAAATGCTTATGAGAGGTTTGTCTGCCAGCTTTATTCACCGCTGCACATTTGATGTCAGCAGTTGATACTGGTGGGTGATTTAGCACAAGCAACCAAAGCCCATTTTTCTCTCCTTTGATTAGTTCAGGCTTAGACACGTTTCTTTTTTTTCTAAATAAAATAAACTAATATATTAATCTGAGTGCAATTCAAGAGGATCTGTGCACTATTGGTAAAATCCGAGGCAGACGTATCTTACTGTTGTTTTTTTGTTTTTGTCATTTTACCTCTCTGTAGAGAAGGCCCAGTCTTGATACAACCTTTAGAAAAGTTCCTTTACCATAAGATAACAAGTGAGTAATGAAGGCTGCTGGATGAAACTTGCTCTAAACAGTCAGTTGATGTTCCCCCTTCTTCCCGCGAGGGTTAGAATTGTAATTTTCTATGTATGCAGCGCTCTTCAATGCAAAAAAATAGCTGCAAATGCTATTGGTGTAAAAACAAATTAAAGAATAGTATGTACCGTATTTTGAAAACATTTGTAAATTAAACTGTGCAGTACATGCCTTATTGCTGCTTCTGGATTGTAATTTTTTTACCATTTTGTTTGAGTGGGTGTGGGGTTGTCTTCATTCCCAACTTTTTTTTAACATTTCAGACTTACGGTCACAGTGACTGACGTTAGTCTCTGTGGTCTAAAGTAAACTAAAATTATGACTGCATTTATTTCTTATGGGGAGGACAAAGGCACGGGAAAGCAATTTTTACGTATTGCTTAGTTTTCAGTTTGATCTGTTGTTCAACTGTAGCCAAAATAAATGTTAAAATGAAATTTTGTGTTAAGAAAAAAAGGTAACCGTCGTCTTTTATCCAATTCTAACATGATGCACGAGTTCATGTCTGCATGCGTGGTTTCATTGTAGCTTTGCAGTGTCCAAGTTGTGAAAAATACATTCCAACTAAACACTGCTGCTCCCTCTCCTTGTTTTGGACCTGGTGTAGCTGGCTGTTGGTGGGATCCCTGGATCTGATCCAGAGCAAGGGATGTAATGTTGAGGCTCTACAAGGCGCAGGTAAGGCAGCATTTGGAATATTGTGAGCAAGTTTATGCACCATATCTGAGGAAGGATGTGCTGGCTCTGGAGAGGGTCCAGAGGAGGTTGACAAGAATGATCCCAGGAATAAGTAGGTTAACCTATGATGAATGATTGTCGGCACTGGGCCTGTACTCGCTGGGGTTTATCAGAATGAGGGGGGACTTAATTGAAACATACAGAATAGTGAAAGGCCTGGATAGAGTGGGCGTGGAGTTGATGTTTCCACTAGTGGGAGAGTCTGGGATTAGAGGTCATAGCCTCAGAATTAAAGGACTTTCTTTTAGGATGAGGAGACCTTCCTTTAGTCAGAGGATGGTGAATCTGTGGAATTATTTGCCACAGACGGCTACAGAGGCCAAGTCAGTGGATACTTTTAAGGCAGAGATGGATAGATTCTTGATTAGTGCAGGTGTCAGAGGTTATGGGGAGAAGGCATGAGAATAGGGTTAAGAGGGAGAGATAGATCAGCCATAATTGAATGGCAGAGTAGACTTGTTGGGCCAAATGTCCTAATTCTACTACTCCTTATGACCTTAAGGCAAGCAAGATCCCACCTACACCAGCTCCAAAACTGTGGACATTGTTTAATACTGGGTTATAACTCGTCCACATAATCTTAGGTTAATTCATATTGTCCAGTTTGAGTTTAGTTTATTGCCACGTGTACCGAGGTACAGTGAAAAGCTTTTGTTGCGTGCTAACCAGTCAGCAGAAGGACAATCCATGATTACAATCGAGCCATTTACAGTGTACAGGGATAAAGGGAATAACGTAAATAACGTCCAGTATAGTCCGATCAAAGATACGTCTGAATGTCTCCAAGGAGGTAGATAGTGGTTCAGGCCTGCTCTCTAGTTGTTGGTAGCATGGTTCAGTTGCCTGATCACAGCTGAGAAGAAACTGCCCCTGAACCTGGAGATGTGCATTTTCACATTTCTATACATTTTGCCCGATAGAAGAGGGGTGCGACTCATCCTTGATTATGCTGCTCGCTTTGCCGAGGCGTAAATGGAGTCAATGGAAGGGAAGTTGGTTTGTGTGATGGTTGAACTGCTGGTAATAATTTGTGTTTATAAATAACCGCTAACATTGTAAAACGTCCGAGTACTTCACAAGAGTGTTGGGGGAATCTTCGTCAAAGGGATGAATTCTATGGAACATCTTAGAGGAGAGAGAGAGATGGAAACGGTTAGGGAGGCAACTCCAGGGAGCTAAAGGCCCAGTGACTGATGGTGGATGTGTGGAAGACCTAAAGTGGAAGAATCACAAGCTGACACAACTGGAGAAGATTTGATCATATAAAGTGCCCTTGAAGGTATTTGATTATGAAGAATTTCAAATGCATGCATGTGGAATTAATGGCCTGAAGCAGTGCTGGGCAGGTGTGCTGCATTTCCTGCATGGCTCTCCATCTCTGAACAGCTATCGGGAGATGAATATCAGGTCAGTTTTTTCTCTTCTCCCACCCCCCACCAGATGTTGAACCATTGTTCTCATTATGGAAAACTTGACATGCAGTTGAGTTGTGACTTGGGATCTCGTCACATTGGTAACGCAAACTGGTCTTTTCTGTTTGAATAGTTGCGATGAGTATCAGTAGGTACTTTTATTTTCAATATATTACTCTTAATAGTATCCTGAGTTTCTTCTCCTAATCACCTGCTCATGCTCATTCTGGGAATCCCTTGGAGATACTGAGTAAGCATCATTTTATAACCAGAGCAACTCGTCTCCCTGTGCTGGGAAACCTGTTCGCGATTCGTTAACATTCAAACAAAAAGTAAAACTGCTTGTGTAGGAAGGAATTGCAGATGCAGATTTACACCGAAGAAAGGCACAAAATGCTGGAAAACTCAACGGGACAGGCAGCATCTCTGGAGAGAAGGAATGTGTCATGTTTCAGGTCAAGATCTCTGAAGAAGGCCTCGAACCGAAACGCCACCCATACCTTCTCTCCAGAGATACTGCATGTCCCACTGAGTTACTCAAGTAAAAGTGCTTACTGCACAGTGCTGCCATTCTCATTGTCTTTCAGAGAGGCTTTCCTAGCCATGATGTCCATTGAAAGCCTCAGATTCTTACCTTAAGACCTGTAGTTCTTAGCAGGAACACGTTTAATCAACTCAGAACTAGGATTAGATGCAAGTACGATTCTATTTAACTGAGTTTTTGAAAAGCCTGCAGCAGTTCTCGGGGCAGCTCTACTCATTGCCGTTCCTGGGAGCTTACTGCAAGGAAACCCTTTGAGATGAAGCAGAATCTCTTTTCTAGTTAAATAAGCAGAAACCTTACTTAACTGGAAATTGATTCTGGTTCATCTCAGCACTGAAGAGGCAGCCTATTAGCATGTAAAGTGATTTATTAAGTGTCATTACTCCTGAACTGCTGAGTTTCTGTTTTTCCACTCCCACTGAAACACCAGGAATGAATCAACAGTTCACCCGCTCTGTGAGATTTCTGCTTTGGAGTGAAACTCCTACGGTCCTGTCTCAATCATCCTACCATTATCATGTTGCCCACTCACGCAAACAGTGATGATTTTCAGCACTTGAAATGAAAAGGTTTTTTTAAAGGTTTTTTTTGTTTGCAAGCGTGCAATCGGTTCTGCATCTTGGGGGAGTGGATGGTAGGGGGGGAGGTTGTAAGTGGAGGATGCATTTCTGAACTTTAAATTTACTAACTTTTGAAACACCCAGTTTCTTCTGCAGACAACAAGCAACTGACACTAGGAGTTACCAGCAGAAACATTGTGATCTATGCTGAACTGCCAGCCATCTTCCCTAAAACAATGGTAGACCAGTTCAAACCAAACAGCAATTGACAAGTTATTTTGCAAGAAAGTTTACCAATTGCAATTTTAACAGACATGTTGTAGAATTTACAGAATACTCCTGGATGTCCTGGTTTTCCAATTAGGTAACGGGTATATTTGGAGAGTACAAAAACTCCTGGTTCCACAATAATACCTTGAGATTCCCTCTGCCAGTCCCACACAGCACCACGTTCCCATAGTCCAAGCACCTGTCATTGCTTTTCCCATTCTCAGCTGAATCTGTGCCAGCCAACATTCCTCAGTTGCTGACCTGTTTTTCAACTCCCTGCTGCAATCATGAGGGAGAAATGGCAAGAGCTCATCAGGAAGGACATTATTGCCATAGAGGGAGTGCAGAGAAGGTTCACCAGACTGATTCCTGGGATGTCAGGACTGTCGTATGAAGAAAGACTGGATAGACTCGGTTTATACTCTCTGGAATTTAGGAGATTGAGAGGGGATCTTATAGAAACTTACAAAATTCTTAAGGGGTTGGACAGGCTAGATGCAGGAAGATTGTTCCCGATGTTGGGGAAGTCCAGGACAAGGGGTCACAGCTTAAGGATAAGGGGGAAATCCTTTAAGACCGAGATGAGAAGACTTTTTTCACACAGAGAGTGGTGAGTCTCTGGAACTCTCTGCCACAGAGGGTAGTTGAGGCCAGTTCATTGGCTATATTTAAGAGGGAGTTAGATGTGGCCCTTGTGGCTAAGGGGATCAGAGGGTATGGAGAGAAGGCAGGTACGGGATACTGAGTTGGATGATCAGCCATGATCATATTGAATGGCGGTGCAGGCTCGAAGGGCTGAATGGCCTACTCCTGCACCTAATTTCTATGTTTCTATGTTTCTATGTAAGAGCTCATCAGGAATTGGCACAGCTTCACTGAGCAAGAATTTACAGATTTTGCTGATTCTGATTACTAGCTTAGATATACAGTACAGAGTGGAAACAGGGCCTTCAGCCTACCGAGTCCACGCCAACTAGCGATGCCCGTACACGAACACTATCATACACACTAAGGACAACTTATACTTTTTACCAAAGCCAAAATAACCTCATCGTAATAAGGCGGATGAATTGAATGCGCAGTTAGTAGTTAAGGAATTTGATATTGTTGAAATTACGGAGACATGGCTCCAGGGTGACCAAGGCTGGGAGCTAAACATGCAGGGATATTCAATATTCAGGAAGGATAGACAGAAAGGAAGAGGAGGTGGGGTGGCATTGCTGGTTAAAGAGGAGATTAATGCAATAGCAAGGAGAGACATTAGCTTGGATGCTGTAGAATCGTCGTGGGTAGAACTGCGAAATAGCCAAGGGCAGAAAACGCTTGTTGGAGTTGTATACAGACCACCAAACAGCAGTAGGGAGGTTGGGAATAGCATCAAGCAGGAAATTAAGGATGCGTGTAGCAAAGGTTCAGCAGTTATCATGGGTGACTAATCTACATATAGATTGGGCCAACCAAATTGGTAACAGCTGAGGAGGAGGATTTCCTGGAATGTATATGGACGGGGTGGTTTAATAAACCAATATTTAGAGGAACCGACTAAAGGATGGGCCATCCTAGACTATGTAACGAAGAAGGATTAGGGTCCGCAAAAACCAACCCGACCTCCCGGTCGCTCAGCACTTCAACTCCCCCTCCCATTCCGTATCCGACCTCTCGGTCCTGGGCCTCCTCCATGGCCAGAGTGAGCAACACCGCAAGCTGGAGGAACAGCACCTCATATTCCGCTTGGGGAGTCTGCATCCTTTGGGCTTGAACATTGAATTTTCTCAATTCTGTTAACCCCTGCTGTCTCCTCCCCCTCCTACCTCTCCCTCAGCCCTCGGGCCCTGGCATTCCCTCTATCTCTATCTCCCTCCCCCACCCTAGTCGCACTAGCTTCTCATTTTCACACCACAAACAGCTTACAATGGCTTGTTCCCTTTATCATCGATACTTTTTTGCATATCTTTCACTCATTGTTCCTTATCTCTCCACATCACCGTCTATATCTCTCGTTTCCCTGATCCCTGACCAGTCTGAAGAAGGGTCTCGACCCGAAACGTCGCCTATCTCCTTCGCTCCTTAGATGCTGCTGCACCCGCTGAGTTTCTCCAGCTTTTTGTGTAACCAAGGATTAGTTAGCGATCTTGTGCAAAACCCCTTGGTCAACAGCGATCATAAAATGGTGGAATTCTGCATTAGGATGGAGAGTGACACAGTTAATTCAGAGACTCGGGTCCTGAACTTGAATAAAGGAAACTTTGAAGGTATAAGACGGGAATTAGCTAGGATTGGCAAATTATACTTAAAGGGTTGATGGTGGAGATGCAATGGCAAAGATTTAATGACCGCATGGATGAACTCCAGAAATTGGTCATCCCTGTCTGGCGAAAAAATAAAACGGGGAAGGCGGCTCGACCGTGGCTAACGAGGGAAATCAAGGATAGTGTTAAATCCAAGGAAGAGACATATAAATTGGCCAGAGGAAGCAGCAAACCGGAGGACAGATAAATGTAGGTCCCTTACAATCAGAGACAGGTGAATTTATAATGGGAAATAAGGAAATGGCGGAACAGTTAAACACGTACTTTGTTTCTGTCTTTACTAAGGAAGACAAACAATCTCCCAGAAATACTAGGGGACCGAGAATCTAGTGGGAGGGAGGAACTGAAGGGAATCCACATTAGTCAGGAAATGGTGTTAGGTAAACTGTTGGGACTGAAGGCAGATAAATCCCCAGGGCCCAATGGTCTGCATCCCAGAATACTCGAGGTGGCCCTGGAAATCATGGATGCATTGGTGATCATTTTCCAATGTTCTCTCGACTCTGGATCAGTTCCTGTGGACTGGAGGGTAGCCAATGTAACCCCACTATTTAAGAAAGGAGGGAGAGAGAACACGGGGAATTATAGACCAGTTAGCCATACATCGGTAGTAGAGAAGATGCTTGCGTCAATTATTAAAGATGTTATAGCAGCGCATTTGGAAAGCAATGACAGGATCGGTTAAAGTCAGCATAGATTTATGAAGGAGAAATCATGCTCGACTAATCTTCTGGAATTTTTGGAGTATGTAACTAGTAGAATGGATAAGGAAAAGCCAGTGGATGTGGTGTATCGACATTCAAAAAGCTTTTGACAAGGTCCCACACAAGAGATTAGTGAGCAAAATTAGACCGCATGGTTTGGGGGTAGGGTATTGACATGGATAGAGAATGGGTTGCAGACAGGAAGCAAAGAATAGGAATTAATAGGCCCTTTTCAGAATGGCAGGCAGTGACTAGTGGGGCATCGCAAGGCTCAGTGCTGGGACCCCAGGTATTTACAATATAAACGATTTAGACGAGGGAATTAAATGTGTCATCTCCCAAGTTTGTGGATGACACAAAGTTGGGTAGCAGTGTGAGCTGTGAGAAGGATGCTATGAGGCTGCAGGGTGACTTGGATGGGTTGGTTAAGTGGGCAGATACATGATAATGTGGATAAATGTGTGGTTATCCACTTTAGTGGCAAGAACAGGAAGGCAGATTATTATCTGAATGGTGTCAGATTAGGAAAAGGGGGAGGTGCAACGAGACCTGGTTGTGCTTGTATATCAGTCACTGAAAGTAAGCATGCAGGTACAACAGGCAGTGAAGAAAGCCAATGGCATGTTGGCCTTCATTGCGAGTTTAGAAGCAAGGAGATCCTACTGGTGAGACCGCACCTGGAGTATTGGGTGCAATTTTGGTCTCCTAATTTGAGGAAGGACATTATTCCTGTTGAGGGAGTGCAGCAGCGTAGGTTCACCAGGTTCATTCTCGGGATGGGGATGATTTTAGATGATCAGCCATGATCACATTGAATGGCGGTGCAGGCTCAAAGGGCCGAATGGCCTACTCCTGCACCTATTTTTCTATGTTTCTAACCTACAAACCTCTATGTCTTTGGATTGTGGGAGGAAACCTGAGCACCTGTGGAAAACCCACTTGGTCACCGGGAGAATGTACAAACTCCGTACAGACCACTCGAGGTCAGGATCAAAACCAGGTCTCTGGCGCTGTAAAGCAGCCCTGTAGTCCTCCACTATTACTTTTGTATAGGATTTATTTGTCCTTTTATTATTTTATGGGGTATGGTGTCAATGACTAGGCCAGAATTTATTTCCCATTCTTTACTGTTGAGCCGATTTGTAACAACCATTACTCTCTTCCCCATCACAGCAACCCTCCCTTCCACACACTCACAAATCTTCAAAGGAATTCCAGTCTTAGCTTCTTGATGTTAAAGGATGGTAATGTCAAGGGAAATCATTAAAATCACTATTTTGTCCATGTTTGTACCAGGGAATCCAAAGTAGTACCATTGAGCAGATTCTTGAGTACCACAAGACAACCACGTAGAAAACTTCTTGCATATTACTGATGAGAATAATCTTGTTAAATGGTAATTGGCTTTTGATATTTAAGCTCTTTACTATGGCCTTGAAACCAATCAACTTTCTGAAGCAGTACCAGGTTAACCTCGTATATCTGTGCAAACTTTATTGCAAAGTTTTAAAGCAGTTTTACTTTCCCCAATATTCAATAAAACTGAGTCATATGGATCAAGATTCTGAAATGTTTCTTTAGATATGTGAAGAGGAAAAAATTAGGTAAAGACCAAAGTTCGACCCTTGAAGGTGAATTTATTATGGGGAATAAGGAAATGGCAGATGAGTTGAACAGGTACTTTGGATCTGTCTTCACTAAGGAGGACACAAACAATCTTCCTGATATAATAGTGGCCAGAGGATCTGAGGTGACGAAGGAACTGAAGGAAATCCACATTAGACAGGAAATGGTGTTGGATAGACTGAAGGCTGATAAATCCCCAGGGCCTGATGGTTTGCATCCCAGGGTACTTAAGGAAGTGGCTTGAGAAATCTTGGATGCATTGGTGATAATTTTCCAATCTTCTATAGACTCAGGATCAGTTCCTGTTGATTGGAGGGTAGCTAATGTTATCACACTTTTAAAGAAAGGCTTGAGAGAGAAAACGGGGAATTATAGACCAGTTAGCCTGACAACGGTGGTGGGGAAGATGCTGGAGTCAATTATAAAAGATGAGATAGCCAAACATTTGGATAGCAGTAACAGGATCGGTCCTAGTCAGCATGGATTTACGAAGGGGAAATCATGCTTGACTAATCTTCTGGAATTTTTTGAAGATGTAACTTGGAAAATGGACAAGGGAGAGCCAGTGGATGTAGTGTACCTGGACTTTCAGAAAGCATTTAATAAGGTCCCACATAGGAGATTAGTGGGCAAAATTAGGGCACATGGTATTGTGGGTGGAGTGCTTACATGGATAGAGAAGTGGTTGGTAGGCAGGAAACAAAGAGTAGGGATTAACGGGTCCCTTTCAGAATGGCAGGTAGTGACTGGTGCGTTACCGAAAGGCTCGGTGCTGGGACCACAGCTATGTACAATATACATCAATGATTTGGATGAAGGGATTCAAAGTAACATTAGCAAATTTGCAGATGACACGAAGCTGGGTGGCAGTGTGAACTGTGAGGAGGATGCTATGAGAATGCAGGATGACTCGGACAGGCTGGGGGAATGGACAAATGCATGGCAGATTAAGTTTAATGCGGATAAATGTGCGGTTATCCACTTTGGTAGCATAACCAGGAAGGCAGATTACTATTTAAATGGCATCAAGTTGGGGAAAAAGGAAAGTTCAACGGGATCTGGGGGTCCTTGTACATCAGTCTTTGAAAGTATGCAAGCAGGTACAGTAGGCAGTGAAGAAAACGAATGGCATGTTGGCCTTTATAACAAGAGGAATGGAATATAGGAGCAAAGAGGTCCTTCTGCAGTTGTACAGAGCCCTAGTGAGACCACACCTGGAGTGTTGTGTGCAGTTTTGGTCCCCTAATTTGAGGAAGGACATTCTTGCTATTGAGGGAGTGCAGTGTAGGTTTACAAGGTTAATTCCCTGGATGGCGGGACTGTCATATGCTGAGAGAATGGAGCAGCTGGGCTTGTACACTCTGGAGTTTAAAAGGATGAGAGGGGATCTCATTGAAACATATAAGATTGTTAAGGGTTTGGACACACTAGGGGCAGGAAACATGTTCCCGATGTTGGTGGAGTCCAGAACCAGGGGCCACAGTTTAAGAATAAGGAGTAAGCCATTTAGAACCGAGACGAGGAAACACTTTTTCTCAAAGAGAGTGGTGAGTATGTGAATTTCTCTGCTTCAGAGGGCGGTGGAGGGAGGTTCTCTGGATGCTTTCAAGAGAGAGCTAGATAGGGCTCTTAAAAATAGCGGAGTCAGGGGATATGGGGAGAAGGCAGGAACGGGGTACTGATCCGGGATGATCAGCCACGATCACATTAAATGGCGGTGCTGGCTCGAAGGGCCGAATGACCTACTCCTGCACCTAATGTTTATTGTCTATTGTCTAATACAGAATGGTTGTAGAATAGCAACGAGTTCGCTTTTAAATTGACCCTGACATTTTTCGAAAGTTAGTTTTAACCTGGGCTGTGCGCGCTGTGGTTATGCTACAGTTGCCACTGCTAATTAATGTCCTGGTGTTAGCATGCTGTTTTGCATAATTGGTTTAAGTACACTGATCCATTCCACTTCCTGAGTAGAATTTCCAAGTCACATTGTGAGCCAGAGTTCAATGGCATAACACAAATTCACAAAAGGCCAGTTGTTAATAGATAACATGCGTGGTTAACTGTTGTGTTAAAGTGTTGGAAGGATAGCAGAGTGAATCCCTGTAGAATGCCTGTAGAAAGAAAAAATAAGATAATGCCTGTTTGGTATGAATCTAGAATGTGCAATTGGAATTCATACCAAGATAGGTCAAACATTGACTCTGTAGGTAACGAGTGTCCGCGCGCACACACACACACACACAGTGTGTTTGATAAAAAAGGCGATGGTTTCAAAAAGTTTAATCTTATTCGGAAAGCTGAAGATTTTTGCTTGATAACAATTTCCAGCTTTGATTTGTCTGATTGTACATATTAACCAGAAATTCAATATTAACCAAAGCTGGGCTTACCAATAAGTTGTAGGACAACTTATCTCAGCTGGTTTTCCCTGTTCAAATTACGTTCAAACGTTCTGATGAGGAATCAAAGTCAACGAGGGCAATGTGTTTGGTGCATGGATTTTCAAAATTATTTGAAATATATGCTATCTAATGGACTTGTCATTAAGCTTTACCCCAGGAATGAAAGGGGTAGCAGAGCTGTGTGAGACTTAGCAAAGTGTCAACAAACTGCAATTTTAATCAAATTGAGAGGTTGAATAACAACATTAAATAATAATGAACAATTTTGCAGATGACACGGAACAAACTAGAGCGTAGTTCGCAGATGCACAGAAATTGTTCAAATTGGCAGGGTAGGTTGAGGAAGCCATTTTTAAAAGAGCATACTGTTCCCTAGGTTTTATAAATTGATAGCAAGGAGTACAAGAGTTGTGAAACCACAATACACTTTTATTCAAGCTGCATATTAAAATAATATTGTGTTTTATGTGCTGTGGTCAAACCGTAGGAAAAATGTGAAGGTACTTCATTAGTGCAGAATAGATTTAGGTGAACGATTCCAGGTCTGAGCAATTTGGGTGCATGGTCATGCTGGTTGTGTTGTTGAAAAGGGATACTAGCGGGGCTTACAAAAACCTTTTTGTTTCTTAGATTTTGCAGCACGCATTTGGCTGACATAAGTCTAACCCACTTATTTTTTGAGTTTCCTTAGTCCAGGTAATATCTCCTTCCCAAGGAGCTGGAGGAAAATTTGAATTTTGTTTGGTCTGTGGTGAGAAGGTTAACAGGGAAATACTTAAAGATGGAATGGAAAAGCAATACAAGGCAAAATGTGAAAGCATATTTATTACTTAATTAAAACAATTATAAATCATCTTCACATCATTGTAAATTACTTTATATAACAAGTGTTGCATAGGTACAAAGCAAACGTTACACAATTTGGTTGATGGCTAATTGGGGAGTTGCAAAAGTGAACATGTTATTACACACATATAAAAGAATGAATGGATTACCGGTAGTTAAAACATTCCACTGGCAGAATAAAACGTACTGTGTTAAGCATTGTGAAATTAGACATGGATTTTAAATGCTAAATTCTTGAGGCAAAGGACAGTTAATTGTTCTAAAATTCTAGAAAATAGGAACTAAACATTAGTCATAGAAAATATTAAATTGTTAAGTATAAAACCTGAACATTTTAGACTTAGCAGTACGTCATAATGAAAGCTTGCCAAGATTTGAAAAGGTAGCAGTTATTAAGTAAGGAACAATGAAAAATGTTGCACTTTTAAACAATTTAATATTTAGTGGAGGGCACTTTGTATATTGCAACTTCCATTATTTTTGTAGTGGATTCCATTTCTGCAAAGATTTGTAGAGCTAAATTGTGTGAGCCGATGGCACTGAATATCTGAACAGTTCAAAGCTACAGAAACGTTAATAATGCATTTGGCCATAGCTCTCTGAGCTGCTTATGTAATGCACTTTTTCAAGCACCCAATAAATAACCAGTCCTGGTTCTTCATAACTTATACTTTCAAGGCAGTTTGAATCTCCAGAGAAACAAGTTTGATAATCACATACAAGCATACGCTTATTAAAACAATGTTGTTATTTTTATTTTAAAGACTGATGAAATATAGATTATAGACGCCGTGATATTCCATTTTAATTTGCAACAACCTTCACATGTTTAGTTTAAAGATACAGCACGGAAACAGGCCCTTCATCCCTCCAAGTCCGCGCCAACCAGCGATCCCCGCACAATAGCACTATCCTACACACACTAGGGACAATTTACAATTATACTAAGCCAATTAACCTACAAACCTGTACATTTTTGTAGTGTGGGAGGAAACCAGAGATCCCGAAGAAAACCCACGCAGGTCACGGGGAGAATCTACAAATTTCATACGGACAGGCACCATAGTTAAGATTGAACCTGGGTCTCTGGCGCTGTAAGGCAGCAACTCTACCGCTGTGCCATTGCCACCCTTATGGAAGGCAAGACTGAATATTGCAAGGGAAAGTCTGCTGCTTAGTGAATGTTCAAGATGAACAAAAATGATTACTGTTAAAGAAAAATATTCTTAAAGTATCCACTAAAGTTTTAAAACATTTTAAATGTAACTTGTCATACATAGTATACTCCTCGATGATTATCTTCTCAAATCCAATAGCAGAAAATCATGCTTCAGAGTGAGCAGGGATGCTGGCTGCCCCCAACAATACAACTAAAACTCATCAAACTGCTGAATCACCAGGAAACTAGGAAACAAAGCCGACATGTATTGTGGACCAGGCCACTATTTGATCTCAGCTCAATCACGGGGATCTAACTAAATGTAGGCACTAGTGAGGGCAAGCTGGATTCAAACCTCTACCTCTCAAACTCAAGTTGCCAGTCATCATAATGCCATGGCTAACAACGTATGTTAACAAATTGCACAAAGTATCTCCTATTAATTTAAGAAAATAGCATGATTCTTACCTTCGAGCTTGAATACAGAAAAAAAATTGATAGTGTAAAGTGAAATTATTTATGCCCCCTAATGATTTTGCTGATAGAAATGTAATTGAATGCATTTCAATTATTAAGTATGCTTGTATGTGATTTTTTTTAATTTGGCCACTAATTTTGTTAACTTTTGTTCATCTGGTCAGGCAACTGAAAAGAATTCCTCGTGCATATTTTAAGATGCATACCAATAATTATTTTGACCAGATAGAGGCTGCTGAATAGCAGATTTTGATAGTTTGAAATTATCTGGCAAGGTTTTAGCAACACCCCTTGTTTCGGTGAATGCAGCAAATTGCATAATCTGAATTGACTATTGGATTTCAATCAACAGCCATTCATAAAAACAAGTTTTGAATAATAAGGAAGGATTAGCAACATGTAAAGGAGATGCTAAAGCTCCAAAACATGCATCACATCACTCCAGTTCAAGCAGGTAACGTTAAAGGCAAGAGTTACACTGATCTATTGTTTCTTTATTCCACTTTTTTTTTAAGCCATAGCTTCGCTCCTTTGCATAACTGTTAACCAAATAATTGACAGTTTACAAACATCTGAAAATATATAAGTGTTATTACATTTCTGTCAATAACATGCATATTATTATAAATTGGCATAGTTTAACATATACCCTGTTCTCACTTACTACAAAAGCTATTCATCACAGTTTCATTTATTTATCTGGAAGACACCAGATGACTTTACCATAGCTGCATATAGTGTTTATGGGACAAAGCATCATCATTGGAAGTTGAAAGGTTTTCAAATTTTATAAATATTTATCTTGCAGACTACCATAACTCAATGTGGACCAAATGAATAGAAAAGGCAGGGCCCACTGCCACTCTAAAACGTGTATAGAGGAGCAACCTCTCTGGAAGAGACATAAAGACTTGCCCTAGCAGTGTGCATATTTTACCAGTTTGCTTATGAACAAGTTTTGAATAATTTTGCATGCTGCATTTACAAACAATGCAGATTAGACATCAGTTTGTTAGTGTTGATTGTGAATATTGAGAAGAGAACGGGGAAATTAATTCTCTCCTTTAAATACCTTAATTTATTTCCTGCTTCAAATTTAAAGAAACAGTGTACAGACATAATCTAAGCAATGAAAGCCAGTTGTTAAAGAAGGAACTGCAGATGCTGGAGAATCAAGGGTACACAAAAGGCTGGAGAAACTCAGCGGGTGCAGCGGGCATCTAAGGAGCGAAGGCGATAGGCGACGTTTCGGGTCGAGACCCTTCTTCAGACCAGTTTATGTGTTTTTCTGAATCGCCACCCCTCCACTGAACCTTTCATAAACATTTAGTGGCTTCAAGAAAAAATGCCTCACTCCAAACATGGGCAAATCTCAGTAAATCTGCAGCCGTTTCTCCCAGCATCAAAATCATTGCTGCAATAGTGACAGATTCTACAAGGGCATGTGGAATTAGCAATGAGGGACAGAAAACATTCAGTAAGTTGTTACATTCATTTAACTAATAAACATTTAGGTAAGATAAACTCCTTGTGTCAAGAAAAGGAACATGAATGAGGCAAAGCGCACAATGCCTGAACATGGGGATCTTTACTGGATTATTTGAACCAGCAAAGGATTTTAACAACACTGAATTTAGCACGGGTCTCAGAGGTCATGGGGAGGAGGCAGGAGAATGGGGTTAGGAGGGAGAGATAGGTCAGCCATTGTTGAATGGCGGAGTAGACTTGATGGGCTGAATAGCCTAATTCTTCTCCTATCACTTATGATCTTATGAACTAATGGAGTTTTGGTGTTCTCATAATCTCAATTACTGTTATTAATAAAATTACTGTTAGCTTACTTTTAAAAAGGACCACTAAACCTGCCGAAATAATTTAGAGTCCCCTGGTCAGATGATTGTCAACACTACTACTATTGGTTTCTGGTAGATAATTTCATTTTGCACGACTTGCAACCTTTCAATGTACGGATGACTCGAGGGAGAAAGAATGTTGATGTCTGTCACATTATGGGAAAGTAATACAAAAATCTGTAGAAATTAATACTGGAATTTTGATTTGTCTATTAATGGGATTTATTATCCTTAATTCCTCAAGGTAACTTCTAATACTGAAAGCAAAAGGCATACTCCCAAATCGTAGCCCGGATGTAAGGTGTAAGTTGCAGCAGGAATTAAAACTGGCTTGTAACAAAGGTAATGCCACTGTGGTGATGGGGGATTGCAATATGCAGGTAGACTGGGAAAATCAGGTTGGTTCAGGACCCCAAGAAAGAGAGTTTGTAGAATGCCTCCGAGATGGATTCTTAGAGCAGCTTGTAATGGAGCCGACCAGAGAAAAGGCAATTCTGGATTTAGTGTTGTCTGATGAAGCAGATTTGATAAGAGAACTCGAGATAAAGGAACTGCTTGGAGGTAGTGATCATAATATGATTAGATTTAATCTGCAATGTGAGAAGGAGAAGGTTAAATCGGAAGTGGCAGTGATGCAGTTGAACAAAGGGGTCTATGAAGGCATGAGAGAGGAGCTGGCCAAGGTAGACTGGAAAGGGAGCCTAGCAGGAATTTCTGGGCATAATCCGGAAGATGCAGGATCATTTCATTCCAAAAAGGAAGAAAGATTCTAAGGGGAGTAGGAGGCAACTGTGGCTGACAAGAGAAGTTAGGGATAGAATAAAACTAAAAGAAATGATATACAACACACAAAGAGTAGCCGGATGCCAGAGGATTGGGAAACTTTCATAGGACAACAGAAGGAAACAAAACGGGCAATATGGGCTGAAAAGATGAAGTATGAGGGCAGGAATATAAAGAAGGACAGTAAAAGCTTCTTTACATATGTTAAGGGAAAAAGAGTAGCAAAGTCAAATGTGGGTCCCTTGAAGGCAGACACAGGTGAAATTATTAAAGAAGGAGCTGCAGATGCTGGAAAACCGAGGGCACCCGCTGAGTTTCTCCAGCATTTTGTGTATCCACGGGTGAAATTATTATGGGTAATGTGTATTTGGTGCTTGGAACGGACTTTAAATAAGGCTCGGGCATGGGAGTTAACTAATAAGCTTCTTTATTTCAGGACGCCACCTAGAGTCTCTCCTGCGCATGCCATCAAATTGCGCAAGACATCAAATATCTTAATTATATTTCATACATTACAGGTAACAAGGAAATGGCAGAAGAGTTGAACAGGTACTTCGGATCTGTCTTCACTAAGGAAGACACAAACAATCTCCCAGATGTACTGGAGGACAGATGATCTAAGGGGGTAGAGGAACTGAAATAAATTTTCATTAGGCGAGAAATAGTATTGGGTAAGCTAATGGGATTGAAGGATGATAAATCCCCTGGGCCGGATGGTCTGTATCCCAGGGTCCACAGGGAGGTGGCTCTAGAAATAGTGGACGCATTGGTGATCATTTTCCAATGTTCATTAGATTCAGGATCAATTCCTGTGGATTGGAGGATAGCTAATGTTATCTCACTTTTCAAGAAATGAGAGAGAAAACAGGGAATTACCGACCAGTTAGCCTGAATTCGGTGGTGGGAAAGATGCTGGAGTCAATTATTAAAGAGGTAATAATGGGGCATTTGGATAGCAGTAAAAGGATTAGTCCAAGTAAACATGGATTTATGAAAGGGAAATCATGCTTGACTAATCTTCTGAAAATTGTTGAGGATGTGACAAGTTAAATGGGTGGAGGGGTGCCAGTGGATGTAGTGTATCTAGACTTTCAGAAAGCCTTTGATAAGGTCCCACATGGGAGAGCGGTGACTAAAATTAGAGCACATGGTATTGGGGGTAGGGTGTGGACATGGATAGAAAATTGGTTGGCAGACTGGAAGCAAAGATTAGGAGTGAACGGGTCCTTTTCAGAATGGCAGGCAGTAGCGAGTGGAGTGCCTCAAGGCTCGGCGTTGGGGCCGCAACTGATTACCATATATATTAATGATTTGGAAGAGGGAATTAGGAGTAACACTAGCAAGTTTGCGGATGACACAAAGCTGGGTGGCAGTATGAACTGTGAAGAGGAGGTTGCAGGGTGACCTGGACAGGTTGAGTGAGTGGGCAGATGCGTGGCAGATGCAGTATAATATAGATAAATGTGAGGTTATCCACTTTGGCGGCAAAAACAAGGAGGCAGATTATTATCTCAATGGGGTTAGGTTAGGTAAGGTGGAGGTGCAGCGAGACCTGGGCGTCCTTGTACACCGGACACTGAAAGTTGGCTTACAGGTACAGCAGGCAGTGAAGAAAACTAATGGAATGTTGGCCTTCATAACAAGAGGATTTCAGTATAGGAGTAAAGAGGTTCTTCTGCAGTTGTATAGGGCTCTGGTAAGACCACATCTGGAGTATTGTGTACCGTTTTGGTCTCCTAATTTGAGGAAGGACATCCTTGTGATTGAGGCAGTGCAGCGTAGGTTCACGAGATTGATCCCTGGGATGGTGGGACTATCATATGAGGAAAGATTGAAAAGATTAGGCTTGTATTCACTGGAGTTTAGAAGGATGAGGGGGAATCTTATAGAAACATATAAAATTATAAAAGGACTTTACAAGCTAGATGCAGGAAAAATGTTCCCAATGTTGGGGCGAGTCCAAAACCAGGGGCCAGTCTTAGAGTAAAGTGGAGGCCATTTAAGACGGAGGTGAGAAAAAACCTTTTCACCCAGAGAGTTGTGAATTTGTGGAATTCCCTGCCACAGAGGGCAGTGGAGGCCAAATCACTAGATGGATTGAAGAGAGAGTTCGATAGAGCTCTATGGGCTAGTGGAATCAAGGGAGAAGGCAGGCATGGGTTATTGATTGGGGACGATCAGCCATGATCACAATGAATGGCAGTGCTGGCTCGAAAGGGCCTCCTCCTGCACCTAGTTTCTATGTTTCTCTTTCTTGTTGACACTATATATATATCAAATATTTTAGATCTTTAAAATTGCAAGTCAATAGATGAGAATAAAATGGTTTGCAAAATGACTGCAAGTCCACAGTTGAGAATCATTTAGCCTAGACATTTACTTTTGGGAGTGGTCATTCATTTCAAAGATACCTGGACCTTTTTTTTTACACAAAGGATGGTGAGTATATGGAACGAGCAGCCAGAGGAGGTAGTTGAGGCAAATACTATCATAACATTTAAAAGACATTTGGACAGGTACATGGATAGGATAGGTTTAGTAGGCAGGCAGGCAGGTGGGACTAGTATAGATGGGGCATGTTGGTCAGCAGGTTGGGCCGAAGGGCCTGTTTCTATGGAGTATGATGACGACTCTATGCGCAACTCTTTTCTGATGAGGAAATTCTTCTTGCCTCATTCTGAAATGGCCGGCCATTTGACATGAGACGGTGTCTATTTTTCTCGACTGGCTCGCCTTGACCTTATGGAATTCCATATATTTTGTAAAGACATCTCTCTTGAAAGAGCAATTTCTACTGTGAGAGTTATTAGGACTTCCCCACCCCTCTAGTTTATGTATATCTACCTTCTTCCAAATTTCAGAAGAGTACATGGCCAGACCATCCCAGCACTTCCCCCTGTCATTCTTGAAATAAATTCAGTGACTCTCAGCTGCATTGCGTCAGGGACAAGTATATTATTTCTTATGCTTGGATACTGGATCTGAACAAAATGCTTCAAAGGGGTGTCATCCAAGAGCTTTACAATTGCAGCATGACCTCCTTACTCTCACAGTTCACGCCCTTGTAGTAATGATCAACACACCACTCTCGGCCTTTGTACCTGCATATTTTCTGCTTTGTACGAACCAGCACCATGCGATCCCACTGTATATCAACAATCACTAGTTTCTGAACAGTAAAAAAATGTTTCTTTCTATTCTTACCACTGAAGTAAACAACAGCACAACTTAAATGTCGTATTGTATTACAACCTGATCAGAATACACAAAGGCACTGCTGACATTTCACTGGAATCCACAAACAAATCCAAAAATTAATCCCTTTGGAAAACAAATTTACTATAACATTCAGTGACAAACCTGCCTCAATACTTGCTGTGAATCTAAATGTTCACTGTGCGATCAGTTGGTTTTCTCAAGGAAATTATTTCCCCTAAATTAGTAAGCATGTTATCTAAAATGGTGAGAAATTGCAGAGCTCTGAAATGGAGGGTTTCTTGAGCATAGTTTGAAAAAGGCTAGTAGTTTTGTGCTGTAAATGATTAGTGAAGCTAATCAGATGTTATTTATCGAGGGAAATTCAATATAAAGGTTGGGAAGGTGTTGGCGAGATCACATCTAGAGTGCTGTGTACAGTATAGATCCCCATAAATTATTAAGGCTGTTGATGTGCTGCAAGTAAGCTCAGAGATGCTTTACTTAGCTGACATGTGAAATGGACAGGTTGTCTTATGAAGAATGATTGAACAGGCTAGGCCTGTTTCTGCTGAAATTCAGGCAAGTTAAAGGTGACTTGAAGCATAAGATCCTGAGGAGTCTTGACAGGGTTTTGTGAAAAGGATGTTTCCTTTAGTGGGAGAATCTTGAACTAGGGGGGGCACTGGTTAAAACAAAAGGGAATGCTTGTTTAAGACAAAGGCTTTTCTCTCAGAGGAACATGTGTTTTCGGAACTCTCTTGCAGATCAAAGGAAGCAAAGTCTTTGAAGGCATTTTAAGGCGGATAAATCGATTCTTGATAACCTTTCACTCTCTTGATTACCGGGAGAGGCAGGAATGCAGAGTTGTGGTTACAGTTAGGAGAAGGCTGAGTGGCCTACTAAATTATCTTTATATGAAATCAGGTGCTCTGGAATAAAGTACATAGGTTTGTTAACTACTGGAATATATATTCAATATGTGTGGGTGCTGCATTGCGGAAGCCAATGAGGTGATTGTGCTATCAAGACGAGTTGGTGATTTGCTGGTGTTTGGATAACAGAATTGGTAAAGTGCCTAATGGATGCAAAAGCAATAGATCTACAAGTGGAATAATTTTGTGACTAGCTACAAATTGGAATAATTTTGTGACTAGCTACAAAGTGCATATCAAGTAAAATATGTAGAAGAGACGCAAAATAAATGTATCATCATTTTGCTTTTACAAAAAGGACAAAAATCAATCATATTTCTCCTTATTGTATCTCTAAAATTCTGAATGTGGGATGAGACAGTATTGGGTTTATTACAATATCATTCTTTTCAAATAATTCTCATTTTGTAATTGATTAGTGAATCTCTATTCCACGTAGAAACCAAAAGGCCTTTCTGATTAGCCTATAGGAACTATAAAGTTGAGTCTCATTATCCAAATTACAATGATACGGTACAAATAGTTGTGTTTCTCAGCACTAATCTCGGATTTTCTTTACAAAACGCCATTCATTCTGACTCGTTTTAGAAACAAACTTGGTGTAATAATTAAAACTTTTGTAAGCGATGGAATTAATTGCAGTAAAAAGTGTTCTATGTGCACTGTGGTATTGAATATTATAGGGTTTATGGAATGGCATGCCCATTAACCAAATCAAAACAGTCCTACATCATTTAGTTCACAAAGATACCTTAAAGTGACTACACCAATGGCACATTTATTTGTTTAAGTGCAAAATACCCTTTGCAAGTGAAAAATATAAAATCTTAAAACATTAAAATAAAATTTCTCCATTATTAACTTTTCAATCTCTTGTATGCAGATCTCATTGAATACAGGACAACACCTGAATACATTTATTTTCATGAACCTGCAAGTATTTTTAATTTGGTACTCAATATTGATTCTATTTTTTATACATAACATTGTCACGCATTTGCCTTTTTAATTTTCTTTTCAACATCACCTCAGAATTATTTGCAGATGGCAAATCGCAAATTGGAGGATACCCGAGGTAGTTGGTGGAGGTCAATTTGAGGCTGTCAGTAGTGTGCCTTCCAGAATGGGGTTATGGTACACCCAACCATCTCCCTGTTATGGAATAGGAAAAAGTGGTCAATTCATTACCACAACCAGTTTTGAAAGGACACACTATACCTTGTTCTTAAAGTGCAATAACAGAAGAAATTTAAAGATATTTCTTGATGGATAGAAGGACAGATCCTCCAAGTGCAACAAGGCAACAAATTGTGTAGGAAGGATAGATGCAAAAGAGTCTGAAGAAGGGGTCTCGGCCCGAAACGTCGCCCATTCCTTCTCTCCAGACGCTGTCTGTCCCGCTGAGTTACTCCACCATTTTGTGCCTATCTTCGAGGCTGCAAACTGCTAATATGATCATCAGTGGAAACTCGTGTAGTGTTTTGCTGTTGGCTACACGTTCGGTTTAAATTACATAAAGGGGCAAACAGAATTCTTACTACAAGAGTTCCCAGAAAGGAAGTGTAGCATTTCCAATGATAAGTAATAATGAGAAGGTCTCTGCCTGTGCCATTTCATAGTCAATATTAATGTTATGGTATATACACTCTGGAGTGGGGGAGCACAAAGATTGATATTAATCAATCTGAAGTGCCGTGTGAATGAGAATTGCAGCGCCGAGGGACAAGCCAGAATGAAAAGGTCAGTAACTTTGCAGACTGACATTTTAAAATAATGGCACGTGTTTTAGCTAAATATATTGAGATCTGTTTAGCAAAGAGTAAGTTGATCAGATACAACGAATATCATACATATACTCCTGGAAGTGGCCTAATCACATTGAGCGATGAGGGGCTCAGGTTTACCTGGGCAGTTAATCACGTACACCTCAACATCAGTTCTGGTGGCCTTTACGATTTTTACTGAAGTCGTTCACATCTATCCCAGCAGGCAACAATGTTGTGCAATTAGCCTTAAAGGTTTGATTCATCTTCTCCAATGATCTTGAATTAATCAAGATGTATGTACATATGATTTTCCAAACACCACGAAGCTGAATTACATTATTCCAATTTTTATTGTGTTACAAAATATGACTGTGGTCCTTTTAAAAGTTTGTTAACATATGTCAAAATGGCTTCTGAAAGAAAGTATAATCACTTAGAAATATTAAAATCTCTTGATGGCTTCATTCTTCCAATCTCAAAAGTAAAGACTACACTGGTTCATTCTTTCCGGAGTAAAATACTGACAAAGGCAAGGGTGCTAATTTGACACTTTCACCCATTGCTTCCGTACATTGCATCTTGTGTATTCGCTCCTGTACTTGCTTCTTTAATAGGGTTTGTGCTTTGAATAATCTTGGCATTAAGCTCGAAAGATTATTCTTACCTAAACGTCGCAGCCGTTTCTTTTAACCCCTTCATACATTTGTGCTTTAAAGAACTTGGCAAAAAGAAATACCAAGTTCTAAATATATGTTTCCGGAGCTCCCACATTTTGAAACAAATTTGCAATGGAATTGAATACTGAAATTTATATTACAGTTGTGGAATATGATTATATTGATGTTTATTCCCATTGTTGGCTGTCAAACTGTAAGGATTTTCATTACCTCTTTTTGAAAATACTTTGGTTTCCAAAGAGTGTTTGTCGATGCTCTTTGCCTCTCCTCCACTCTCTGTCGCTCCTCCAGAAGGCCCTTGTTCTCTGTCGCTGCATCAATATCACCCACTTTTAGTGCATTGGTCACTAGCTCCCAGAGACGCCTAAAAGGTCAGGAAAATCCAAAATCTTATTATCACAGATATTGCCAAATATTATTTTTTAAATATAATATTTGCTATTATAATAGAAAGACGATCTCAATGATAAAATGGAGGAACAACACCCCAGATTCCACTTGGGCAGCTTACAACCCAATGGTGTTAACACTGAATTCTCCATCGTTAGGTAAACAATTCCCTCCCCTTTTCTACCCCTCTCCCCTGTGCCCCAGCTGGACGGGCACCCAGTTCTCCCTTTCCCCTACCCGCACCCTCCCCTTCTACCCATATTCCTTCCACTGGCTGCACATTTCACATCCCTTTTATCCTTATCTTCCCATTTACACTCTGTCTTTTTTTATCTCTAGCCTTTGTCCATCCATCTGCCTATCAAAGCCCCCCTTCACAATCACTTGCCTGCTCCCCGGTTCCCCCACACCAACTCTCTACCGGCTTTCCTCTCAATCTGAAGGAGTGCCCTGATCAGAAACATTGCCCATCCATCTGCTTCATAAAGGCTGCCTGACACGCTGTTACTCTAGCACTATATTTTTAATAAGGGAGGGAGGGAGGGAGGAATGGAGGCATACTGTGGCATGGTCAATAGCATGGCCACAAATAGCTTGTTTGTGGCTGAGACTGAGTGCATAAAATTGGAAAATAGTCTATTTCCCCACAATATATATCCCAGACCTTGAAATGATGGGAAAAAAATAGTTTTAATTTGCATCTGGATTAAATAATTATATGAAATATCAGTGAACTATAGGAGTTAGAAATTAAATGTATTCCCAAAAGACATCAACACACCAAATTGGTCAGAAGTGAGATTTTCAAAGCAATGGATCTGGAAACAAAGGTTCTTCTTTAACTTAAAGAATATCCAGGGTTTTGCTCACCCTGATGCCTCTAAATCTGTGCTGCTCACTGCACCAATAGTCAAACTACATTATTTGTGCTCACCGAGGTTCTTACCTCCTGCAAACCTCATGTACTGTCTCACATATGTCCTGGAGGTCAAGGTCAAGCTCAGCTTTCAAGTTTCAGGCTAATTCAAGCTGTGATGTTTCTTTGTCAAATCTCAGTTCTTCACCAACCTGTCCTACCTATTCTGCCTTTTGGCAAAAAACTTCCACATTTCTCCCATTCATGCAATGACAGGTTCTTGGTCAGTATGGGTGTAAGGGTTATAAGGCAAAGGCAGGAGAATGGGATGAGAGGGAAAGACAGATCAGCCATGATTGAATGGCGTAGTAGACTTGATGGGCCAAATGGCCTAATTTCTGCTTGAACTTGTGAAACTATTGTGTTTCAACAGTCCTCTAGCTGGAGATGCATTGTGGCAAACACAAAGCATTGGACTGTAGCTGCAAAGATGACATCTACTCCATCAAAACACTGACGAAACATGCAACATGACCGCTCAACACATTATTACACAGGAAATCCTGACAATGTCAATTGAATTAAAGTTCCTTCTTTGCTATTGCTTCCCGAATTTCGATTTTTTTTTTTTACTTCTGAGTGACGTGAGTGACTACATGAAGACCCCGCCAGCACGCATGCGCGACATATCGTCGAACGCATTGGGAAGCGACAGGCAGGAGGAGCGTCGCTCCTCCAGCGTAAGTTTAAAAAACGGCCTGCCAGGTAAGTACTTACCATTCCTGAGGTCGTTGTCGGCTCTGTTAAGTATTTCCTTACAGAGCACACCAAGACGGAATCGAGGACGAAGTCCAAACGAGCCGCTGCCAAACTAGCTGCCGAGGACCGCGAAGCGGGCAGCCAGCAGCGGTCGAGTTCTCCAGAGCTGCTGATTCAAACTGCAGCCCCCGACTTCACGCCGCTACAGCCCGCAGGTGCTCCTCAGACTGGCGGCAAAACCCGGGAGTCGGGCAGGTCCATTGACTCGGCTGAGTCCCCCCCCCCCCCCCCCCCCGGACCGGAGGACAACCCGCTCGCGGGAAGCGACGGCGGTCGACTGTCCCGCATGGAGCGGATGGTGGAGCAGTTGCTCCAACGTGACCTGCTGCAGCAGGGGTATGGTCACAGTGGGTCTCCTCGCTTTACAGGGCTGCCAAATGTCTCACCCTCCTCGCAGGGGAGCATAAGGAGTCAGAACTGGGCTGACTCTGAAGAGGGGAGTGTGGCTGAAGATACACCAATGCTAGGGGTGCCAGAAGAGGAGCTACTGGGCATGGTATCAAAATTTGCAATGCCTACCCAAAAAGGACTGCCCGTTGCAGCCGAAGTTGGCAGCCAGTATAAACTACATGGCAACGAATCAAACTTCAGGAACAGGTCATTAATGACACCGCAGCCAAAAATACCTAGCTCCTGTGGAATTGTGTCTCCCTTAACGTGCCTGCAGTCAACAACCCCATCTGGAATAACTCTCTATGAGCCCTGGCATCAGAAGCCAGAGGAAAACTCCAAAAAAATCCTAAAACTACTGGCTCTGGGATTATGGCCGTTCCAGGTCAGTGGATGGAGTGGAGAGTCGGAAGAGCTACAGAGCTCTGGCACTCCTCTGTAACACCAGTTTGGAGATTACTGTTACAGAAAGAGTGTCATCCCGACCTGCACTGAACCCCAAGTTCGCGGGTTGAGCAGCCCCAGCAGTGCACAGTCCGCCTACACACTATGCGGGACAACCCAGGAAAAAGACCTCGATTAAGAGGCAAAGGCAATAGGCATGATAAAAGTGCCGGCTGCCACCAAGTCCTCATACCTGCGCGACAGCACCCACTATGCAATCCACCACAGACAACGCTACCACCAGCGACAGAACCTTGCTGGTGAAAGCGCGAAGGCCGTCCAACCCCCCAACATCTTTTTTAAACCATGCCCCAGCACGGACTTCTGAAAATGCGCCACCCCCACACCACAGCGCCGCCACTCCCTAGAAACAAGGGACAGAGAAACCAACGCAGCACCGCCGTAAACCATGGAGGAGGTGGGTCTGGTTGCCTCTGAACATTGCTGTTTTAACTTCTTCACGATTGGGGGATGGTTGCACTTGTTTCAGGGATGCATGGAGTTCTATAACTTCTGACCTTTCATACTGCAAATATTTCAGGGATACAAAATTGAATTTGTTCACAAACTTCCGCCTTCCTGTTCAGCAGGCACCTAGTCGAAAGTTTTACTCGGGCAGTATAAAGCGCTGCCTAATGGAGTTAACATCCAGCACCCTACTGTTTGCCAAAATTATTGAAACCAGTTTTAGTGTTCTCAAGAAAACAAAAACATATTGTTATGGGCTACCTCTATGACCATTTTAATTGTGGGGAAAAACCTTGGAGTTGGGCCCAAAGTGCGGTCCTGCAGCCACTGAGCACTTATTTCAAAAACTGGGATTTATCATCCATCCAGAAATCCCTAATTAAAGCCTTGCCTACCACTATGGACTATTTGGATTCATGATTGACTCCTGTCAATATGCTGTCACTTTGCCACTGAACAAAGCGTCAGACTTGATAGATAGCATGTAACAGTCCCTTTCCTGGCACAGTAAACCATCTATTCGGCAAGTAGCCAGGTAATGGGAAGCTTGTGGCTGCATTTCCAGCCACACCATTTGTGCCCTTGCAGTACCAAAACCTACAAAGAGCAAAAATTGCAGGACTCAACACCCATGCTGGCCATTTGACTGGCAATGCAAAAGCAAAATTGGAATTACAAGGTGGATAGAACAATGTTCGACATTCCAAATCCCATTACAATCACAAACCCCTCTGTTATAACTATTAAAAAAAAAAAAAAAAAAAAATAAAAAAAAAAAAAAAAAATAAAAAAAAAAAAAAAATAAAAAAAAAAAAAAAAAAAAAAAAAAATATAAAATAAAATAAAAAAAGTAAAAAAAAAAGAAAAAAAAAAAAAAAAAAAAGAAAAAAAAAAAAAAAAAAAAAAGAAAAAAAAAAAAAAAAAAAAAATAAAAGAAAAAAAAAAAAAA
>CM069132.1:144377843-144540343 GCA_035221665.1 Okamejei kenojei
AGGATGGCAAAATTAGGCTCATGATTTGGGGGATGCTTACAGATAAAAGGGTGGTACTGAAACAAAGAGTTAGATAACGCCCTTGCCCAAAGGCAGGTAAAGTGCTGTGCGTGTACTAAGGCTCGCGCTGGGTCCACAGCTATTACATATAGACCTCAATGAGTTGGATGAAGGATTCAAAGTAACATTAGCAAATTGCAGATGACAACACAAGCTGGGGGCGGTGTGAACTGTGAGGAGGCATGCCTATGAGAAGGCAAGGATGACTCGGACGGCTGGGCGGGAATGGACAATGCATGGCAGATGAAGTTTAATGCGGATAAATGTGAGTTATCCACTTTGTACATAAACAGGAAGGCAGAATTAAGATTTAAATAGCATCAAGTTGGGGGAAAAAGGAAATTTCAACAACGGACTGGGGGCCTAGTACATCAGTCTTTGAAAGTATGCAAGCAGGTACAGTAGGCAGTGAAGAAAAAACGAATGCATGTTGGCCTTTATAACAAGAGGAATGGAAATATAGGAGCAAAGAGGTCCTTTCTGCAGTTTACAGAGGCCCGAGTGAGAAAGAACCACACCTGAGTGTTTGGGTGCAGTTTGTCCCCTAAGTTGAGAAGACATTCTTGCTATTGAGAGTGCAGTGTAGGTACAAGGTTAATGCCCCGATGGCGGACTGTCATATGCGGGGAAGAATGGAGCACTGGGCTTGTACACTCTGGAGTTTAAAAGGAATGAGAGGGGACTCATTGAAACATAGAAATTGGTTAAAGTTTGGACACACCTATTGGGGCTGGAAAAAAGGTTCCCGATGTTGGTGAGTCCAGAACAGGGCCACAGTTTGAAGAAGAAGGAGTAAGCACATTAGAACCGAGACGCGAAAAACACGTTTCACAAAGGATGGTGAGTAGGTGATTTCCTCTGCTTCAAGCGGGAGGGAGGTCTCTGGATGCTTTCAAAGAGAGCTAGATAGGGCTCTTAAAAATGAGCGAGTCAGGGGGTATGGGAGAAAGCAGAACGGGGTACTGATTCCGATGATCAGCCAGATCACATTAAAATTGGCGGTGCTGGCTCGAAGGCCGAATGAACCTACTCCCTGCACCTAATGTTTATGTCCTATTTCTAATACAGAATTGTAGAATAGCAACTAGATTCCTTTTAAATTGACCCTGACATTTTTTCGAAATTATTTTAACCTGGGCTGGTGCGCGCTGTGGTTATGCTACCTTGGCCACTGCTAAATAATGTCCTGGTGTTAGAATGCTGTTTGAATAATTGTTTTAAAGTCCAAACACTGCTCCAGTTCCACTTCCTGGTAAATTTCCAAGTCACATTGTAGCCCAGAGTTCATGCATAACACAAATTCTCAAAAAGCCAGTTGTGTAATAGATACACAACGTGTTGAACTGGTTGTGTTTAAAGTGTGTATATATTACAAATTGGAAAAATAGCAAGTGAATCCCTGTAGAATGGCCCGTGTAAAAGAAAAAATAAGATAATGCCTTTTGGGAAGAAGCTAGAATGTGCAATTGGAAATCATACCAAGATAGGTCAAACATTGACTCGGTAGTAACGAGTGGCCGCACGCGTGCGCAGCGTGCGCCGTGCGCGCACACACACACACACACACACACACACACACACACACAACAACACACTGTGTGTTTGATAAAAAAGGCGATGAGTTTTCAAAAGTTTAAATCTTATTCGGAAAGTGAAGATTTTTTGCTTGAGAAACAATTTCCAGCTGTCCTTTTCTGATGTAACATATTAACCAGAATTCAATATTAAACAAAGCGCGGCTTACCATTAAGTTTGTAGGACAACTGATCTCAGTTGGTTTTCCCTGTTCAAATTACGTTCAAACTCTGGATGAGGAAGCAAAGTCAACGAGGGCAATGGTTTGTGTAAAACAATCGATTTCAAAAATTATTTAAATATATGCTATCTTATGGTCTTGTGGATGGGGGTGGGGCTTTATAAAACCCCCCAGGAATGAAAGGGGTACAGAGCTGTGTGAGACTTTCAAAGTTCCAACAAACTCAATTCTAATCAAATTGAAGGTTGAATCAACAACATAAATAATAATGAACAATTTTGCATATATCACGGAACAAACTAGACGGAGTTCACGCAGTCACAAATTGTTCAAATGCAGGTAGTTGAGGAAGCCAGTTTTAAAAGAGCATACCTTCCCTAGTTTTGATAATTTGATAGCAAGTAACAAGAGTTGTGAAACCACAATACACTTGCATTCAACTGCATATTAAAATAAGATTGTGTTATTAATGTGCTGTTCAAAAACCGTAGGAAAAATGTGAAGGTACTCATTAGTGCAAATAATTTAGTGAACGATTCCAGTCGGAGCAATTTGGTGCATGGCATGCGGTTGTGTTTGTTGGATAAGATATTTAGCGGGCTTACAAAAACCTTTGTTTCTTAGATTTTGGCACACGCATTTGGCTGAATTAAGACTAACCTCACTTATTTTTTGATTTTTCCTTAGTCCACCGAGTAATATCTCCTTCCTAAGAGCTGGAGAATAGTTTGAATTTTGTTTGGTCTTGAAAGTTAACAGGGAAATACTTAAAGATGGATTGAAAACAATACAAGGCAAAATGTTGAAAGCATATTTATACTGAATTTAAAACAATTAACTCATCTGCACATCATTGTTAATTTACTTTTTAGATACAAGTGTTGCATAGGTACAAAGCAACGTAAACACAATTTGTTGATGCTAATTGGGGAGTTGCAAAAGATAGTGAACATGTTATTACCACACATATAAAGAATGAATGGATTACCGGTAGTTAAAAATTCCACTGGCAGAATAAAAAAACGTATGTGTTAAGCATTGTGAAATTAGACATGGATTTTAAATGCTAAATTCTTGAGGCAAAGGACAGTTTAATTGTTCTAAAATTCTAGAAAATAGGGAAACTAAACATTAGTCATAGAAAATATTAAATTGTTAAGTATAAAACCTGAACATTTTAGACTTAGCAGTATGTCCCATAATGAAAGCTTGCCAAGATTGAAAAGGTAGCAGTTATTAAGTAAGGAAACAATGAAAAATGTTGCCTTTTTAAACAATTTAATATTTAGTGGAGGGCACTTTGTATATTGCAACTTCCATTATTTTTTGTAGTGGATTCCAAAAAAAAATTTCTGCAAAGATTTGTAGAGCTAAATTGTGTGAGCCGTATGGCACTGAATATTCTGAACAGTTCAAAGCTACAGAAACGTTAATAATGCATTTGGCCATAAGCTCTCTGAGCTGCTTATGTAATGCACTTTTTCAAGCACCCAATAAATGAACCAGTCCTGGTTCTTCATAACTTATACTTTCAATGGCAGTTGAATCTCCAGAGAAACAAGTTTGATAATCACATACAAGCATACGCTTATTAAAACAATAAGTTTGTTATTTTTATTTTAAAGATGATTAAATATAGATTAGAAGCCGTGATATTCCATTTTAATTTGTGCAACAACCTTCACATGTTTTAGTTTAAAGATACAGCGCGGAAACAGGCCCTTCATCCCTCCAAGTCCGCGCCAACCACGATCCCCGCACAATAGCACTATCCTACACACACTAGGGACAATTTACAATTATACTAAGCCAATTAATCTACAAACCTGTACATTTTTGTCGTGTGGGAGGAAACCAGAGATCCCGAAGAAAACCCACGCAGGTCACGGGGAGAATCTACAAATTTCATACGGACAGGCTCCATAGTTAAGATTGAAACCTGGGTCTCTGGCGCTGTAAGGCAGCAACTCTACCGCTGTGCCATTGCCACCCTTATGGAAGGCAAGACTGAATATTGCAAGGGTAAGTCTGCTGCTTAGTGAATGTTCAAGATGAACAAAAATGATTACTGTTAAAGAAAAATATTCTTAAAGTATCCACTAAAGTTTTAAAACATTTTAAATGTAACTTGTCATACATAGTATACTCCTCGATGATTATCTTCTCAAATCCAATAGCAGAAAATCATGCTTCAGAGTGAACAGGGATGCTGGCTGCCCCCAACAATACAACTAAAAACTCATCAAACTGCTGAATCATCAGGAAAACTAGGAAAAAGCTGACATGTATTGTGGACCAGCCACTATTTGATCTCAGCTCAATCACGGGGATCTAACTAAATGTAGGCACTAGTGAGGGCAGCTGGATTCAAACCTCTACCTCTCAAACTCAAGTTGCCAGTCATCATAATGCCATTGGCTAACAACGTATGTTAACAAATTGCACAAAGTATCTCCTATTAATTTAAGAAAATAGCATGATTCTTACCTTCGAGCTTGAATACAGAAAAAAAAAATTGATAGTGTAAAGTGAAATTATTTATGCCCCCTAATGATTTTGCTGATAGAAATGTAATTGAATGCATTTCAATTATTAAGTATGCTTGTATGTGATTTTTTTTTAATTTGGCCACTAATTTTGTTAACTTTTGTTCATCTGGTCAGGCAACTGAAAAGAATTCCTCGTGCATATTTTAAGATGCATACCAATAATTATTTTGACCAGATAGAGGCTGCTGAATAGCAGATTTTGATAGTTTGAAATTATCTGGCAAGGTTTTAGCGACACCCCTTGTTTCGGTGAATGCAGCAAATTGCATAATCTGAATTGACTATTGGATTTCAATCAACAGCCATTCATAAAAACAAGTTTTGAATAATAAGGAAGGATTAGCAACATGTAAAGGAGATGCTAAAGCTCCAAAACATGCATCACATCACTCCAGTTCAAGCAGGTAACGTTAAAGGCAAGAGTTACACTGATCTATTGTTTCTTTATTCCACTTTTTTTTTAAGCCATAGCTTCGCTCCTTTGCATAACTGTTAACCAAATAATTGACAGTTTACAAACATCTGAAAATATATAAGTGTTATTACATTTCTGTCAATAACATGCATATTATTATAAATTGGCATAGTTTAACATATACCCTGTTCTCACTTACTACAAAAGCTATTCATCACAGTTTCATTTATTTATCTGGAAGACACCAGATGACTTTACCATAGCTGCATATAGTGTTTATGGGACAAAGCATCATCATTGGAAGTTGAAAGGTTTTCAAATTATATAAATATTTATCTTGCAGACTACCATAACTCAATGTGGACCAAATGAATAGAGAAGGCAGGGCCCACTGCCACTATAAAACGTGTATAGAGGAGCAACCTCTCTGGAAGAGACATAAAGACTTGCCTAGCAGTGTGCATATTTTACCAGTTTGCTTATGAACAAGTTTTGAATAATTTTGCATGCTGCATTTACAAACAATGCAGATTAGACATCAGTTCGTTAGTGTTGATTGTGAATATTGAGAAGAGAACGGGGAAATTAATTCTCTCCTTTAAATACCTTAATTTATTTCCTGCTTCAAATTTAAAGAAACAGTGTACAGGCATAATCTAAGCAATGAAAACCAGTTGTTAAAGAAGGAACTGCAGATGCTGGAGAATCGAGGGTACACAAAAGGCTGGAGAAACTCAGCGGGTGCAGCGGCATCTAAGGAGCGAAGGAGATAGGCGACGTTTCGGGTCGAGACCCTTCTTCAGACCAGTTTATGTGTTTTTCTGAATCGCCACCCCTCCACTGAACCTTTCATAAACATTTAGTGGCTTCAAGAAAAAATGCCTCACTCCAAACATGGGCAAATCTCAGTAAATCTGCAGCCGTTTCTCCCAGCATCAAAATCATTGCTGCAATAGTGACAGATTCTACAAGGGCATGTGGAATTAGCAATGAGGGACAGAAAACATTCAGTAAGTTGTTACATTCATTTAACTAATAAACATTTAGGTAAGATAAAACTCCTTGTGTCAAGAAAAGGAACATGAATGAGGCAAAGCGCACAATGCCTGAACATGGGGATCTTTACTGGATTATTTGAACCAGCAAAGGATTTTAACAACACTGAATTTAGCACGGGTCTCAGAGGTCATGGGGAGGAGGCAGGAGAATGGGGTTAGGAGGGAGAGATAGGTCAGCCATTGTTGAATGGCGGAGTAGACTTGATGGGGCTGAATAGCCTAATTCTTCTCCTATCACTTATGATCTTATGAACTAATGGAGTTTTGGTGTTCTCATAATCTCACTTACTGTTATTAATAAAATTACTGTTAGCTTACTTTTAAAAAGGACAACTAAACCTGCCGAAATAATTTAGAGTCCCCTGGTCAGATGATTGTCAACACTACTACTATTGGTTTCTGGTAGATAATTTCATTTTGCATGACTTGCAACCTTTCAATGTACGGATGACTTGAGTGAGAAAGAATGTTGATGTCTGTCACATTATGGGAAAGTAATACCAAAATCTGTAGAAATTAATACTGGAATTTTGATTTGTCTATTAATGGGTTATTATCCTCAATTCCTCAAGGTAACTTCTAATACTGAAAGCAAAAGGCATACTCCCAAATCATAGCCCGGATGTAGGGTGTAAGTTGCAGCAGGAATTAAAACTGGCTTGTAACAAAGGTAATGCCACTGTGGTGATGGGGGATTTCAATATGCAGGTAGACTGGGAAAATCAGGTTGGTTCAGGACCCCAAGAAAGAGAGTTTGTAGAGTGCCTCCGAGATGGATTCTTAGAGCAGCTTGTAATGGAGCCTACCAGAGAAAAGGCAATTCTGGATTTAGTGTTGTCTGATGAAGCAGATTTGATAAGAGAACTCGAGATAAAGGAACTGCTTGGAGGTAGTGATCATAATATGATTAGATTCAATCTGCAATGTGAGAAGGAGAAGGTTAAATCGGAAGTGGCAGTGATGCAGTTGAACAAAGGGGTCTATGAAGCATGAGAGAGGAGCTGGCCAAGGTAGACTGGAAAGGGAGCCTAGCAGGAATTTCTGGGCATAATCCGGAAGATGCAGGATCATTTCATTCCAAAAAGGAAGAAAGATTCTAAGGGGAGTAGGTGGCAACTGTGGCTGACAAGAGAAGTTAGGGATAGAATAAAACTAAAAGAAATGATGTACAACACACAAAGAGTAGCCGGATGCCAGAGGATTGGGAAACTTTCATAGGACAACAGAAGGAAACAAAACGGGCAATATGGGCTGAAAAGATGAAGTATGAGGGCAGGAATATAAAGAAGGACAGTAAAAGCTTCTTTACATATGTTAAGGGAAAAAGAGTAGCAAAGTCAAATGTGGGTCCCTTGAAGGCAGACACAGGTGAAATTATTAAAGAAGGAACTGCAGATGCTGGAAAACCGAGGGCACCCGCTGAGTTTCTCCAGCATTTTGTGTATCCACGGGTGAAACTATTATGGGTAATGTGTATTTGGTGCTTGGAACGGACTTTAAATAAGGCTCGGGCATGGGAGTTAACTAATAAGCTTCTTTATTTCAGGACGCCACCTAGAGTCTCTCCTGCGCATGCCATCAAATTGCCATCAAATATCTTAATTATATTTCATACATTACAGGTAACAAGGAAATGGCAGAAGAGTTGAACAGGTACTCGGATCTGTCTTCACTAAGGAAGACACAGACAATCTCCCAGATGTACTGGAGGACAGGTGATCTAAGGGGGTAGAGGAACTGAAATAAATTTTCATTAGGCGAGAAATAGTATTGGGTAAGCTAATGGGATTGAAGGATGATAAATCCCCTGGGCCGGATGGTCTGCATCCCAGGGTCCACAGGGAGGTGGCTCTAGAAATAGTGGACGCATTGGTGATCATTTTCCAATGTTCAATATATTCAGGATCAATTCATGTGGATTGGAGGATAGCTAATGTTATCCCACTTTTCAAGAAATGAGAGAGAAAACGGGGAATTACCGACCAGTTAGCCTGAATTCGGTGGTGGGAAAGATGCTGGAGTCAATTATTAAAGAGGTAATAATGGGGCATTTGGATAGCAGTAAAGGATTAGTCCAAGTAAACATGGATTTATGAAAGGGAAATCATGCTTGACTAATCTTCTGAAAATTGTTGAGGATGTGACAAGTTAAATGGGTGGAGGGGAGCCAGTGGATGTAGTGTATCTAGACTTTCAGAAAGCCTTTGATAAGGTCCCACATGGGAGACTGGTGACTAAAATTAGAGCACATGGTATTGGGGGCAGGGTGTGGACATGGATAGAAAATTGGTTGGCAGACAGGAAGTAAAGATTAGGAGTGAACGGGTCCTTTCAGAATGGCAGGCAGTAGCGAGTGGAGTGCCGCAAGGCTCGGCGTTGGGACCGCAACTGATTACCATATATATTAATGATTTGGAAGAGGGAATTAGGAGTAACACTAGCAAGTTTGCGGATGACACAAAGCTGGGTGGCAGTGTGAACTGTGAAGAGGATGTTAGGAGGTTGCAGGGTGACCTGGACAGGTTGAGTGAGTGGGCAGATGCGTGGCAGATGCAGTATAATATAGATAAATGTGAGGTTATCCACTTTGGCGGCAAAAACAAGGAGGCAGATTATTATCTCAATGGGGTTAGGTTAGGTAAGGTGGAGGTGCAGCGAGACCTGGGCGTCCTTGTACACCGGACACTGAAAGTTGGCTTACAGGTACAGCAGGCAGTGAAGAAAGCTAATGGAATGTTGGCCTTCATAACAAGAGGATTTCAGTATAGGAGTAAAGAGGTTCTTCTGCAGTTGTATAGGGCTCTGGTAAGACCACATCTGGAGTATTGTGTACCGTTTTGGTCTCCTAATTTGAGGAAGGACATCCTTGTGATTGAGGCAGTGCAGCGTAGGTTCACGAGATTGATCCCTGGGATGGTGGGACTATCATATGAGGAAAGATTGAAAAGATTAGGCTTGTATTCACTGGAGTTTAGAAGGATGAGGGGGAATCTTATAGAAACATATAAAATTATAAAAGGACTTTACAAGCTAGATGCAGGAAAAATGTTCCCAATGTTGGGGCGAGTCCAAAACCAGGGGCCAGTCTTAGAGTAAAGTGGAGGCCATTTAAGACGGAGGTGAGAAAAAACCTTTTCACCCAGAGAGTTGTGAATTTGTGGAATTCCCTGCCACAGAGGGCAGTGGAGGCCAAATCACTAGATGGATTGAAGAGAGAGTTCGATAGAGCTCTATGGGCTAGTGGAATCAAGGGAGAAGGCAGGCACGGGTTATTGATTGGGGACGATCAGCCATGATCACAATGAATGGCAGTGCTGGCTCGAAGGGCCTCCTCCTGCACCTAGTTTCTATGTTTCTCTTTCTTGTTGACACTATATATATCAAATATTTTAGATCTTTAAAATTGCAAGTCAATAGATGAGAATAAAATGGTTTGCAAAATGACTGCGAGTCCACAGTTGAGAATCATTTAGCCTAGACATTTACTTTTGGGAGTGGTCATTCATCTCAAAGATACCTGGACCTTTTTTTTACACAAAGGATGGTGAGTATATGGAACGAGCAGCCAGAGGAGGTAGTTGAGGCAAATACTATCATAACATTTAAAAGACATTTGGACAGGTACATGGATAGGATAGGTTTAGTAGGCAGGCAGGTGGGACTAGTATAGATGGGGCATGTTGGTCAGCAGGTTGGGCCGAAGGGCCTGTTTCTATGGAGTATGATGACGACTCTATGCGCAACTCTTTTCTGATGAGGAAATTCTTCTTGCCTCATTCTGAAATGGCCGGCCATTTGACATGAGACGGTGCCTATTTTTCTCGACTGGCTCGCCTTGACCTTATGGAATTCCATATATTTCTAAAGACATCTCTCTTGAAAGAGCAATTTCTACTGTGAGAGTTATTAGGACTTCCCCACCCCTCTAGTTATGTATATCTACCTTCTTCCAAATTTCAGAAGAGTACATGGCCAGACCATCCCAGCACTTCCCCCTGTCATTCTTGAAATAAATTCAGTGACTCTCAGCTGCATTGCGTCAGGGACAAGTATATTATTTCTTATGCTTGGATACTGGATCTGAACAAAATGCTTCAAAGGGGTGTCATCCAAGAGCTTTACAATTGCAGCATGACCTCCTTACTCTCACAGTTCACGCCCTTGTAGTAATGATCAAACACACCACTCTCGGCCTTTGTACCTGCATATTTTCTGCTTTGTACGAACCAGCACCATGCGATCCCACTGTATATCAACAATCACTAGTTTCTGAACAGTAAAAAAATGTTTCTTTCTATTCTTACCACTGAAGTAAACAACAGCACAACTTAAATATCGTATTGTATTACAACCTGATCAGAATACACAAAGGCACTGCTGACATTTCACTGGAATCCACAAACAAATCCAAAAATTAATCCCTTTGGAAAATAATTTTACTATAACATTCAGTGACAAACCTGCCTCAATACTTGCTGTGAATCTAAATGTTCACTGTGCGATCAGTTGGTTTTCTCAAGGAAATTATTTCCCCTAAATTAGAAAGCATGTTATCTAAAATGGTGAGAAATTGCAGAGCTCTGAAATGGAGGGTTCTTGAGCATAGTTTGAAAAAGGCTAGTAGTTTTGTGCTGTAAATGATTAGTGAAGCTAATCAGATGTTATTTATCGAGGGAAATTCAATATAAAGGTTGGGAAGGTGTTGGCGAGATCACATCTAGAGTGCTGTGTACAGTATAGATCCCCATAAATTATTAAGGCTGTTGATGTGCTGCAAGTAAGCTCAGAGATGCTTTACTTAGCTGACATGTGAAATGGACAGGTTGTCTTATGAAGAATGATTGAACAGGCTAGGCCTGTTTCTGCTGAAATTCAGGCAAGTTAAAGGTGACTTGAAGCATAAGATCCTGAGGAGTCTTGACAGGGTTTTGTGAAAAGTATGTTTCCTTTAGTGGGAGAATCTTGAACTAGGGGGGCACTGGTTAAAACAAAAGGGAATGCTTGTTTAAGACAAAGGCTTTTCTCTCAGAGGAACATGTGTTTTCGGAACTCTCGCTTGCAGATCAAAGGAAGCAAAGTCTTTGAAGGCATTTAAGGCGGATAAATCGATTCTTGATAACCTTTCACTCTCTTGATTACCGGGGAGAGGCAGGAATGCAGAGTTGTGGTTACAGTTAGGAGAAGGCTGAGTGGCCTACTAAATTATCTTTATATGAAATCAGGTGCTCTGGAACAAAGTACATAAGTTTGTTAACTACTGGAATCTATATTCAATATGTGTGGGTGCTGCATTGCGGAAGCCAATGAGGTGATTGTGCTATCAAGACGAGTTGGTGATTTGCTGGTGTTTGGATAACAGAATTGGTAAAGTGCCTAATGGATGCAAAAGCAATAGATCTACAAGTGGAATAATTTTGTGACTAGCTACAAATTGGAATAATTTTGTGACTAGCTACAAAGTGCATATCAAGTAAAATATGTAGAAGAGACGCAAAATAAATGTATCATCATTTTGCTTTTACAAAAAGGACAAAAATCAATCATATTTCTCCTTATTGTATCTCTAAAATTCTGAATGTGGGATGAGACAGTATTGGGTTTATTACAATATCATTCTTTTCAAATAATTCTCATTTTGTAATTGATTAGTGAATCTCTATTCCACGTAGAAACCAAAAGGCCTTTCTGATTAGCCTATAGGAACTATAAAGTTGAGTCTCATTATCCAAATTACAATGATACGGTACAAATAGTTGTGTTTCTCAGCACTAATCTCGGATTTTCTTTACAAAACGCCATTCATTCTGACTCGTTTTAGAAACAAACTTGGTGTAATAATTAAACTTTTGTAAGCGATGGAATTAATTGCAGTAAAAAGTGTTCTATGTGCACTGTGGTATTGAATATTATAGGGTTTATGGAATGGCATGCCCATTAACCAAATCAAAACAGTCCTACATCATTTAGTTCACAAAGATACCTTAAAGTGACTACACCAATGGCACATTTATTTGTTTAAGTGCAAAATACCCTTTGCAAGTGAAAAATATAAAATCTTAAAACATTAAAATAAAATTTCTCCATTATTAACTTTTCAATCTCTTGTATGCAGATCTCATTGAATACAGGACAACACCTGAATACATTTATTTTCATGAACCTGCAAGTATTTTTAATTTGGTACTCAATATTGATTCTATTTTTTATACATAACATTGTCACGCATTTGCCTTTTTAATTTTCTTTTCAACATCACCTCAGAATTATTTGCAGATGGCAAATCGCAAATTGGAGGATACCCGAGGTAGTTGGTGGAGGTCAATTTGAGGCTGTCAGTAGTGTGCCTTCCAGATGGGGTTATGGTACACCCAACCATCTCCCTGTTATGGAATAGGAAAAAGTGGTCAATTCATTACCACAACCAGTTTGAAAGGACACACTATACCTTGTTCTTAAAGTGCAATAACAGAAGAAATTTAAAGATATTTCTTGATGGATAGAAGGACAGATCCTCCAAGTGCAACAAGGCAACAAATTGTGTTGGAAGGATAGATGCAAAAGAGTCTGAAGAAGGGTCTCGGCCCAAAACGTTGCCCATTCCTTCTCTCCAGACGCTGTCTGTCCCGCTGAGTTACTCCACCATTTTGTGCCTATCTTCGAGGCTGCAAACTGCTAATATGATCATCAGTGGAAACTCGTGTAGTGTTTTGCTGTTGGCTACACGTTTGGTTAAATTACAATAAAGGGGCAAACAGAATTCTTACTACAAGAGTTCCCAGAAAGGAAGTGTAGCATTTCCAATGATAAGTAATAATGAGAAGGTCTCTGCCTGTGCCATTTCATAGTCAATATTAATGTTATGGTATATACACTCTGGAGTGGGGGAGCACAAAGATTGATATTAATCAATCTGAAGTGCCGTGTGAATGAGAATTGCAGCGCCGAGGGACAAGCCAGAATGAAAAGGTCAGTAACTTTGCAGACTGACATTTTAAAATAATGGCACGTGTTTTAGCTAAATATATTGAGATCTGTTTAGCAAAGAGTAAGTTGATCAGATACAACGAATATCATACATATACTCCTGGAAGTGGCCTAATCACATTGAGCGATGAAAGGCTCAGGTTTACCTGGGAAGTTAATCACGTACACCTCAACATCAGTTCTGGTGGCCTTTACGATTTTACTAAAGTCGTTCACTCTATCCCAGCAGGCAACAATGTTGTGCAATTAGCCTTAAAGGTTTGATTCATCTTCTCCAATGATCTTGATTAATCAAGATGTAAGTACATATGATTTTCCAAACACCACGAAGCTGAATTACATTATTCCAATTTTTATTGTGTTACGAAATATGACTGTGGTCCTTTTAAAGTTTGTTAACATATGTCAAAATGGCTTCTGAAAGAAAGTATAATCACTTAGAAATATTAAAATCTCTTGATGGCTTCATTCTTCCAATCTCAAAAGTAAAGACTACACTGGTTCATTCTTTCCGGAGTAAAATACTGACTTAAAGGCAAGGGTGCTAATTTGACACTTTCACCCATTGCTTCCGTACATTGCATCTTGCGTATTCGCTCCTGTACTTGCTTCTTTAATAGGGGTTGTGCTTTGAATAATCTAGGCATTAAGCTCGAAAGATTATTCTTCCCTAAACGTCGCAGCCGTTTCTTTTAACCGCCTTCATACGTTGTGCTTTAAAGAACTTGGCAAAATGCAGCAACAAACAAGAAATACCAAGTTCTAAATATATATTTCCGGAGCTCCCACATTTTGAAACAAATTTGCAATGGAATTGAATACTGGAATTTATATTCAGTTGTGGAATATGATTATATTGATGTTTATTCCCATGGTTGGCTGTCAAACTGTAAGGATTTTCATTACCTCTTTTTGAAAATACTTTGGTTTCCAAAGAGTGTTTGTCGATGCTCTTTGCCTCTCCTCCACTCTCTGTCGCTCCTCCAGAAGGCCCTTGTTCTCTGTCGCTGCATCAATATCACCCACTTTTAGTGCATTGGTCACTAGCTCCCAGAGACGCCTAAAAGGTCAGGAAAATCCAAAATCTTATTGTCACAGATATTGCCAAATATTATTTTTTAAATATAATATTTGCTATTATAATAGAAAGACGATCTCAATGATAAAATGGAGGAACAACACCCCAGATTCCACTTGGGCAGCTTACAACCCAATGGTGTTAACACTGAATTCTCCATCGTTAGGTAAACAATTCCCTCCCCTTTTCTACCCCTCTCCCCTGTGCCCCAGCTGGACGGGCACCCAGTTCTCCCTTTCCCCTACCCGCACCCTCCCCTTCTACCCATATTCCTTCCACTGGCTGCACATTTCACGTCCCTTTTATCCTTATCTTCCCATTTCACACTCTGTCTTTTTATCTCTAGACTTTGTCCATCCATCTGCCTATCAAAGCCCCCCTTCACATATCACTTGCCTGCTCCCCGGTTCCCCCACACCAACTCTCTACCGGCTTTCTCTCAATCTGAAGGAGTGCCCTGATCAGAAACATTGCCCATCCATCTGCTTCATAAAGGCTGCCTGACACGCTGTTACTCTAGCACTATATTTTTAATAAGGGAGGGAGGGAGGGAGGAATGGAGGCATACTGTGGCATGGTCAATAGCATGGCCACAAATAGCTTGTTTGTGGCTGAGACTGAGTGCATAAAATGGAAAATAGTCTATTTCCCCACAATATATATCCCAGACCTTGAAAATGATGGGAAAAAATAGTTTTAATTTGCATCTGGATTAAATAATTATATGAAATATCAGTGAACTATAGGAGTTAGAAATTAAATGTATTCCCAAAAGACATCAACACACCAAATTGGTCAGAAGTGAGATTTTCAAACCAATGGATCTGGGAAACAAAGGTTCTTCTTTACTTAAAGAATATCCAGGGTTTTGCTCACCCTGATGCCTCTAAATCCGTGCTGCTCACTGCACCAATAGTCAAACTACATTATTTGTGCTCACCGAGGTTCTTACCTCCTGCAAACCGCATGTACTGTCTCACATATGTCCTGGAGGTCAAGGTCAAGCTCAGCTTTCAAGTTTCAGGCTAATTCAAGCTGTGATGTTCTTTGTCAAATCTCACAGTCCTTCACCAACCTGTCCTACCTATTCTGCCTTTTGGCAAAAAACTTCCACATTTCTCCCATTCATGCAATGACAGGTTCTTGGTCAGTATGGGTGTAAGGGGTTATAAGGCAAAGGCAGGAGAATGGGGATGAGAGGGAAAGACAGATCAGCCATGATTGAATGGCGTAGTAGACTTGATGGGCCAAATGGCCTAATTCTGCATCTAGAACTTGTGAACTATTATGTTTCAACAGTCCTCTAGCTGGAGAATGCATTGTGGCAAACACAAAGCATTGGACTGTAGCTGCAAAGATGACATCTACTCCATCAAAACACTGACGAAACATGCAACATGACCGCTCAACACATTATTACACAGGAAATCCTGACAATGTCAATTGAATTAAAGTTCCTTCTTTGCTATTGCTTCCCGAATTTCGATTTTACTTCTGAGTGACGTGAGTGACTACATGAAGACCCCGCCAGCACGCATGCGCGACATATCGTCGAACGCATTGGGAAGCGACAGGCAGGAGGAGCGTCGCTCCTCCAGCGTAAGTTTAAAAACGGCCTGCAGGTAAGTACTTACCATTCCTGAGGTCGTTGTCGGCTCTGTTAAGTATTTTCCTTACAGAGCACACCAAGATGGAATCGAGGACGAAGTCCAAACGAGCCGCTGCCAAACTAGCTGCCGAGGACCGCGAAGCGGGCAGCCAGCAGCGGTCGAGTTCTCCAGAGCTGCTGATTCAAACTGCAGCCCCCGACTTCACGCCGCTACAGCCCGCAGGTGCTCCTCAGACTGGCGGCAAAACCCGGGAGTCGGGCAGGTCCATTGACTCGGCTGAGTCCGGACCGGAGGACAACCCGCTCGCGGGAAGCGACGGCGGTCGACTGTCCCGCATGGAGCGGATGGTGGAGCAGTTGCTCCAACATGACCTGCTACAGCAGGGGTATGGTCACAGTGGGTCTCCTCGCTTTACAGGGCTGCCAAATGTCTCACCCTCCTCGCAGGGGAGCATAAGGAGTCAGAACTGGGCTGACTCTGAAGAGGGGAGTGTGGCTGAAGATACACCAATGCTAGGGGTGCCAGAAGAGGAGCTACTGGGCATGGTATCAAAATTTGCGATGCCTACCCAAAAAGGGCTGCCGTTGCAGCCGAAGTTGGCAGCCAGTATCAACTACATGGCAACGAATCAACTTCGGAACAGGTCATTAATGACACCGCAGCTAAATACCTAGCTCCTGAGAATTGTGTCTCCCTTAACGTTCCTGCAGTCAACAACGCCATCTGGGGTAACATGAGCCCTGGCATCAGAAACCAGGAAGTAAAACTCCAACAAATCCAAAAACTACTGGCTTCTGGGATTACGGCCATTTCCAGGTCAGTGGATGGAATGGAGATGTCGGAAGAGCTACAGGATTCTCTGGCACTCCTCTGTAACACTCAGTTTGAGATCAACTGTTACAGAAAGAGTGTCATCCGACCTGCACTGAACCCCAAGTTCGCGGGGTTGTGCAGACCCAGCAGTGCACAGTCGCCTACACTACTATTCGGGGACAACCCAGGTAAAAGACCTCGATGAAGAGGCAAAGGCAATAGGCATGATAAAAGTGCCGGCTGCCACCAAGTCCTCACACATGCGGCGACAGCACCCCTATGCATCCACCAGCAGACCACGCTACCACAGCGACAGAACACCTGCTGGTGAAAGCTTGAAGGCCGTCCAACCTGCCCAACGGTCTTTTTTAAACCATGCCCCAGCACGGCCACCCCCACACCACAGCGCCTCCACCTCCCAGGAAACAAGGACAGCGGAAACCAACGCAGCACCGCCGGTAACCATGGAGGTAGGTGGGTCTGGTTGCCTCAGGAACATTGCATGTTTAACTTCTTCACGGATTGGGGGACGGTTGCACTTGTTTCGGGATGCATGGAGTTCTATAACTTCTGATCCTTTCATACTGCAAAGTATTCAGGGATACAAAATTGAATTTGTTCACAAACTTCCCCTTCCTGTTCAGCATGCACGTAGTCAAAAGTTTGTACTCTGTCAGTATAAAGCGCTGCCTAATGGATTAACATCAGCACCCAGACTGTTTACCAAATTATTGAAACCAGTTTTAGTGTGTCTCAGAAAACAAAAACATTCTGGGGGGATTTGTTTTTCTATGCATTTCCCCCCTTCTGCCTCATCAGTCAGGTCTTGCAGAAAATTCAACAAGACTCCGCATCGGGTATTCTGGTTGTACCCGACCGGCCTACTCACCCATGGTTCCCTATGGTACTGGACATGGTCTCAGAACCATGCATTCCAATACTCAAACGTCCGAGTTTACTGGCATACCCTGTGACAGGGAGGAGTCACCTGTGCCATGACAGGATGAACCTATTGGTTTGCAGGGTTTGAAAAGGCCACTCCTGGAATTTGAACTCTCGGACCGAACAATAAATATCATCACGGCATCATGCAGGGAGCCTACCTGGAAACAATACCTCACTTACGTCAAGAAATGGGAGGTGTTTTGTACCAAGACAAATACCACATATGACACAGCCACCATTATGGAAGTGCTGGAGTTCCTGGCAAACCTTCATTTTGATGAAGGTTTAAGCTATAGTCCCATGAGTGCCCTATCCTCATATATTGGACTAGGTTTAGATCATGTTGCAGTTGGGTCTCACCCCTTGGTGTCTAAACTTATGAGGGGTATTTTGAACAAATCCCCCAGGCCTAGATATTCCCAGATCTGGGATATTGGCATTGTGTTAACCATGCTCATAGGGTGGGCACCAGTAACGTCTCTTTCCCTAGCCAAATTGACATATAAAATGGTAATGCTGATGGCACTCGTGACGGCGCAACGGGTCCAGTTCCTACACAAGCTAAGTACGGACGCCATGGTTATAACCAACAATAAGGTAATTTTCTTCATTCAGGGGTTACTCAAACATAACAGGCCTGGATCATCTGGCCGCAAGTTGGATTTCCTGGCCTACCCCGTAGACAGCCGCCTATGCATCGTGACCCACCTTTTACACAAGTGTCTCAGGGGCACGGAAAGGGCTCTGCTTATAAGTCACAAACATCCTCATCACAGAGTCACCGAGCAAACTATTTCAAGATGGCTAAGGGTGGTATTGCTTGCAGCGGGGGTGGACGCTGATGTTTTTAAATCTCACTCCACCAGGGCTGCATCTACATCGGCGGCAAGGATGATAGCAGTTCCTATGGACCACATCCTTGCAACGGCGGGTTGGGCTAATGAGAAAACCTTTCAGCGGTTCTATAATAAACCCGTGGCCGTGCCTGAGACGTTTGCAGACACAATATTAAGTTCTGTATTATAATTTCCCCGAAGTAGGGGTATTATCAGTGTTATTTGTTAAATAAATACCCTCTTGTTTTTCAGCACAGTTTCATGTCTGAAATACATTAACATACTTCCTCCATTTGTCATTATAGCAGTGTGTGAGCATGGACTCGTTCCAGGCCATGAAATCACAGAGCTTTGAAATCTTCACATAGTCACTCACGTGACTCCGAAGTAAAATAGTAAGATTAAATGACCTTACCAGTTTGAAGTTTGATTTTTATTTTAGGAGGAGTAACGATGAGGGATTACGTGCCCTCCGCTCCCAAACCCTCTATTATAAAGGTCAACTGGTATGCTGGTTCTCTAATCTTACTATCTTAGTCAACTCTGTTATCTGTGATTTCACACCGCTGCTTTGAAGAATGTCACGCATGCGTGCTGGCGGGGTCTTCACGTAATCCCTCATCGTAACTCCTCATAAAATAAAGAGCAAACTTCAAACTGGTAAGTTCTCATTTAATCACTAGTTGCAATCAGCTGAAATCAATTCATTTTTTTCAGACCAAAATCTAAAGTTAAAATGCAGAAAATTAAATCAGAAATTTTGTGCAGAGATAGTTAATTAATTTATATCAAAATACTTTGAACGCCATTTGAAAGGAAGCATTCATGTCTCCCTTAAAATGGTGGACTAAGGGGCTTAATGTAAACCAAGTAACAATTTGTGGCATAATATTGTACTGTATTCATGTCTACTATATTCTGTTGTGCTGAAGCAAAGCAAGAATTTCACTGTCCTATCTGGGACACATGACAATAAACTCATGAATCTTGAATAACCCTTAGGCTAATGCTTCAGCAATCGGTAGAATTTAACTGGCAACTTTGAAAGACATTTTATCTATTTTCATTAGATCAACCCTTTTCCAAGTGGATTTCTAAGTAGATTTTCAGTGGATCAGTTCCTGTGGACTGGAAGGTAGCCAATGTAACTCCACTTTTTAAGAAAGGAATGAGAGAGAAATCAGGGAATTATAGACCAGTTAGCCTTACATCGGTAGTGGGGAAGATGCTGGAGTCGATTATTAAAGATGTTATAGCAGCGCATTTGGAAAGCAGTGACAGGATTGGACAAAGTCAGCATGGATTTATGAAGGGATTTATGAATTATTAATCTTTTGGCATTTTTTGAGGATGTAACAAGTAGAATGGACAAGAGAGAGCCAGTGGATGTGGTGTATCTGGATTTTCAAAAAGCCTTTGACAAGGTCTCACACAAGAGATTAGTGTGCAAGATTAGTGCTCATGGTATTGGGGGTAGGGTATTGGCATGGATAGAGAACTGGTTGGCAGACAGGAAGCAAAGAGTAGGAATTAATGGGTCCTTTTCAGAATGGCAGGTAGTGACTAGTGGGGTGCCATAAGGCACGGTGCTGGGGCCCCAGTTGTTTAGAATATATATTAATGATGTAGACGAAGGAATTAAATGTAACATCTCCAAGTTTGCGGATGACACAAAGCTGGGTGGCAGTGTGAGTTGCGAGGAGGATGCTACGAAGCTGCAGGATGACTTGAACAGGTTGGGTGTGGGCAGAAGCATGGCAGATGCAGTATAATGTGGATAAATGTGAGGTTATCCACTTTGGTGGAAAGAACAGGAAGGCAGATTATTATCTGAATGGTGTTAGATTAGGAGAAGGGGAGGTGCAACAAGACCTGGGTGTGCTTGTACATCAGTCACTGAAGGTAAGCATGCTGGTACAGCAGACAGTGAAGAAAGCCAATGGCATGTTGGTCATTGTGAGAGGATTTGAGTTTAGGAGCAAGGAGGTCCTATTGCAGTTGTACAGGGCCTAGGTGAGACCGCACTGGAATATTGTGTGCAATTTTGGTCTCCTAATTTGATTAAGGACATTATTGCTATTGTGGGAGTGCAGCGTAGGTTCACCAGATTAATTACCGGGATGGCGGGACTGACATATGATGAAAGAATGGGTTGACTGGGCTTGTATTTTCTGGAATTTAGAAGGATGAGCGGGATTCTTATAGAAACATATAGCATTCTTTGAGGATTGGAGAGGGTAAATGCAGGAAAAATGTCCCCGATGTTGAGGGAGTCCAGAACCAGGGGTCACAGTTTAAGAATAAGGAATAAGCCATTTAGGAATAACGTTTTTCACCCAGAGAGTTGTGAATCTGTGGAGTTCTCTGCCAATTCACTGGATGTTTTCAAGAGGGGAGTTAGATTTAGCTCTTAGGGCTAATGGAATCAAGGGATACGGGGTACTGATTTTTGATGATCAGCCATGATCATATTGAATGACGGTGCTGGCTCAGAGTGCAGAATGGCCTTTACCTGGACCTATTTTCTATGTCTATGTTTCTAAGACCAAAACAAATTTTTAATTTTAATATTTGAAAAATTACATATAATTCAACAAAATATAAATGTTCAAATGCCACAGACCTTGATTCCAGCAATCTTTGCTTTTTGATGGGTCGTATTTTTTTTCTTATTACTGGCAGTTTGGTCGTATCAATCACTTTTGTTTCACCGTTGCTATATGTGAATTCAAGAGTTCCGTTCCATTCCCCCTGTGCCTTGCACACAATCGTGTTTGTAGGGTTATGCTTTACCTCAGCTGTAACTCTACAGGGACAAAAATATGGAAACAAAAGGGTGAAATAAATAGAAGGGAATTCAACTGTTGATCTACAACTCCGGTAAACACAATGAACAGCTTTAAATGCAAAACTTTATTCTCATGTTTAAATCCCATCCTGGTCTTGCTGCATTTCTCTTACAGTCAAATATACCAGCTCCACCTCTCGACTGAGAAACATCTTGAAACTGGCCTGCATGTGAATCCACAACCCTGATGTCAATGTTCACCACATGCATCAGGTTGCTGTTGTTTACTTAAGCAAGGCAAATGTGTTCAGAACTCCCACCAACGCCTCTCAGCTGTTATTAAGTGTACAGTGCCAACGTAAGAGGTATTTATATAGGCGCATGGATATGTGGTGAACGAAGGCGGAATATTGAAGTAGGCATTTCATTGTTCCGTTTCGGTACGTATGATAATCAAACACTCTTAACTCTTAGATCATGTGGAGACAGGAGAGATTAGTTTATCTTGGCATCATGTCAATCCTTTCAAGATGGCGGCGGCGGGCGGAGGAAAAAAACCCACGTTGGTGAGCAAGCTGGGGTCGCTTCCTCCGGCGCTCTCCGAGGTGCTCGAGGTCACCTGCGGGAGGCACCCCAGGGCACAGAGGCTGAGCGATCGCCATTGAAGCACATGTCGAGGAGGTGTCGGAGTGGGTGAGTCGGTGAAGTGGGCCATTGGAGGACCCGATGTAGCCCGGTGCTCGATTGGATCGGACGTTGCTCCAAGTAGCCCAGCACGTGGCACGGATGTGGTCTGCAGCGTCACAGAATGGTGGAGCAGTGGTGGAGGGCAATGACACATCTGGCCAGGCTGATCTCTGACCCAGTGGCACTGCCAGGACAATGGGTCGATATGGCCAAGTTAAGACTCAAACATTTTTTTCAAATTTGGGACTTGAAGAGTACATGAGGGCACCTAAACCGTGGCAACTCTTGTGTACTGACTACTATACTCTTATACTTAATATTATTGAGCCTGATGTGCAGAACGATTATCACTGAACTATATGCTAAAAAATAATTTCATTGTACTTGGGTGCATATGACAAAATGAACCATTGAACCATTGATGTTCAGCAGAGACATTGTGGACCGAAGGGCTTTTTCCTATGTTGTACTGTTATATATTCTATAATCAATGTACAGTTTGAGATAACGTTATGCAATCAAATTCTAAAGTGGAATATTTTGCCACAATGACAAACTAATCCCATCTGTCCACACAACAACTATTATTTCCAGTTTGTTATAATAGATTATAATTGAAATAAAATTGTTTCTCTAAATTAACAGTTAGCATTAAAAAGTGACATCAAGAAGATTCAGAATATGATCATTAGAGTACACAAATAACTGTTTATATATTGTCAATGAGTTCTGCAAGAATTTCAATATTCAATCATGGACCATGAATTCAAAATAAAATTTATGATCTATAAGAGAGATTTCACGCAAGAGAAAACAGTTTGTAGCAAAATCATTTATGCCTTAATATAACATAAATTAAATATTCCTGAATATTTAATATTTTTAGGAAAGGGTTTGTTACTTTAATGAAGGCATAGCGATGTTTAATCTGGTTTTTAATAGCCCTCTATAATTACAATCCCAAAATAATGATCAAGTATTTTTAGAACATTAATTTGCTCTATGTACAAATTGGTTTTTAGCTTTAAGGTCATATCATAGAGGAATATGTATCGAGATTTGCACTGAGCTTGGCAGTGAATGGCATGGGTTATTTGATTTGCAACCTTCAATCTAAGCTTGACACGGACCCAGCTGGTAACAATCTGTAGATAATGGAGACACTAGAGACAGCAGATGCTGGAATATGGAGCAACAAAGAAACTGCTGCAGAAACTCAGCAGGTCATGCAACACCTATTGGGGAGTGGGGGACAGGAAATGTTGACATTTTGCGCCAAGACCCTTCATCGGGACTCAGAGTGGAGAGAGCAGATTGCCAGTGTAAAGAGGTGATAGCGAGACTAGAATCAAGTGATTGGTGGATCGAGGAGGGGTAAAGAATTACGGGCAGATGGAGCAAGGTCAGAGAGGGATGAGGTAGAGGCAGAGGGGATGATGGATGGAGGTAGCCAAAATAAAACAGACAATGCAGGTGAGGTGGGGTCGATGGTGGAATGGCTACTTTATTAACAGTCTGCTTTTAACATCATCTGAATTTTAAAATAACTCAAATTGTAAATTGCTGGCAAATCTACAAATTAAAAAAATGTAATCGTGTGCAAAAAAATAAATGCTTTATGATTTAGGCCTGTATGATGATGTTGAGATCCAGTATGACGTTACCGATTGGCACATTACTTATTAATAAATAACCTTTTTTTTTGTTTTGTTCATTGTAATGTACACCGAGGTACAGTGAATAGCTTTTTATTGCATGCTAACCAGACAGCAGAAAGACTATATATGGTTGTAATGGAGTCATTCACAGTGTAAAGATACATGATAAAGGGAATAATGTTTAGAGCAAGATAAAGTCCAGTAAAATCCGATTATAGTCCTAGGGTCTCCAATGAGGTAGATGGTAGCTTAGGACTGCTCTCTTGTTGTTGATAGGATGGTTCAGTTCCCTGATAACAGCTGGAAAGTCCACTCAACCACTAGACACATGGAACTGGATATGCTGCTTTACAAAAAAAGACGCATAGTATTGGAGTAACTCAGCAGATCATGCAATATCTCTGGAGACCATGGACAGTTGATGTCTCGGGTCAGGACCCTTCAAGTCCCGACCCGAAAGGTCGCCTTTTGCATGTCCTCTAGAGATGTTGCCTGGGCTGCTGAGTTACTCCAGCATTTTGTGAAATTTTTTACAACTTGATGCACATGCAGATAACGGGCTTTATGCTCTGGAAAATCTTGATGTGGGCCACAACCACCATCCTCCCTCCCCCGTAATCAGGGGTTAATGTGCAGGGATTCCTGGTCAGCGCAGACTCAGTGGGCTAATGGGCCTGTTTCCATGCAGCATCTCTAAACAAAACCTTCAAGGTCGGCTTGGAGCGGCAGGTGAAGGAGCGAGTGTGGGGGACTGGCTGCAGACGTTAAAGCCTCGGTGAGTAAAGTGTGAGTCTTTGGCTCAAGAGTCTTCGGCGAGGAGGCTGAGGCAAGGAGACTACACTTGATCGAAATTTTTGATTTTTGATTTTTTTTCTCCACTGAAGAAATGGCAGTATGTTGGTACCGTGTGTTTCCTGCAGGATGTGGGAAGTCGGGGACACCGCTGGTGCTTCTGGAAACTACACCTGCAGAAACTGTGTCCAGGTGCAGCTCCTGAATGAACGTGTTGGGGAACTGGAGAAGCAGCTGGATGACCTGCGGGCCAAACAGGAAAACAAGTTTCCTGGCCAAGACCTTCAGCGAGGTTGTCACGGCAAGAATACAGGAAGAGCGAAGGTGGATGACTGTGAGAAAGAGTAGTAAACGTGGAGTGCAGGAGACCCTGGTAGCTGTACCTAATAGAAACAGGTACCCGCTCTTGGGTGCTGTCGGGGCAGACGACGCTTCCAGTCGGAGGGGTGGACAGGTCGGTGGCTCCAATCCTAGCAATGAGACATGACCAGCGAGACCAACGTCCGGCAGAGCCATAGTGGTGGGTGACTCCCTTGTCCAAGGTGTGGACAGGAGATTCTGTAGCGGCAGGCGAGACTCGAGGATGGTCTGTTGCCTCCTGGTGTCAGGATTCAAGGTGTCTCGGACCGACTGCAGATCATCCTCGAGAGTGAAGGTGAGCACCCGGAAGTAGTTGTGTATGTGGTCACAAACTACGTCAAGAAGAAGAGGAAGGAGGTTCTCCAACGTGAGTTTATAGAGTTTGGAAGAAGGCTGAAAAGCAGGACTTCTAGGGTTATCTCTGGATTGCTTCCAGTACTTCGTGCTGGTGAGGGCAGGAACAGGGAGATAAATTATCTGAATGTGTGGCTGGGAGGCTGGTGCACGGAGCAGGGATTTAGATTTATGGACCACTGGGACCTCTTCTGGGGTAGAGGTGACCTGTACCAAAGGGACTGGTTACACCTTAACTGGAGGGGGACCGATATTCTTGCTGCCACGTTTGCTAGTGCAGTGATGGGTTTAAACTAAATAACGGGGAGGAGGGGTGGACAAATTGGGAGTATAAGGATGGAGTTAAAGGGGAAGAGAGTGCAGGAAAAGTTACGAAAGACACCCAAATTAATGGGACGGGAAGTTCAAGAAGGGATAAGACAGTAAGGTCAGGTGAAAGAGGAACCGGTGGGAGAAGGGAGGTGAATACCAAATTAAAAGTGTTATATACTGAATGCGTGAAGTTTAAGAAATAAAGTGGATGAGCTTGAGGCTCAATTAGAAATTGGTGAGTATGAGGCTGTGGGAATTACAGAGACATGGCTGCAAGAAGACTAGAGCTGGGAACTGGATATTCAGGGGTATACGTCCTATGGAAAAAAAGACAGACAGGTGGGCAGAGGGGAGGGGGTGGGGTGGCTCTCTTGGTAAGGAATGAAATTAAGTCCCTTGCGAGGGGTGACATAGAGTCTGAAGATGTAGTCATTGTGGATAGAACTGAGGAATTGTAAGGGTAAAAAGACCCTGATGGGAGATATCTACAGCCCCCCAAATAGTAGCCTGGAGATAGGGTGCAAGTTGCGTCAGGAGTTAAAATTAGTATGTAACAAAGGTAATGCTATGGTGGTACACGAAAGGCTGGAGGAACTCAGCGGGTGCAGCAGCATCTAAGGAGCGAAGGAGATAGGTGACGTTTCGGGTCGAGACCCTTCTTCAGACTGGCCTTCTTCAGACTGGCCTTCTTCAGACTATCTCCTCAATGCTATGGTGGTTATGGGCGAGGTGGACTGGGAAACTCAGGTTGGTACTGGACCCCAATAAAGGGAGTTTGTAGAGTGCCACCGAGAATAATTCTTCGAGCAGCTTGTACTGGAGCCTACCAGGGAGCAGGCAATTCTGGATTTAGTGTTGTGTAATGAACGAGATTTGATAAGGGAACTCAAGCTAAAGGAACCATTAGGAGGTAGTGATGTTTTAATCTGCAATTTGAGAGGGAGAAGGTAGAATCGGAAGTGTCGGTATTCCAATTGAACAAGGGGACAATGGAGGCATGAGGGAGGAGCTGGCCAAAGTTGACTGGAAAGGGACGACAGCAACGGCAGGTATTTCTACGAATTATCCAGAAGATGTACAGAGGAAGAAAGATTCTAAAGGGGGTAAGAGGCGACCGTGGCTGATAAGGGAAGTCAAGGACAGTATAAAAAATAAAGAGACGATGTATAAGATAGCAAAGATGAGCGGGAAGTCAGAGGATTTGGTAACTTTTAAAGCACAACAGAAGGTAACTAAAAAGGCAATAGGGGGAGAAAAGATGAAGTACGAAGGTAAGCTAGCCAAGAATACAAAGAAGGATAGTAAAAGCTTCTTTAAGTATGTGAAGAGGAAAAAATTAGTTAAAGCAAATGTGCGTCCCTTGAAGACAAACAGATGAATTTATTATGGGGAACAAGGAAATGGCAAACGAGTTGAACCGGAACTTTGTTTGTGTCTTCCTTAGTGAAGACAAAACCAATCTCCCGGATTTACTAGGGGACAAAGGACCTGCGGTGATGGAGGAAATTCACATTAGTTAGGAAATGGTGATGGGTAGACTGATGGGCCTGAAGGCTGATAAATCCCCCGGGCCTGATGATCTGCAGCCCAGGTACTCAAGGAGGTGGTTCTAGAAATCGTGGACACATTGGTGATCATTTTCCAATGTTCTATAGGTTCTGAATCAGTTCCTGTGGATTGGAGGGTAGCTAATGTTATCCCACTTTTCAAGAAAGGAGCGAGAGAGAAAGCAGGGAATTATAGACCAGTTAGCCTGACATCAGTGGTGAGGAAGATGCTGGAGTCGATTATCAAAGATGTAATAGCGATGCATTTGGATAGCAGTAACAGGATCGGTCCAAGTCAGTATGGATTTGTGAAGGGGAAATCGTGCTTGACAAATCTTCTGGAATTTTTTTGAGGATGCAACAAGTAACATTGACAAGGGAGAGCCAGTGGATGTAGTGTACCTGGACTTTCAGAAAGCCTTTCATAAGGTTCCATACAGGACATTAGTGGATTAGAGCACAATTAGAGACAATTAGAGCACATGGCAGTGGGGGCGGGGTACTGACATGGATAAAAAAATTGGTTGACAGACAGGAAACAAAGAGTAGGGATTAACGGGTCCCATTCAGAATGGCAGGCAGTGACTAGTGGGGTACCGCAAGGCTCGATGCTGGGACTGCAGTTATTTACAATATAATTAATGATTTAGAAGTAAAGAAGGGTCTCGACCCGAAACGTTGCCTATTTCCTTCGCTCCATAGATGCTGCCTCACCCACTGAATTTCCCCAGCATTTTTGTCTACCTTAGCAGTAATTAAAAGTAACATTAGCAAATTTGCAAATGACACAAAGCTGGGTGGAAAACTGATGCTATGAGGATGCGGGTCATTTCAAAGTCAAGTCAAAAGAGTTTATTGTCACGTGTCCCTGACAGGACAATGAAATTCTTTCTTTGCATAGCATAGTAGGCATTGACTACAATTATATACGTAAATACACATGACTGAATAAATTGATAAAGTGCAAATAACAGACAAGGGGTATTAATGTTCAGAGTTTTGTCCGAGCCAGGTTTAATAGCCTGATAGCTGTGGGGAAGTAGCTGTTCCTGAACCGGGTCGTTGCAGTCCTCAGGCTCCTGTACCTTCTACCCGAAGCTAGCAGGGAGATGAGTGTGTGGCCAGGGTGGTGTGGGTCCTTGATGATGCTGCCAGCGTTTTTGAGGCAGCGACTGTGATAGATCCCCTCGATGAAAGGAAGGTCAGAGCCAATGATGGACTGGGCAGTGTTTACTACTTTTTGTAGATCATTTTTTGGACAGGTTGGGTGAGTGGGCAGATGCATGCCAGATGCAGTACAATGTGGATAAATGTGAGGTTATCCACTTTGGTGGCAAGAATGAGAAGGCAGATTATTATCTGAATGGTGTCAAGTTAGGAAAAGTGGAAGTACTACAAGACCTGGGTGTCCTTGTACATCAGTCAATGAAAGTAAGCATGCAGGTACAGGAGAAAGCTAATGGCATGTTGGCCTTCATAACAAGAGGAGTTGAGTATAGGAGCAAAGATGTCCTTCTAAAGTTGTACATGGCCCTGGTGAGACCACACCTGGAGTATTGTGTGCAGTTTTGGTCTCCTAATTTGAGGATGGACATTCTTGCTATTGAGGGAGTGCAGCGTAGGTTCACCAGGTTAATTCCCGGGATGGCAGGACTGTCATATGATGAAAGAATGGAGTGAATTGACTTGTATTCATTCATATTTAGAAGGATGAGAGGGGATCTAATAGAAACATATAAAATGATTAAGGGATTGGACACGCTAGATGCAGGAAACATGTTCCCGATGTTGGGGGAGTCTCGAACCAGAGGCCACAGTTTAAGAATAAAGGGTAGGCCATTTAGAACTGAGATGAGGAAACACTTTTTCACAGAGTTGTGAATTTGTGGAATTCTCTGCCTCAGAAGGCAGTGAAGGCCGATTCAATGTATGCATTCAAGAGAGAGTGAGATAGAGCTCTTAGGTATGGGTGGAAGGCAGGAACGTTGTACTGATTGTGGATGATCAGCCATGATCACAATGAATGGCGGTGCTGGCTCGAAGGGCCGAATGGCCTACTCCTGCACCTATTGTCTATGTATCTATGCATACTAAAAATGTGTTCTTAATGTGTTTTAGTTAATGTATATACCCATTTATATAGTTTGTTTCTTCTTCCTTACTGCCATTTAATTGCCTAATTTATCCAACTTCTCACCTGCCTTCTACAGATTAAAACTTGTAATCAGAGGTAATCAAATAATCCAACTAACATTTAACATATTCCCCATTATAGCTTTTTACGGCCATGGTTTTGATTAGTGAAAACGGAAACATTTCCAAACACAAAACGATCAAAGGAAAATGAAGCGATGGCAAAAGACCCTTAAAGAGCCTGTCCCACTTGCTGATTTTGCTGGCGACATATCAGTGTCGCCAAAAGATTTGAACATTTTCAAATCCAGCGGCGACAAAAAAACTGTTGCGACACTTGAAAAACCATCGCGCGTCATACGTCACCACGCCGCGTCATACGTCGTCACTCCGCATCACGCCGCGTATTTTTCGGTGACCTGAAACGTCAGTCAACCGGCAGTTGCCCAAAAAATTCAATTTTTATTGACTTGAATTGACTCTCACATTTACTACGAAAAGTCACAACTTGTTACAAAAGTATTATGTTGCTAGAAGGTTCCCAGGAAGAACTCTCATAACATCAAATAGCGCCTGCTTACATTTCAGCAGGTTATGGATAATTAATCTCCTCAGAAAGCAGTGGAGGCCAATTGTCTGGATGCTTTCAAGAGAGAGTTAGATAGAGCTCTTAAAGATAGCGGAGTCAAGGGATATGGGGAGAAGGCAGGAACGGGGTACTGATTGTGGATGATCACCCATGATCACAGTGAATGGCGGTGCTGACTCAAAGGGCAGAATGGCCCACTCCTGCATCTAATGTCTATTGTCCATTAACAAAATTAGCTGACTTTTATGAGTTACAAAGTCAGATTTTTCTACAACCATGTGCACATTTCACAGCAGTATCAATACATAACATTATTTATAAATTACCTGTGGACCTTTCCTCCATAGAAAGGTTTGGTATGGAATGTGACAGCAGCAGAGTATCCCGATTTGGTACAGTGTATATTAACTTTACCTCCCAGTTCTACCCAGGGAACAGTCAGTATGGAACGTGCATAGGCACAAGGCAGTGTAAAAACATATTCCTCGTCATGTTCTCCAAGGAAAAGGACACCTGTAAAAGATGGGAAGGCACTGAAAATTGTAATCTCACAGAATGCAAAGTAGAACAAGTAAATATCAGAAAAAATAATTTTGCAGGAGAGAAAATGAAAGAGCAATATTACAAATAAAGTGATCTTTCTTTTCTGTATACTCTTGTTCCTGCACATTTTATATTGAAAACAGAGAACAATGTAGAATTAAATGTCTGCAACAAATATTTTAAGAACACCTTGTTTTACATTCATGTGTCGGTTCTGATGCCATTACTTTCTCCATGTTCTTGTTTGATCAGACAGTTAATCAGATTGAAGATGCTTCAAAGCCATACAGTAGACGTGTTTCAGTACCAAGTATTAACCTGTGAGTAAAATGTTCCACAGAAACATTTTTATATATCTGTTTGTAGCTGGAATCAGTCGCATATACCCATACACTAACGCCATCCTACACACACTAGGGACAATTTCCAATCTTTAACAAAGCCAATCAACCTACAAACTTGTACGTCATGGGAATGTTTCGCCCCTTGGACTCATGGATTTCATGGATTCTCTAATTTAAGAAAAGGTGAAGATAAACTATGGACCTACAGATCAATTAGCTTATAACACCTAAAAGGGAGTATGCTGGAAGGATAGTTGGTTACTTAGAAAATGGGGGACGTCAACTTACATTTGAGAATGGAAAACCATGTCTAGCAAAACTGTTAGTTATTGTAACAAACACAATAGATAACGCCAAACTATTGGATGTACTCTATTTTTTACTTTCAGAAGGCCTTCATAAGGTGCCACATAAGAGATTATTGAACAAAATCTGAGTACAGGGATTGGCGGTCTTGATTGAAAATTGATTAACAGACAGAAAATAGAATGCAAGAAGCTATGACCAGTAGGGTATCACAATTGTTCACATATCTTTGTCAATGATTGAAATGAAGGGACCATGTATAATATAATCAAGCTTGTTTATGATTCACAGCTGGGTGGCAGGGGAAGTTCTGAGGAGGATGCAGAGAGTCTTCACCAGGGAGTGGCGTTCATAACAGATAGGACATAATGTGGACAAATGTGAGGTCATCCACTTTGCCAGAGACAGGATGAAATCAGGAAGGTGGTAGAGGCAGGTATTCTCATAACATGTGGATGTGCACTTCAATCACCATGAATTAGGAGGCTGCATACCAGGGTTTGGTAAAAAGGATTAGTGTAGGAAGGTTCTTAGTCGTCAGCATTAGCAAGGTGGGCTGAAGGTCCCGCTTCTGTGCTTATGACACTCTGACATAAATATCACATTTGGATCAGCACAGAATGAAAATTAAATTTGGAAATTTGATTGTAAGTAGCCAATAATAACTCATTGTTGTAGCTATTTGCAATCCACCATGACACATTAGAGTTAGATCTAAATTGATTAATTTCAAAACTCTTCTTACCTTCCCCTGCCATCGTGACCCCGATGGACATCCCCATAAATTTGCTCTTGGTCCACACATGTGCATTTACACACATTTTTCTTTCCTTGCATTCGCAGTAAAAACCAGAAACTGGTGGATGATGGGACACTTGTTCTGCTGTAAATCTCACATTGTAGATTTCAGAATCCATTGTAGAGTCCTTGCAAGTCTCAAAGGCCTGATGGATCTTGGACTGGTCGTTGGCAATGGTTAAAGTGCTGGCTTTTACATTATTTTTTGGCACATCCCAGGAACAGTGGAAACTTTCTCCAATTATTGGATTATAGGGTTTTTTTGCCACTGCCCCCTTTCGGCCCTCGTGGAATGCAGTCAGGTAATATTCCACAAAGCAAATAATCCTCTCTTCAGCTGTGGTACCTGCCGTGATCGACACAAACATGTCTGCGTGGGCCATGAAGTTGGCATACATTTCCAGCAATGATCTCTTCTCTAAAATAAATGTTGGAAGCACCACCTATGTTCAGAATAAAGAAAGAAAATATTTTAGTGCATTTCAAAACGTTGGCAGAGGGAGTTAGAAAAAGGATGTATTAAAGACTTCTTGAACGTGAATTTGGCATAACAATAATTTGAAGTAGCTTTCTCTATCCTGGAACTAGTCAATATGTTACAATGGATGTTTTGACTGGGAAATTCATGACAAGTCTATTTGAAAGATATCTCAGGACTAGTGACAACTGAACATTATGAAAAATGGCAAAGTACAAAGCAATAATCTAAGCAAACGATTCCAATAATTTTGAAAAAGTTTCATTAGTTGTAGCTGATAATGAGATAATTATATGTAATCATTATCTGTCCGAAGAAGAATCCCGACCAAAAACGACACCTATCCATGTTCTCCAGAGATGCTGGCTGAACTGCTGAGTTACTTCAGCAATTTGAGTTTTTTGATTAACTGTGGTCCTATCAATACATATTCATAATTATTCATACTCAGTGGTTTATTTTCATTTTGGGCTTTGTCATAACAAACGTCAACTGTAAATATATTAGTCACAAGCCACCATGGTAAAATATTTCTTAATTTCTCAAGCCTCACATACATCAAATCCAACTATGGATCTCTCCAACAATATTTGGGTTATTTTTCTCCTTTCAAGTGGAATTTTTAATCATTACTGTGAAAGGCTACTTAGAACAGGATTTTGAATAATTAGAGTCATAGAGAGCACTTTAGCCCACTGAGTCAGTGCGACCATCAACTACCCACTTATATTAATCTTACATTCATCCCAATTTTTTTTAATTTTCATCAATTCCTCCCACTTTCTGCTACTCACCCACACACAAGTAAAAAAATAGTGGCCAATTAACAAACAACCTGCACCTCATTGGAATGAAAGGGGAAATCCTGTGTAACCCATTTCATTGCCCCGCCACCAACAGTTTTGTCAATTTGCCTGATGCATTGAGAAGGCAACATCAGACGTTGGCTAGGAGAAGCTAGAAGCAAATAAAACATTAAAAGGGAATTTGGTACACGTGACAATAAACTAAACTGAAACTGAACTGAACTAACTAGATTAAGGGGGACCTGAAGAATCAGGATTTCTAGTTAGGAAATGAACATACTTTCATTTAACAAATGAAAATTAGACAAGGATAAAGTGAAATCAACAGCACAAGACTACTAAATGACAACAAATGTGGTTATTTTATTCAAGAGGAGCTGCAGAGATAAATCATATAATTTACAGACTAAGTGGTAGAGAAGTTATTGGCAAAAATTCTGACAGATGGTATTAATATATACATGGACAGGTCGAGGTGGATCAGGCTTAGTTGGCATGACTTTGTTAGAAAGAAATCCTGTCAGACTAATGTTTTCAAGAAGTATCAAAAATATATTGATTAGGGCAGTGAAGTTGATATAGTCGACATGAACATCATTAAGGCCTTTAACAGGCAAGAGGTGAAGACCTGGGATCAAAGGCAAGTTAGAAAATTCGATTCAAAGTTACATTGGTAAGAGTAGACAGAAGGTGTCGGTGGATGGTTGTTTTTGAGATTGGAAGCTTGTGGCCAGCAATAAACTACAGTCTGAAGAAGGGTCTTGACCCGAAATGCCACACATTCTTTCTCTACAGAGATGCTGCCTGTCCCGTTGAGTTACTCCAGCTCTTCGGTTTATACCAGCATCTGCAGTTACTTCTTACACAGTACTTGCCACTGCAGCTTGGCTGTTTGTTGTATTAACGATTTAGATGAAAATCCAGGAGGTATGATTAGCTAGTTTGCACATAATGCAAAAAAAATGGTGGTGGTGTTGATAGTGGGAAGAATAGCCTTAGGTTGCAAAACAATATCGCTGAAAGCAGATGGAATTAATTTACGCTAATTGTAAGGTGATTCACTTTGTTAGATCTAATAAGGGTAGCATCATACGGAGTGTTGATGGAAAAGAGAGAACAGTATACATGTCCATAGATCCCTGAATGTGACAGTACACGTAGATAGGTGTCGTGAAGGCAGCATTCGGGAGCTTTACCTTCAATTGCTAGGGCATGGAAATATGACGATGGAGGTCATGGTACAACATGATCAAACTTTTTAGTTAGGCCAGATCAGGATTATTTATGTAATTCATTGTCAGTTTATGTTCATAAACCAGAGCTCCACCATTCAATCATCGCAGATTTATCTTTCCCTCTCAACCCCATTCTCTTGTCTTCTCCCCATAATCTTTGACACCCTTATTAATCAAGAATCTGTCAATCTTCCCTTTGAATTAATCCAAAGTCTTGGCCTCCACAGCCATCTTGTGGTGATGAATTCCAGACTCACTACCCTCTGACTAAAGAAATTCTTCCTCATCTCCTTTCTAACGGTACATCCTTTTATTCTGAGGCTGAGCCCTCTGATCCTACTCTCCCACTATGTGGAAACATCTTCTCCACATACAGGCCTGTCACTATTCAATTAAGTCCCCACCCCCACCTCTCCCACATCCTTCTAAACTCCAGCAAATACAGGCCCAGTGCTGTCAAACGCTCATGCATTAGAAGGATAGGAATGCACCAGAGAGAGTACAGAGAAGATTGACCTAGGAGAGAATGTTCCACATGTGGAGAGTCTTGATAGGCACTTATTTTTCCGTTGGAGCAGAGGAAGCTGGGGGGGAGGGGAAGTTGTTTCAGGAAGGACATCTCCCAAATCTCATCCAGGCTTTTATTTATTTATTTATTTATTTATTTATTTATTTACACACATATATATATATATATATATATATATATATATATATATATAATTCTGCCAAAACATGTGACATCATTGTCAGAGGCAACTAGAAATCGACAAAGAATGCTGACTTTGTCAGCAATGTCTTTATTCCACAATGAATGAGTAAAAAAGAAATTATCACAACTGATATTAATCAAAACTTTTCCCACCTTGTTTTTATCTGCCCCCAAACTGCTGTGTAAATCCATTTGTTTTGTAAGGAGGTTCAGTCACAATCATAATTCAAATTCTGGACAAAAATGCGTCTTCGCAAAATGATTGTTCTCTCCATGGATCATTATCAGCAAGAGAATATCAAGTTGGAGACACAAGAGACTGCGCATACTGGAATCTTGAGCAAAAAATTAAATGCTTGAGGAACATATGGGAAGGGAAATGAACAGATAACATTTGGGTCGTGTGAGTCTGCCGGTCCATTTCCCTCTGAGAATATTAAGATGATCGTCTCTCTTGGGTAATCTTTTTATTGGAAGCAAAGTATATAGGAAACCTGTTGCTTCATTTAAATCAATGTTCTTTTATGGATGAGGCTACACAAATTTCTACCAACTTCCTTCCACAATAACGTTGCAATCAAACCCAGCTTTAAAGGCTCCGAGGGCAAATATAAAAGTTTAGTTTAGTTTTGCTTAGGTACAGCGTGGAATCAGGCCCTTTGGCCACCGAGTCTGCGCTGACCAACAATCCCCACACACTAATACTATCCTACACACACTAGGGACAATTTAACATTTTACCAAAAGCAATTAACCTACAAACCTGTATGTCTTTGGAGTATGGGAGGAAACCAGAGCACCCGGAGAAAACCGACACAAGTCACGGGGAGAACGTACAAACTCCAAACAGAAAGCACCCATGGTCAGGATCGAACCCGGGTCTCTGGCAATGTAAAGCAGCAACACTACCACTGTGCCACCATGACGCCCCATTGTACCATACTCCAGCTAGAACATTGGACATAAATGAGTTAACCTAATATTTTGCATTTTCAAATGAAAAAATACATTGAAACATATTTCCACTGTTATCTAAGATTAAAATAATGTGCGCTTTCCTATAATCCAAGTAACCCAATTGTATTCAATATATTGAAAATAATTAACTAATGTTAAAAGAAATGTGAATATTTTGTTCAGTTATTGAATTGATATATTGTAATAATCTGAAACAGAATTGCAACAAAAGCTATTTTGAATGTTGATGTTGATATATTTCTTAATTAACAACAGCTTTTAAGTCACTTTTTAAAACTGTTTTCTCTGACGCAGTTTTTAATCTATCCTAACACACTTCCTCCAATTTTATGAGCTCTTAATTTATGCACCAGCCTCTGATGTGTCAAATGCCTTTCGAAGTATAAATACATCTACAAGTTCCTCTCTATCAACTCTCCCTGTTCCATCCTCAAAGAATTTGAACACATTTCTCAAAAACCATTGAGACAAAATGCTGGACAGGCTGCATCTCTGGAGAGAAGTAATGGGTAGAGACCCTTTTCCAGACTGAGAGTCAGGGGAGAGGGAATCTAGAGATATGGAAGGCTAAGGTGTGAAAACGACAAATCAAAGCAGATGATAATCAAGTTACTGAGTTACTCCAACATTTTGTCTCTATCTTCGGAATAAACCAGCATCTGCGGTTTCTTCCTACACATTTTGTCAAAAACCATGTTGACGACTTAATTATATTCAGCTCTCTTACATGATTCGCTATTTACTCTTTATTGACTCGAACCTCTTGCCATAAATAGTCTCTTGCCTTCTTCCTCTCTCCATTTTGTGCAAGGAATTTACATTGGCAGTTTAGAAAGTTATGAAAAATAATGTCCTGGCAGCATGTCTGCAGAAAAACACAGAAAAAGAAAGTTTTTCCATCTCTATGTTCAACTGGTGACTGGTGCAGTGGGACTGGTGCAGTGGGCAGGGATTCAAGTTTCTTGATCACTGGGACTTCTTTTGGGGAAGGCATGATCTGTACACAAAGGACGGGTTGCACTTGAGCCCGAGGGGGACCAATATCCTGGCAGGGAGATTTGCAAAGGCTACTGGGGAGACTTTAAACTAGAAAGGCTGGAGGGAGGGACTCGGGTAGAGGGGGCTAGGGGTCAGGGTGTGGGGCAAGAGGCAGAGAAGGGAAGCACTCGGATCCAAAATGTAGGCGAGAAAGATGAAAAAGATAATAGACAGAGAATAAGGGATGGTGGGTTTCTAAAATGTGTATATTTTAATGCGAGGAGCATTGTAAGTAAGGTGGACGAACTTAGAGCCTGGATTGACATCTGGAAATATGATGTTGTGGCAATCAGTGAAACATGGTTGCAGGAGGGCTGTGATTGGAAACTAAATATTCCAGGATTTCGTTGCTTCAGGTGTGATAGAATTGGAGGGACCAGAGGGGGAGGTGTTGCATTGCTTGTCAGAGAAGATATTACAGCAGTGCTTTGGCAGGATAGATTAGAGGGCTCGTCTAGGGAGGCTATTTGGGTGGAACTGAGAAGTGGGAACGGTGTAGCAACACTTTTAGGGGTGTATTATAGACCGCCAAACGGGGAGCGTGAATTGGAAGAGCAAATATGTAAGGAGATAGCAGATATTAGTAGTAAGCACAAGGTAGTGATTGTGGGAGATTTCAATTTTCCAAAAATAGACTGGGAAACACATTCTGTAAATGGGCTGGATGGTTTGGAGTTTGTAAAATGTGTGCAGGATAGTTTTTTGCAGCAGTACATAGAGGTATCGACCAGAGAAGGGTCAGTGCTGGACCTCCTGTTAGGAAATGAGGCAGGTCAGGTGACGGAGGTATGCGTTGGTGAGCACTTCGGGACCAGTGATCACAATACCATTAGTTTCAATATAATTATGGAGAGAGTCAGAACTGGACCTAGGGTGGAGATTTTTGATTGGAGAAAGGCTAACTTTGAGGGAATGCGTGAGGATTTTAAAGGAGTGAATTGGGACACTTTGTTTCATGGGAAGGATGTAGAAGAGAAATGGAGGACATTTAAAGGGGAAATTGTAAGAGTACAGAATCTTTATGTCCCTGTTAGGTTGAAAGGAAATAGTAAAAATTGGAAAGAACCATGGTTTTCAAGGGAAATTGGACACTTGTTTCGAAAAAAGAGAGATATCTACAATAATTATAGGAAGCATGGAGTAAATGAGGTGCTAGAGGAGTATAAAGAATGTAAAAAGAATCTTAAGAAAGAAATTAGGAAGGCTAAAAGAAGATATGAGGTTGCTTTGGCAAGAAAGGTGAAAGTAAACCCAAAGGGTTTCTACAGCTATATTAATAGCAAAAGGATAACGAGGGATAAAATTGGACCATTAGAGAACCAAAATGGACAGCTATCTGCAGAGCCAAAAGAGATGGGGGAGATATTGAACAATTTCTTTTCTTCGGTATTCACCAAGGAGAAGGATATTGAACTCGGCGAGTTAAGGGGAAAAAGTAGAGTAGCTATGGAAACTATGAGATTCAAAGAGGAGGAAGTACTGACACTTTTGAAAAATATAAAAGTGGATAAGTCTCCAGGTCCTGACAGGATATTCCCTAGGACATTGAGGGAAGTTAGTGTAGAAATAGCAGGAGCTATGACAGAAATATTTCAAATGTCATTAGAAACGGGAATAGTGCCGGAGGATTGGCGTACTGCGCATGTTGTTCCATTGTTTAAAAAGGGTTCAAAGAATAAACCTAGCAATTATAGACCTGTTAGCTTGGCGTCAATGGTGGGCAAATTAATGGAAAGGATACTTAGAGATAATATATATAAGCATCTGGATAAACAGGGTCTGATCAGGAACAGTCAACATGGATTTGTGCCTGGAAGGTCATGTTTGACAAACCTTCTTGAATTTCTTGAAGCGGTAACTAGGGAAATTGATGAGGGTAAAGCAGTGGATGTTGTCTATATGGATTTCAGTAAGGCCTTTGACAAGGTTCCCCATGGAAGATTGGTTAAGAAGGTTCAATCTTTGGGTGTTAATGGCGGAGTAGCAAGATGGATTCAACAGTGGCTGAATGGGAGATGTCAGAGAGTAATGGTGGATGGCTGTTTGTCAGGTTGGAAGCCGGTGACCAGTGGGGTGCCTCAGGGATCTGTGTTGGGTCCACTGTTGTTTGTCATGTACATGAATGATCTGGATGATGGGGTGGAAAATTGGATAAGTAAGTATGCAGATGATACTAAGATAGGTGGTGTTGTGGATAATGAAGTAGATTTTCAAAGTCGACAGAGAGATTTGGGCCATTTGGAAAAGTGGGCTGAAAGATGGCAGATGGAGTTTAATGCTGATAAGTGTGAAGTGCTACATCTTGGCAGGACAAATCAAAATAGCACGTACATGGTAAATGGTAGGGAATTGAGGAATGCTGTGGAACAGAGGGATCTAGGAATAACTGTGCATAGTTCCCTGAAGGTGGAATCGCATGTAGATAGGGTGGTAAAGAAAGCCTTTGGTGTGCTGGCCTTTATAAATCAGAGCATTGAATATAGGAGTAGGGAAGTAATGTTAAAATTGTACAAGGCATTGGTAAGACCAATTCTGGAGTATGGTGTACAATTTTGGTCGCCTAGTTATAGGAAGGATGTCAACAAAATAGAGAGAGTACAGAGGAGATTTACTAGAATGTTGCCAGGGTTCCAGCAACTATGTTACAGAGAAAGGTTGAACAAGTTAGGTCTTTATTCTTTGGAGCGCAGAAGGTTAAGGGGGGACTTGATTGAGGTCTTTAAAATGATGAAAGGGAGAGACAGAGTTGACGTGGATACGTTTTTCCCATTGAGGGTAGGGAAGATTCAAACAAGAGGGCATGACATGAGAATTAAGGGACAGAGGTTTCGGGGTAACGTGAGGGGGAACTTCTTTACTCAGAGGGTGGTGGCTGTGTGGAATCAGCTTCCAGCAGAAGTGGTGGAGGCAGGATCGATTTTAACATTTAAGAGTAAAGTGGATAGGTATATGGACGTGAAGGGAATGGAGGGGTATGGTCTGAGTGCAGGTAGATGGGACTAGGGGAAAACAAATGGTCGGCACGGACTGGAAGGGCCGAGAGGGCCTGTTTCCGTGCTGTAATTGTTATATGGTTATATGGTTATATGGTTTAGCCTCCCCAACAACAACCCATCTACATTTATATCTAAATATCTAAATATATATTGTAGATCCTACGGGACTCCACTAGTCACAGACCTCCAGCCAGAATAACACACTTCAACACAATCCTCTGAGTAAGCTAGTTCTGAATCCATAAACCAAGCCACAATGAATCCCACGTATGTTAATCTTCTGGATCAGCCTAGCACTGAGGATTAGTCCTGGACCCAGCGCATTGATGCAATCTTAAAGAAAGCCCATCAATGCCTCTATTTCCTTATAAGATTGAGGTTTGATATGTCAACAAACACTCTCTTGAAACTGTACAGGTGTATAGTATAGAACATATTGACTGGTTGCATCACAGCCTGGTTCAGCAACTTAAACCACCAGGAATGAAGAAGATTGCAATAAATAGCCAGTGCATCGTGGGTATTGACCTCCCCACCATTGAAGAGTTCTATATGAGTCACTGCCTCAAAACGGCAGCCAGCATCTTCCTGGCCAAACTCTCATTTCACTCCTGTATCAGGAAGAAGTAATAGAAGCCTGAAAACTAAAGCCCAAGTTCATGAAGAACTTCTTCCCCACAAACGTTTATCAGGCTATTAAACACTACAATCTCCAAGTAAGCTCCGAATTACATAGACATGGGGGCTTTGTTTTTGTTTGTACTATTATTGTTTTTTTAATATATATGTACATGACCCTGGTGAGACCACACCTGGAGTGTTGTGTGCAGTTTTGGTTTCCTAATTAAAGGAAGGACATTGTTGCTATTGCGGCAGTGTAGAGTAAATTCACGAGGTTAATCCCCGGGATGGCGGGACTGTCATACGAGGAAAGATTGGAAAGACTGGGCTTGATTTCACTGGAATTTAGAAGGATGAGATGGCTATCTTATAGAAACATATGAAATTGCAAAAGGACTGGACAAGCTCGATGCAGGAAAAACACAGAATACTATGTTTACATATCTGATGTGCTGCTGCAAGTAAGAATTTCAATGTTCTATTTCGTGAATATTGCAATAAAACACTCTTGGCTCTCTCAAAAAGTCAATCCAGTTACTAAGATGACCTACCCCGTACAAAGTCACATTGACTGTTCCTAACAAGCCCATTCACTTCCAAATGAAATTTAAATTTAAGATCCTGGTAAAGGACCTTAAAAACATGCGTGGATTGTTTATTTTCAAAAGATTTTGACAGGTAAACAGGTAAAGGATGCTCATCCCCAAAATACATTTTTGAATTCTTTTTTATTGTTCTCTCCATCATAAAGTATTTGTAACCACAAGATCCTTTAATAATACTTGCTTATCAAATCTAAAATTGCCATTCCCTGTTCCAAGTGTAATTTAGGATGAGTCACATTTCATGAATGAAAATAAATCTACAATATAAAGGTCATATTAATACGTTTAATTAAATTATTGTTTCCAAGGCTAGATTTTTTTTCTTAAAAAATGTATTGCATAAAGTAACGTCATGTACTCATTCAAAGTAATAACTAAACGATCTATATTATTGAATTAACATTATTGAATTAACATTAAATAAAAGCCTTGCTCCAAAGTAGTATCTTGGATCACTGCACTATAAGGCAGCAACCAAAAACATATCAAGGCCCAGATGAACATGCAAAATTCTTAAACAAGAATCTGCTGCAGTTAGTACTAACTTTACTGAGCAAATTTGTTAAATTTTGATGGGTCAAAAGGAAGTGCAAAGACAGCATACCATATCTACTTCTCAAGCACAATTCTCCAAATTTCAAGGGGCATTAGTGCAATTACTGCAATAAAAAAGGTTTTATTTTGCATAATTTACTGCATAACTACAAATTTGAGTAATCATTGTCTTTTGATGTTATTCATCCGATTTTCAGACATATTGAAGATAACTGAACAAGTCATCTAGAACGTATAAAACTTCCAAAATACATTTGTGAATAAATCACCAATGCGTCAACGCAAATTCTCCATAAAAAAGAATATGGATTATTTCAGTTATTTTTAATTACCAGCATTTTTTATGATAATCTGCATCCATGTATTTCGTTGTTTGAAGGATTCAAGGTTTTGTTTTTCAAAAAACATGCGTGGATTGTTTATTTTCAAAAGATTTTGGACAGGTATACATTTACCTCTGGAATTGTTTTAGCATAAGGTCAGCTTCACAGTGCTTAGAGTTGTATTTATTTGATCAACCACAGACAATGATTATGAAAAATGGACATATGGAGGTATACAAGCTACAAAAGAGCCAGGAGAAATGATAAATGCATGATAATGCATGATGATAAAAGCACTTCAGTATATAATGAAGAATGCATTAAATTGCAATGGCTGCAGATTGCCCATACTTTGTGATAATAATATTCCACATCAGTTTAAGATATATTTACATTGCATCACTGTTTCCGGCAAACAGGTGCTGCGCCAGCGTCTGGGTATTATTGCTTTACATTTAATTCACATCCCATTCTGATTGTTATCAATACCTATACATCAGAATTCATACATCTACTGTAAAAAAAAACAAAATACATTCTGTAGTTAATATTTCTGAATAGACCTGCCGGTAAGAGAACTGCACCTTCAAATAAATTTGTCATGCATTATACCAGTGTACGCTGCAGTTAACTATGGACCAAAAGACAACAGGGGATCATTATACAAACCTGCAAAGCTATCAGGTAAAACTATGTGCAAAACATAAAATGCTAGAGGAATTCAGTGGACCAGGCACTGCTTATGGACTGAAATGGACAGTCCACATTTCAGGTTGGGGCCGTCTTCAGACTGATCAACTGGGAAAACTGAACTGGCACCACAGACTAGAAACCTATATATTCATTTCTTATTCGTTTTTCTTAATCCAAGCTCTCAGTTAGCAGCTTCAACAATGGGCTTTTGAAACACCCTGATAGCAAATAAATGTTGAAATTGGTTCGCAGCATGCTACAATCAATAACATTTAACACTTTAAATCTCCATAAACCTTCTGCCATCACTAACTTATCTTGTAATGTTCAATGGTAACAATCTAGCCCCCTTGAATGGTCAGTACTATGATAGTGTTTAGGGGATCTCTGGGCCGGGATGTGCTAATATTATTACCAATTGTATATATTCATTTTTAAATATATAAAATAAAATTATAATATAATTATACTGTAATTTAATTAGCAGTATATAGTATGCAATATATAATGCCACTATCTACATTTATAATGATAATCACACCAGCAAACTTGCTCATATATAAATCTACTGTTCAACTTGGCACTGTTGCCAGAAGTCTAGAATGCCATATTGTTTGTAAATTAGGTGAGTGCTTGTATCTGAACAGGTTGCCTGGGAATACACCAAATATTTTGTTGGAAAAAATAATTATAATTTGTAGAGAAAGATGATTAAATTATTTGTTCCAAATTTCTGGCACCAAAGACAAAGATTGAAGATGAAGATTAATCATAGCAATAAAAATGATTATGTATGACTTAAAACAGTAAGTTTACTTCAGACTCAAAGCAAAAGATGGTGTAAACTTAGAACATTTGTTCAAATTAGAATGCAAGAATGTTGTTTTCCATAATTCTCTTATTAAATAGCCAACTCAAATGTGAGCATTCACCATATACATAATATTACGAGCGATAAAGTATCAGTTCTGTGTTGGGCAGGAGTGCTGTTGCCCAAGGGAAATAAATAAGCAAATAGATAAGTAAATAAATAAATCCACCCGTCCATCACTAAAAGTCTTATCTTCTTATCTATTTACTCAAAAGCGGTACGCGATAGCGCTACGATTTTGCGGCAGCTCGCTCACCGTTCTCCTGTGCTGCGAGTGCACCAAGTTTCGTTCCGATCGGTGGCATAATTTAAAAGTTAACAAGGTTTAAAAATCTTAAAAACCTCGCGTACGCAGATCTCCTATCCTGCAGATCTCCTATCCTTCTCCGCCCCTTCCAGCGCCATCGCGTCTATACTGGAGCATAAGGACGCTCTGGAACCGGACACAATTTTCGGAGGGACCGGAAGCATCCCAGCCCAGCCAGGCCGGCCGCGGGGTCAGAGATGTTGCCAAGGTTGCCAAACGGAAACTCCGATCCCGGCGGAAAACGAGCAGTGACCGCTGTGAGTCCCCATCGCACCATCAGCTCGAGCCCCTTCCCCTCTGGTCTCCCTCGCTGGCTCCTGCCCTCCTCCCCTCCTCCCCCCCTCCCCCGTGATACCCCCTTCTCCCCCATGGCTCTTCCCCTGTCATTTCTCCGAGCTCTCTCCCCCCGCCCACACAGCCCTCCCCCGCACAACCTCCGCCCACACAAACCCCCGCTCACTCATCCCTCCCCCCGCCCACAAATCCCTCCCCTCGCCCCACAACCCCCTGCCCACACATTCCTCCCCGCAACACCCCCGCCCACACATCCCCCCCCATAACATCCTCCGCCCACACACACCCCCCTCCCCCCACAACACCCTCCGCCCACACACCCCCTCCCTCCCACACACACCTACTCCCCTCCCCTCCATTCCTCACACCCCCACACCTCACTTCCCTTCACCCCTCCCACACATGAAGAGGAGGGGGAGTGCTGGGGAATGAGGGGAAATGAGCCATGCCAGCGGTTAGGGGCTATGCGTGAGTGGTGGAATATTGCATTGGGGGAATGGGTTGCCTTGGGGGAACGGGTGAATGGTGAAATATTGCGTTAAGGAATGGGTGGCTTTGGGGGACCTGACCTCCCGTGTGACTGGGACCCAACGGGTCCTACTCAGTCTAGTTGTTTACTATCCTCAGTACAGGCTAACATTTTAAAATGCTGTATCTATATCAACAGAAGCCACTTTAAAGACCGAATATCCAGATAAATATACTTCACATGTACACATTGACCTCAAATGTAAAATCATTCGTAACCAAGGCAGCACTAATAGTGATGAAAAAAAAACAGACCTAGAGATTTGATTGCATGGATTTGTTTATTTCTGCATTGTGCAAGTGAAGACAGAAGAGTATTGAAAATTTGTAATTTACTGCACGATTAAATAATTTCATTATAGTTATTATGCAATTTTAAGTTGCTTGAATGTCTATTTTTGCCTTCAATCTCAAGGAACCAGATGCTCCATGTTACTCTTTTACTGCATTCTCTCAAGTTTTATTCATTATGATTTGCATATTTTTTGTCAAATTAAAAATAAACAATATGTTGCAATTGACAAACAAAAAAAGATTTGGCTCTGAAGGAATCAAGGCAAATTATTTCTAAATGCAGCGAGCAATTTCACTTCCCATAGCCATGCTTAAAATAAGTCAAGTATTTTTTACGAGAGATGCTGCATGATACTGTTATTTATTCACTTTGGAGCTCTAAAACTAGATTTTGCACTGTTTACTTTCTCTTTTTGCACTACCTGGTTGTATATGGTTTGATTGTACTCATCACTGGTATAATATGCCTGGATAGCACAACAATGTTTTCACTGTATCTCGGTACCCATGACAATAATAATAAACTAAACCAAAAAGACAATTCATGAAAGGCAATTTAGTTGTTGGCACACATTCCAAGCTATACAAAGATAAAGTTTATAGAATGTGGACAACATTAAAGCAGGTCTTTTTATCCACCAATCTTACTATCTAAATGGCGTCAAGTTGGGAAAAGGGGTACATCAGTCTATGAAAGTAAGCATGCAGGTAGGTGCAGCAGGCAGTGAAGAAAGCGAATGGCATGTTGGCCTTTATAACAAGAGGAATCGAATATAGGAGCAAAGAGGTCCTTCTGCAGTTGTACAGGGCCCTAGTGAGACCACACCTGGAATATTGTGTGCAGTTTTGGTCCCCTAATTTGTGGAAGGACATTCTTGCTGGAGTGAGTGCTTGAGGGAATGCAGCATAGGTTTACAAGGTTAATTCCCGGGATGGCTGGACTGTCATATGCTGAGAGAATGGAGCAGCTGGGCTTGTACACTCTGAGTTTAGAAGGATGAGAGGATATCTCATTCAAACATATAAGATTGTTAAGGGCTTGGACACACTAGAGGCAGGAAACATGTTCCCGATGTTGGGGGAGTCCAGAACCAGGGGCCACAGTTTAAGAATAAGGAGTAAGCCATTTAGAACGGAGACGAGGAAACACTTTTTCTCACAAAGAGTGGTGAGTATGTGGATTTCTCTGCCTCAGAGGGCGGTGGAGGCAGGTTCTCTGGATGCTTTCAAGAGAGAGCTAGATAGGGCTCTTAAAAATAGCGGAGTCAGGGGATATGGGGAGAAGGCAGGAACGGGATACTGATTTGGGATGATCAGCCACGATCACATTGAATGGCGGTGTTGGCTTGAAGGGCCAAATGGCCTACTCCTGCACCTATTGTCTATTGTCTTATGATGGAAGTTTCCCAGTGAGCCACCACAGATAATCATACTTCTGCTTCCTCCATTTCTCCATGTGCTTTTCTTTTCTGAAACAAACTATTCTTTGTGATTATCACATTTTTGTATAAAATTGTGATTATCCAGCTTGCTCAGGACAGTGCAGATTTTCCACTAACCAGATAAATTTAAAATGAGTATGGGAAATGGGGCTTGGCTGAATGGCATGGGAATGTAGCACACGCCACCTGGTGAGCCACATACCGATCAATCAGAATCTCTAAATAGTCAGATAGTTGATTATTGGAGGTTTACTGCAGTTCCTTTATAATTTATACATTTAATTCAGCAATTTGTGACAGAGATTTCCTAATACAAAGCATCAAATTGTCGCCTCTAAAAAATGTTCTAACTTTCCTTTCAATGAATAGCTATCATCTCAAATACATAGCCTTTTAAACCAATAGACTTCCAAAAATATTGCACCGTAGTCTCAGTTCAACATTCAACTTTCAAAAGAGCATTCAAACTTCTCTTCATGATTGAATATTTAGACAATAGACTATCTACATTAGGTGCAGGAGTAAGCCATTCAGCCCTTCGAGCCAGCACCTACGTCCTACAGAATATCTTTTTGTACTTCAGAGACATATGGCCCAGAAACAGCCCTCTTGGTCCACCATCTATTCTGGCCATTGTACATCTCCTTTACATCGAAAAGCATAGAAACATAGGTGGAATAAGCCATTAGGCCCTTCGAGTCAGCCCCACCAATCAATATGATCATGGATGATCATTTAAAATCGGTACCTTTCTCCCCATATTCCTTGATTCCTTTAGCCCTAAGAACAAGATCTAACTCTCTCTTGAAAACATCCAATGAACTGGCCTCCACTGCCTTCAGTGGCAGAGAATTCCACAGATTCACAACTCTCTGGGTGAAAATGTTTTTCCTGTCTCAGTTCTAAATGGCCTATCCCTTGTTCTTAAATTGTGACCCCTGGTTCTGGACTCCTCAACATTGGGAATATTTTTCCTGCAGCTAGCCTGTCCAATCCTTTAAGAATGTTATATGTTTCTATAAGATCCCCTCACATCCTTCCAATTTCCAGTGAAAACAAGCCCAGTCGACCCATTCTTTCATCATATGTCAGTCCCGCCATCCCGGGAATTAACCTGGTGAACCTACGCTGATTTCCCTCAATAGCAAGAATGTCCTTCCTCAAATTAGGAGAACAAAATTGCACACAATACTCCAGGTGCGGTCTCACCAGGGCCCTGTACAACTGCAGTGGGACTTCCTTGCTCCTAAACTCAAATCCTCTCACAATGAAGGCCAACATGCCATTAGCTTTCTTCACTGCCTGTTGTACCTGCATACTTACTTTCAGTGACTGATGTACAAGCCCACCCAGGTCTCATTGCACCTCCCCTTTTCCTAATCTGACACCATTCAGATAATCTGCCTTCCTGTTCTTGCCACCATAGTGAATAACCACAGATGTATCCACATTATACTGCATCTGCCATGCATCTGCCCACTCACCCAACCTATCCAACCTCAAAGCATCCTCATCGCAACTCACACTGCCACCCAGCTTTGTGTCATCTGCAAACTTTGAGATGTCACATTTAATTCCCTCATCTAAATTGTTAATATATATTGGAAATAACTGGGGTCCCAGCACCGTGCCTTGCAGCACCCCACTAGTCACTGCTTGCCATTCAGAAAATGACCCTTTAATTCTTACTCTTTGCTTCCTGTCTGCCAACCAGTTCTCTATCCATGTCAATACCATACCCCCCAATACCATGTGCTCTAATTTTGCACACTAATCCCTTGTGCGGGACCTTGTCAAAGGCTTTTTGAAAGTCCAAATACATCACTTTGACTGGCTCTCCCTTATCCATTCTACTTGTTCCATCCTCAAAAAAATTCCAGAAGTTTAGTCAAGCATGATTTCCTCTTCATATATCCATGCTGACTTTGACCGATCCTGTCACTGCTTTCCAAATGTGCTTCTATAACATCTTTAACAATCGACTCAAGCATCTTCTCCACTACCGACATAAGGCTAACTGGTCTATAATTCCCCATTTTCTCTCTCCCTCCTTTCTTAAATAGTGGGGTTACATTGGCTACCCTCCATTCCACATGAACTGATCCAGAGCCAAGAGAACATTGGAAAATGATAACCAATGCATCCACGATTTCTAGGGACACCTCGAGTACTCTGGGATGCAGACCATCAGGTCCTGTGGATTTATCTGCCAACAGTTTACTTAACACCATTTCCTGACTATTGTGGATTCCCTTCAGTTCCTGCCTCCCACTAGATCCTCGGTTCCTTAGTATGTCTGGGAGATTGTGTGTGTATTCTTCAGTGAAGACAGAACCAAAGTAATCGTTTAACTGTTCTGCCATTTCATTGTTTCCCATTATAAATGCACCTGTCTCTGATGGTAAGGGACCTACAGTGCCCTCCATAATGTTTGGGACAAAGACTCATCATTTATTTATTTGTCTCTGTACTCCACAATTTGAGATTTGTAATAGAAAAAAATCACATGTGGTTAGTGCACATTGTCTGATTTTAATAAAGGCCATTTTAATACATTTTGGTTTCACCATATAGAAGTTACAGCAGTGTTTATACATAGCTCCCCCCATTTCAGGGCACCTTATTTGGGGCACATGGCTTCACAGTTTTTGTAATTGCTCAGGTGTGTTTAAATGCCGTCTTAATGCAGGTATGAGAGAGCTCTCAGCACCTAGTCTTTCCTCCAGTCTTTCCATCACCTTTGGAAACTTGTATTTCTGTTTATCAACATGAGGACCAAAGTTGTGCCAGTGAAAATCAAAGAAGCTATTATCAGACTGAGAAACAAGAATAAAACTGTTAAGAGACATCAGCCAAAACCTTACGCTTACCAAAATGTTTGGAACATAATTAAGAATAAAGAGAGCACTGGTGCGCTTACTAATCGCAAAGGGACTGGCAGGCCAACAAAGACCTCCACAGCTGATGACAGAAGAATTCTCTATAATAAAGAAAACTCATTGGCCAGCGGTTCATTCTACAGCAAGACAATGATCCCAAACATATTGCTACCGTAACAAACGAGTTTTTCAAAGCTAAAAAAGTCAATTCTTGAGTGGACAAGTAAATCACCCGATCTGAACTCAATTGAACATGCCTGAAAAGATATATGCTTGAACAAACTGATGGGAACTAGCCCCAAAACCAAGCATAAGCTAAAGATGGCTGCAACACTGGCCCGACAGAGCGTCGCCAGAGAAGGCACCCAGCAACTGGTGATGTCCATGAATCGCAGACTTCAAGCAGTCATTGCATGCAAAGGATATGCAACAAAATACTAAACATGACTACTTTCATTTACATGACATTGCTGCGTCCCAAACATTATGAAATGGAGGGATGGTGAAAACAAAATGTATAAAAATGGCCTTTATAAAAATCTGACAATGTGCACTTTAATCACATGTGATTTTTTCTATGACAAATCTCAAATAGTGGAGTACAGAGACAAATAAATCAATGATGGGTCTTTGTCCCAACCATTATGGAGGGCACTGTACATTTGTCTTCACTAATCTTTTCCTTTTTACATCCTTCCTATAAACAGAATGTCCAAATACAAATACAAAATTTTAAAGATTTAGTGAGTTCAACCTTGCTGTTTATCTTGTCTCTAGACATAAAATCAAAAACATTTTTGATGTCCGAATATGAAGGCCTGTGCATCTATCTACAGGCATCCCTATTCCCTAGATATATTTAAAATTACTCCTAGTAACATCCATTTAATTGCTCTATTATTTACAAAATGGATTAAATAACATTTTTCTACATGGCACCACAGCTGCCCATTGTTAGCTTAAAGGTGCTGCTTTTCAGAGCAATCAATGTCACCATACACCATACCTAATTGATATCCTCAACAAATTTCAGTTATAGTCAAACCGGCCCTTCAGTCCAACACGTCCATGCTGACCAAGATGTCCCATCTAAGCTAGTCCCATTTGTCCATGTTTGGCCCATATCCTTCTCAGCCTTTCCGATCCATGTACCTGTCCAAATATCTTTTAAATAGTGGTATTATATCTTCCTCAACTACTTCCTCTGGCGGTTGGTTCCATATACCCACCATCTTCTGTGTGAAAAAGTTGCCCTTCAGGATTTTATAAAATTCTCCCCCTCATAACTTAAATCTATGTCTTCTAGTTCTTGTTTCCCCTTTCCTGGGAAAATGACTGCATTCACCCTATTCAATCCCCTCATGATTTTATACACCACATGGAATAATGTCTTAGCCTGTCTAACCTCTCCCTATAGCTCAGGCCCTCAAGTCCTGGCAGCATCCCTGTACATTTGCTCTGTACTTTTTCAAGCCTAATGGCATTTTTCTGAAAACAGGGTGACCAAAAATGAACACAATATTCCAAGCGCGGCCTCATCAATGTCTTGTACAACTGTAACATAATTTCCCAACTTTGCTCAATTCGCTGATTGATGAAGCCGAACAGTCGAAAAAGCTTTCTTCTATCCACCCTATCTACCTGCCTTGCGACTTTCAGAAATCTATTTACAGATATGCCTAGATTCTACTGCTCGCTCCCCAGGGTGAAGCTCCTGCCTTGGTTTGGCTTCCCAAAATGCAACATCTCATCCCAAAATGTTCCCTCAGTATGTGAATCCATTCTGCTGCATGAGTAGTAACTACTTGTACCATACAAATTTATTTCATACCAGTCATTTCAACTTTTCTTTTTTTTTTAAATGCTTTTTTCCCCAACAAACAATTGAATTTATTAGCTTTCTGCGTAATCCCTTTCACTTCAGCTGCCATATGCCTCTTTATATTATAGATGATGGTGTATTCTTACAAAAATGTCGCTCCACTAACATTTATTGGAGACCTTTCACTGCACTGATGGCAAGATAATATTGTATTGTGCAGCTTTTTGGGAATGCTTCAATTCCAACTATAGATCAAGAATGAGAATGTTAGCTAGAGCCTAAATCAGAAGCATAATTCCTGTGTTTGCAATGAAAGCAAAAACAAATTCCTTACAGTTGACTATATAATGTTGCTGTTAATAGTAAGTGGAAAGATATATCCTGGCGGCTTCATGTTTAAGAAAAGTCATGCTCAACTAAAACACTGCTCTTTATTATGTTCTTGTGGAGTCAAGAAAGAGAGTAACATGTACAAAATTGTATTGCTTGATAATAAAACATAAGGGAACATTACATATTGTTGATTTTGAAAGCAATGAAATTCATGTTTGACCCGTAAAATCTACTGTTAGTATATATAGTGATAAAATAAGAAAATCTGTAGCTGAACATGGTTAAAGCTTTTTTTAAAAATAATCTTCCTTCATGACTTTATTGGAAATGGTGGATGGAAGAGGTGGATCCAGAAAAATGGTTCCAAGTTGAATGATCAATCTTGTAAATAAACTGATCTCAGTACCTTGATATGAGAAAAGAAGGCAGGGATCAGAAATGAGTTGATCAACAATCTACTATTCATCCATTACTCATGGAAAATAAACCTAGACCAATGTCCAGGACAGTTCAGGACAGTTGCAATATCACACGGATCATAATTGGTACCTTTAATTATGTACCAAACAAGCAATAATGATTGTAAAACCATGTGCCAACAGATTGGCAAAAGGAGGAAACTGGCACAAAAATAACACATTAATTTACCGATAAAGATAATCTGTAAAAATGTTGTACAAAATGATTCCCAAATATACATATGCAATGCCTCAAGACAAAATAAATGTAACGCTCCAGTGCAGAACATTGACACCAAAATGCAAAGTGCAATCACTGTAAAATGATACAAACTTTTTGAATCTGTGTATCTGGTGCCCACTGAAATAACATGCAGATTTATCATGCACATCTATCAATGACTACTCAGAAGTACACATTTACATAGTGAAGGATAATGTTGGAGCTCCTAGATGTTCCTCATCCTACAGAATCAATATCAGGCAGAACTAATAAAGCTCAATATGTAAGCTTCATTGCCCATATCTGAATTAACACTTCAAATGATGAAGTGAAACGTCAAATAATGAAGTGAAATGCCGAAACGGCGCCTATTCCTTCGCACCATAGATGCTGCCTCACCCGCTGAGTTTCTCCAGCTTTTTTGTCTACCTTCAAATGTACAACTGGCATGATCTTTCAAAAATATAAGAAAACAAATAGAGAAACCTTCCTTTCATAATATGGTCCCTAATTACAACCATCTTGTTCAGATGTTCTCTCTTTGCTCACTATTTACCATAGACTATCTGAGTCTAACAGTACCTTTTTGATTGGAGGAGATAGTCAAACCAAGTACATAGAATGTAACAATCACACCAAAATGGGCAACTACTTGATAACGTGAAGCTAACCTCACACTCTCTCATTGTTGCCCCACTTCCATACGTATGAGTCATGCAATAATTGACATTGTCACCTGAACTGTGCAGCAAGCCTGGAGTGCTTGAGGCACCAAAAATAAAATTCATTATACAATGCTTGAATATAATTTTCTAATTTTGGCCCAATTGCAGCAAGTGTAAGCTGACAATATTCTTCTACCTATTTCAATGCTTACACTTTCAAAGAGTCTTTTATGAATCTGAATACGAACTATTCTCCAAGGATGGAGTAAAGACCAACAGCAGCAACAAACACTCTGAAAGAGTTAGAGTCCGAGTGAGACCATCATAACATCTGGAAAACTATTACAATCCCATTAGTTAATGCCAGATTCTTCTCTGTATATATTTGGTGAAAATATTGGTTTTGCAATATGAAACTGGTTTTTATTTCACCAACATCTTACACCAATAAGCACACCATAATATTTTTGATGTTTTTGATAGATGACTCAGATTCCCATTCTGAGAAGTGTCAAGAGTTTGTTCCATCATTGTTAAAAATGGTCAATTGTGTATTTCCTTCACGTTTTTCTTAAATATACGCTTAACAACTGATGAACTAGTTTAGTTCAGTTTCCTTTATCATTTTGATGGCCACTTTACTCTCATCTGCAGAGCCTTTGATAAATAGAGATTCTTGAAAGGTCTCTTCCATTGGAAGAAAAGAAACCACATTTGATTGGTCTGATCCTTGAGAGCCAGCCCATCAACTAGGAGCTATAAGGGATATTAAGGCATGTTTGTCTTTCCATCCGCTGCCTTAAATCATGAGGTTCAATGATGCTCCTGTTAAGATGTCCAGGACCCAAGTTTTCCATGGCAAATACGGAGTCATTAAGATGCTTGTGGTTTTCTCCAAATATTTTGATCCTGGGTATAAAAGGAAAACAGAAAAAAGTATGAAGGAAATACCTGTAGCAGAAAATAGACAGGCCATTGAGATTTCCTACAAAAAAAATTGGTAATCTTTTCAAAGAATGGTTGCCAAGGGATCATTTCTGTCTAACCCACCTGTCAAAGAGCATCTGAGTCATTCTGTAGCTGTGTCCTTTCAGTTTCACCTCTGCATGTCATTAAAGTGATTGTGTGATTTTCCTGAAATTAATGATATATCTCCAGGCATTATTATTTATGACAGTATTTTCTATTTATTTTATATACATAATTAGGTACATACTCATGCTTGCCACTCTCTTCCATTCCACCTTTTATTTCTTTGTGTTGGAGACCTGAATGGGATGTAAATTATTTCTTCCTTTGGTTAACATCATTATACTTATCATGTTTACATTAATGTTACTATATTCAGAAAATGAAGTGTTTTACAGAAACATCTGTGTAAGAAGAAAAAAAGTTGGATCTTAAAGCACTGAAAACCCAGTAGGAAAATTACCATATGGGTCCTACCATCAGCACAATATTAAACTGCAGCATTGCATCCAAATCCAAGTGTCTGCTTGTTTACAAGTACTGTGTGTTCTGCAATGCAGCAGTTTCTATTGTTAATAAGATTAAGCTAAAAATTGTTTCAGAGGTTGTGGAAAGTTGAGGAAATTTGTTTTTAACCACAAATTGCAACAGAATTATTCCTTACGAACATTTCTGAATAACTGAACTCCCTTTGTCACATACCTAATTATCTCTTTAGAAAATTATCCATTCATTGCCACGTATTGAAGGTGTTTATTAGTTTATGTATAATGGCTGTGATTATCTGCCTATAGCACTATAGCAGCGATTACAAGTTCAGCTGTAATGGAGATGGGAAGCATTGCAATTCTGAAAAGTACAAAATAGGTGCAAGTCCTTTTATATCAGCAGAAAGCTTGCATATGCACTGCAATCCTGTTAAAACGATTAGTATTACAAATGAATAATTTTCGCCTTTTTACTATGCTAACAGACGGAAGGAAAACCAAGTCAGAGCATTTTGTAATGCTCCCTGATTTGTGAGATCCAAGGGAGTCATGGTCACCACAACCAGTTTAATAGATTACAAGGGCAGAATAAAGCTCTTTATATAAAAAGAGTGAAAAAAGATCCTAACCCAAAGTGTCACCTATCCATGTCCCCCTCAGATGCTGCCCGACTTGCTGAATTTGTTTTACTCATACAAGAATATAGCGCAGGAACAGGAATTTCAGCCCACAATATCTGTGCAGAACATAATGCCAAGATCATAATTTATCTACCTGCACATAATCCATATATCTCCACTCCTTGTGCCTAACCTGCCCACACCAACCAACATGTTCCATTTAAACTAGTCCCACCTGCCTGCGCTTGGCACAAACCCCTCTAAACCTGTCCACTTGCTTCTTAAACATTGTGATACTACCTGCCTCAACTACCTCCTCCGGCAGTTTATTCCATACACCCACCACCCTGTGTGTGAAAAAGTTACCCCTCCTATTAAATCTTCCACCTCTCACCTTAAACCTTTTACGTTGCTCTGAGGCTAGATAACACTAGGTTACAAATGCAGAGGTTAAATAATATAGTAGGATATCGTGGTGTACTGAATAAGCAGAAACCTCTTCTTAAGCTTCTGTATTATTCCCACCATCTGAGTACAGCCATTTTCCACAGTTGTTTCTCTTTTTGACTGGACACAAAATGTGGGAATTTAAGATTTTTATCAAGGCTCAAATGGTCTTAATGCTAATAATTACACATTTGTTAGGAGTATAAATCATTATAAACAAATCACGATATTCAATGCGTGTCTTGACATCAGGTTAACAGTGCACAGAGTGGTGAACGTTGCCCAGTCCATCACAGGCTCGTCACGTCCTTCTATCCAGTCCACCTTCATGAAGTGCAAGGCTGGGAGTATCATCATTGATGCTTTCACTCCAGCCACTCCCCTTTCTCCCTTCAGAGAGAAGATACAGGAGCTTGAAAGCTCAGACATCTAGACTTAAGAACAGCTTCTTCACCCCTGCTATCAGGCCTCTGCACCAATCAGAGACACCAGGAACTGCAGATACTGGAATCTTGAGCAAAACACAACATACTGGTAACCCAGCAGGTCAGACAGCATCTGTGGAAAGAATGGATAAGTGGTTTCGGGTTGGGACGCTTCTTCAAACCTAAAAAGATTTCCGACCCGATTTATCATCTATCCATTCGCTTCCCAGACGCTGTCTGGCCTACTTGGCCTGGCACCATGTTTTGTTCTGAATCAATCACTTCTTTCACACCCCATTCCCTGAGTTGCAGCCACATACTCTTAATACCTCCACCTCATTTGGTTATTCTGTTATTGTATTTTAATAGGTTATTGTATTTTAATACTCTTGCTTTACTTGGATTTTGTATTTGTTATTGTATTACAATATGCATAATTTATTCTGTGAATTTCACGTGAACGAGGAATATCATTAAACCCTGGTGTATATAACAATAAAGTAATCTAACTAGTCGGCATCAACCAAATAGCTGCATTCAAGTCATTTGACCCAGTTAAACAAGAAGCAAAGTTCTAATGGAGACACAAGAAACTGCAAATACCGGAATCTTCAGCAAAAAAACAAAGTAATGGAAGAACTCAGCAAGTCAGGCAGCATTTGTAGAGGGAATGGACACATGCATTTCAGGTTGTGAGCCCTTTTCAGACTAATCATCCCTAAACGGCTTCTGTACATTCCCTCTACAGATGCTGCCTGAAACGCTGAGTGCTTTGTAACTTTATCAGCACTGTAGGTGGCTGCTATTTGTATACATTGAGTATGCAGCAATTTCACTGTGCCTAGTCACATGTGACAATAATGTATTCCATTCCATTCCACTTCATTTTAAGCAAAGTTCTTAGTTGTACTCTGTCCCTCAATTACTCCCTCTTTTGACAATAATATTTGAACTGAATTAAAGAATGAGGAATTTAATTGTTTTATTTAATTCATCTTCAAATTAATATCGTGACCTTTGTTGATTTTCAATGGTTTTCCTATTACACTTAGCCTCCTTCACACCAATGTAAACTGCCCAACCTCCAATCCAGGCAACATCCTAGTAAATCTCCTTAGCACACTTTCCTGTGCAACCAAATCTGTACTATATTGTGGCCACCAGAATTGCACAAAAGAACACTAAGTACAGTCAAAACGGTGTTTGGTAAAATCGTAACATAATCTCCCAACCTTTACATTCTTGACTCAATTCTGCACTGTTTATTTCTCATTTTCACCACATGATGTACTCAAGTATGATATGATTTGCCTAGGATATCACACTAAACAAAGTTTTCCACCGCATCTCAGTGCACATGGCATATAATAAACCAATACAAGTTAAGCATGCTGTATGTCTTTTTCACCACCCTAACTACATGTGTTGCTACTTTCAAGAAGCTATGAACTTGAATTACAAGAACATTCTTTTCATCAACATTCCCACATGTCCTACCATTTACTGTATACATCCTACCCCTATTTAACTCCCCAAAATACATCATCTCATGCTGGTTGGATTTAACATTCATCTTCCAATGCTCTGCCCAGTTTTCCATTTGATCTATATCCTGCAGTACACTTTGACAATCTACATTGCTAACTACAATGCCACCCAGTTTCACATCACGAGCAAACTTACTCATCACCCCTCCTACATTTGAATCCAAATTATTAACATTTATCACAAACAACAAATATCACAACACCAATCTCTGAGGCACACCATTGGTCACAGACTTCCAATTATAAAAACATCTTTCCACCACCGCTTTCTGCCTCCCATCACAGCCAATTTTGGATCCAGAAAAACAAATTGCTGGAAGAACTCATCATGATCTGTGTGCTCATGCAGAATTTTAACCCAAAACAGATGACCCCTAGCACATATACTGTGGTCATAAATGTACATGGATTGGTTGGTAAGTTTGCTGGTTACACCAAAATTTGAGTTGTGAACATTGAGGAAGGCTGTCAAAGGATATAGCAAGATATAGATCAGCTACGCAAATAGGTGGAAATGGCAGAGGGAGTTAAATCCAAGCAAGTCTGAGGTGTTGCACTTTGGAAGGTCGAACATAAAGGGGGTGTATACTAGGATTGCCAGCTGTCTCGTATTAGCAGGACATCGAATATTTTGGGCTAAATTGGTTTGTCCCGCCGTGTCCCGTATTTGACTGCTACTACTTGGGTCGAGGGGACTGTCGGGTCGGAGCGTCGCGTCCGGCCCCGCTTCACCCGTCCTGACGTTGTGCAGCAGCAGCACCTCGCCCTTGGCCCCGTCGGTTGGCAGCCCGGCCAGCTGTCCAACCTTCAGACCTCCGTTTACCGCCGACACCACCACCCGGCCTTCTCATGGCCAATCATCAGTTCATGAGTTGGATGGGGTGCCGGATTTTGCGCGTAACATCACGCGGGCCAAATCCTCTCTGCTGGCTCGCTGCTGGGTTTGTGTGCAGTCCAGCACCCAGCCAACTCATCACTCACCCAGCCAGAATTTGTCCCGTATTTTGACCTTTTGTCCCTTATTTGGGAGTGAGAATGTTGGCAACCCTAGTGTACACAGTCAATGGCAAGACCCTTAATGGCATTGATGTACAGAGGGATCACAAGGTCCAAGTCCACTGCTCCCAGAAAGTGGCAAGACAAGCAGAGAATGGTAAATACAGCATTTCCTATACTTGATTCATCAGTCAGTGCATTGAGTATAAGAGTCATGATGTCATGTTGCGGCTTCCTAAGACTTTAATAGACAATAGGTGCAGGAGTAGGCCATTCGACCCTTCAAGCCAGCACCACCATTCAATGTGATCATGGCTGATCATCCCCAATCAGTATCCCGTTCCATCCTTCTCCCCATATCCCCTGACTCCGCTATTTTTAAGAGCCCTATCTAGCTCTCTCTTGAAAGCATCCAGAGAACCTGCCTCCACCTGAGGCAGAGAATTCCACAGACTCACCACTCTCTGTGAGAAAAAGTGTTTCCTCGTCTCCGTTCTAAATGGCTTACTCCTTATTCTTAAACTGTGGCCCCTGGTTCTGGACTCCCCCAACATCGGGAACATGTTTCCTGTCTCTAGTCAAAGCTGGAGTAGCGGGGCAGTTCTGGTTACCCCATTACAAGAACTATGTGGAGGCTTTGGAGGGTGCAGAAGAGGTTACCCGAATGCTGCCTAGATTAGAGGATACTACCTAGAAGGAGAATTTGGATAAACTTAGATTGTTTTCTTTGGAATGTTTGGAAATATATAAAATTATGAGAGGCGATGATACTAGAGTCAGTTATTAAAGATGGGATAGCAGCACATTTGGAAAGTGGTGAAATCATTGGACAAAGTCAGCATGGATTTACGAAAGGTAAATCATGTCTGACGAATCATGTGGAATTTTTCGAGGATGTAACTAGTAGCGTGGATAAGGGAGAACCAGTGGATGTGGTATATCTGGACTTCCAGAAGCCTTTCGACAAGGTCCTACATAAGAGATTAGTATACAAACTTAAAGCATACGGCATTGGGGGTTCAGTATTGATGTGGATAGAGAACTGGCTGGCAAACAGGAAGCAAAGAGTAGGAGTAAACGGGTCCTTTTCACAATGGCAGGCAGTGACTAGTGGGGTACCGCAAGGCTCAGTGCTGGGACCCCAGCTATTTACAATATATATTAATGATCTGGATGAGGGAATTGAAGGCAATATCTCCAGGTTTGCGGATGACACTAAGCTGGGGGGCAGTGCTAGCTGTGAGGAGGATGCTAGGAGACTGCAAGGTGACTTGGATAGGCTGGGTGAGTGGGCAAATGTTTGGCAGATGCAGTATAATATGGATAAATGTGAGGTTATCCACTTTGGTGGCAAAAACAGGAAAGCAGACTAGATCTAAATGGTGTCCGATTAGGAAAAGGGGAGATGCAGCGAGACCTGGGTGTCATGGTACACCAGTCATTGAAAGTAGGCATGCAGGTGCAGCAGGCTGTGAAGAAAGTGAATGGTATGTTAGCTTTCATAGCAAAAGGATTTGAGTATAGGAGCAGGGAGGTTCTACTTCAGTTGTATAGGGTCTTGGTGAGACCACACCTGGAGTATTGCGTACAGTTCTGGTCTCCAAATCTGAGGAAGGACATTATTGCCATAGAGGGAGTGCAGAGAAGGTTCACCAGACTGATTCATGGGATGTCAGGGCTATCTTATGAAGAAAGACTGGATAGACTCGGTTTATACTCTCTAGAATATAGGAGATTGAGAGGGGATCTTATAGAAACTTACAAAATTCTTAAGGGGTTGGACAGGCTAGATGCAGGAAGATTGTTCCTGATGTTGGGGAAGTCCAGGACAAGGGGTCACAGCTTAAGGATAAGGGGAAAATCCTTTAAAACCGAGATGAGAAAGACTTCTTTCACACAGAGAGTGGTGAGTCTCTGGAACTCTCTGCCACAGAGGGTAGTTGAGGCCAGTTCATTGGCTATATTTAAGAGGGAGTTAGATGTGGCCCTTGTGGCTAAGGGGATCAGGGGGTATGGAGAGAAGGCTGGTACGGGATACTGAGCTGGATGATCAGCCATGATCATATTGAATGGCGGTGCAGGCTCGAAGGGCCGAATGGCCTACTCCTGCACCTAATTTCTATGTTCTATACATATGGCTCTAATCCTTCTAAATCTTTCCTATCCATGTACCTGTCCAAATGCCTTTTAGATATTGTTATTGTACTAGTCTCAATGATTTCCTCTAGCAAGGCCTCTTTCCAAAACTGCAAAAGCATTTTATATGTACGCGGAATCTTTTTCTCAAACTTACAAAGCAAAATTTAAAAATGTAAACTACTTGCACTTTTAAACTCAAACACGTTGGTCTTCATAATGGTTTCTCCATTTCCTTTTTACATACTTTGCGAACTCCCAGCCAACTTATTTTTTGTATTTATTTAGTACTTATAAAACTGTTGTTCCAAATACTACAAATTTATTTAAAATGACAACTGCAGTTTAGGAGATGAAATAGATCATCAAAATGCTAATATCTCTGGCACATCTATAGGCTTCAACATATTTCTCAAAAATACCTGCTGTCAATGAACTAGTGGTAATGGAAGTGAACAATGATGCTAGAGATATGACAGCATTAGAGCACATATTTTAATTTTCTGATTATCAGGAAACTGCTGAAATTAGTGTATGTTTGCCAGTAAATCACAAGAACATTCTACTACAGTAGGTCTTCAAGGTATTATAATCAGGTCACCAAAGCACCGCAACAAATTGGCATTCATCAAAATTATTCATAACTCCCCCTAAGAAGAAAAAGCATAATGTATTTTGCTGCCAATCAATTTTATAGCTCATAGCACTAAGTGGAAGGAATAGAACTGTTTTATGTTAAGTTGGCTATATGTACAAACATGGCAATACAGTGGTTTATGTTGTCAGACACTTTATAGTTATTTTCCCCCCACAATAGTAAGATTGAAATATATAGCAGTTGTACGGAACAGCTAACACAATCCTTCATTCAGTATTAAGTACATTTGATTTCACAAGTTAAATGGGGAGTTTCATTACCTACCCTAGTAAGATCCATGCCAAGTTTCAGTTGAGAAAGGAGGTGTAATATGACACTCCGTTGATCATCCAGGACTCCCAAATCATCTTCCACATTCTCTTCACTATCTGTTATCTCATCTTCAGGATTCATTGGTTCAGGACATTGATGCTGATAAAAAGAAAATTAATTACTTATATAATTGGATAGAAAGAAAATCAAAGATTAGGCAGTTTTGTACTAAGCACTACTTTTTTTACACTTGTCCCCCTTTTGTAATTAATTTCCCTTTCAACATGGATAGGACAGGTTTGGAGGGATATGGACCAAGCACAGGCAAGTGGGACTAGTGTAGCTGGGATATTGTTGGCCGGTGTGGGCAAGTTGGGCCAAAGGGCCTGTTTCCACACTGTATCACTCTAAGACATCAAAAACAATATTACTGGAAGAGGAATTAATTAAGAGACACTACAGCGGAGTTTCGTTATTTTGATGAGATCAGCCATTGCCGTAGAAGGGAAAAGCAATGAACTCACTCTGTATGACTGCAATCTCCAAGACCTCACATCCATGAATGGATGACTTAAGCCCCTGTCCCACTTTCCCGAGTTACCACGGGTTTTCCACTTGATTCAAACTCGGAGAATTACGGTAATAGCCAGCCATAGGTACTCGGGGCTATATTTTTTACTCGAGGACATTTTTTCAACATTCTGTAAAAACGTCTCGTTTACCTGATGCCCCGAGTACCTACGGCTGGCGTTACGAGCCGCTACGAAATATGTACTGACTCCTAAGGACTCGCTACGGACATTCTCCGAGTTTGAATCAAGGGGAAAACAAGGGAGAATTCGTGAGTAACTCGGGAAAGTGGGACAGGGGCTTTACCTGGACAGCACATAAAATAATGTTTTTCCACAGCACGTGATAATAATACACTAAGACCTATATGAAATGTAGATATTGTTACTACAAACTTACTGATATAGCAGACAGACAAAACTGGCAACTGACTCAAGTTTCCCAGTCATAATTTATTCAACATTTTTAAACATCACTAAAAATCACTACCTTTTTTTAGCTTTGTTTAGTTTATTGTCACGTGTACCCAGGTAGAGCTTTTTGTTGCGTGCTGCCCAGTCAGTGGAAAGACAATCTATCGAGCCACCCACAGTGTACAGATACAGGATAAAGGGAATAACGATTAGTGCAAGATAGTCTGGTAAAGTTCGATTAAAGATAGTTCGGGGATCTCCCATAAGGTAGATGGTAGCTCAAGATCGCTCTCTATTTAGTGATAGAATGCTTCAGTTGCCTGATAACAGCTGGGAAAAAACTGGTTGCCCTCTATTTGCCCCTATAACCTTAGGCAGATTGTCCAGGCATAAAAAGAACTTCATGGAATAGCTGAACAGGCATTCTTTATCTGAGATCCTTTGCAAATCCAAGCTTCAGCTTGCTACTTATACAAATCCTCTCTTGAAATGTTTAAAGGTTTAAAAATAGATGAATTTGCATATTAGCACACAGGCATGGTTAGGAAAACAAAATCATCTAATATTTTGAATACTCTGTGGAGCAATCTAAAATAGTTATTTTATAACTAGTAGAGGCACTATAGAGATGTTGAATTCTAGAAAAATAGGAGAACTGAAGGAGAAACTGCAGGAAAGATAGCCTCTGTGCAGGGAAATATATTTGAGTACATATTGAAAAAAGTTAACTTATACTTAAACAAACTGGTTCACTTCTTAATAAGCAGACAACTCACAATACAGTTGGTAGACCAGTTCAAAACTTTACTAATTATCGGCTGATGGAAGTGGCAAGGAAAACCCCAGCCAAGGGAGTAACACAGACCCCTGGCTGTCCTCTCTCCACTTCCCTGAACACAGAATTACATGGTATATACTGTTCTTTTGTCACCTGAGCACGTTCCAAATACATTCTGGTCAGAGGTATAGAGAATACACATTACTAGGAGACCAAGCGGAGGCTTGGCGATCGCTTCGCCGAACACCTCCGCTCGGTCCGCAATAACCAACCCGACCTCCCGGTGGCTCAGCACTTCAACTCCCCCTCCCATTCCGCATCCGACCTCTCGGTCCTGGGCCTCCTCCACGGCCAAAGTGATCAACACCGCAAGCTGGAGGAACATATTCCGCTTGGGGAGTCTGCATCCTTTGGGCTTGAACATTGAATTTTCTCAATTCTGTTAACCCTTGCTGTCTCCTCCCCTTCCCACCTCTCCCTCAGCCCTCGGGCCCTGGCATTCCCTCTATCTCTATCTCCCTCCCCCACCCCAGTCGCACCAGCTTCTCATTTTCACACCACAAACAGCTTACAATGGCTTGTTCCCTTTATCATCGATACTTTTTTGCATATCTTTCATTCATTGTTCCTTATCTCTCCACATCACCGTCTATATCTCTCGTTTCCCTGATCCCTGACCAGTCTGAAGAAGGGTCTCGACCCGAAACGTCGCCTATCTCCTTCGCTCCTTAGATGCTGCTGCACCCGCTGAGTTTCTCCAGCTTTTTGTGTACCCACACATTACTAGAGGATGTGTCGGAGTTGTCTCATCAATCATCAGTTACATCAAAGGCATCTTGTCATGTGGTACAAGGACTTACATATCAAAGGCATTGAACATTTGGTACAAGGTACTTGCATATCAAAGTCATCAGTCACTGCATACCACAAAGGCATCGGACAATATCTCCTTCGCTCCTTAGATGCTGCTGCACCCGCTGAGTTTCTCCAGCCTTTTGTGTAGTCTCAATATCCCTTATTGGGATTAATCTGGGCTTCCTCTCTCATCAAATGGTAGACGCATTTCAAAGTCATTGGTCATTATTTCAATACACAGCAACTTGAGGCAAGCCTAGACTTGCCTTTCTGTATCAATCTACTGGAATAAATCCTGCTTTGAGACAAAATATAAGGTGTAAGCTGGCCCAGGAATCCATTTCATATTTTCTTATATTTTTAACATCATTCAGCCTTATCAATATTTCAATTTGAGACCCTTCACCTTGACTGGGGAGATGAAGCCCTCTGTCCTTTTCCCTCCACAGATTTAGTTTAGTTTGTTTAGATTATTGTTACGTGTACCGAGGTACAGTGAAATGTTTTTTTTGTCGCATGCTATCCAGTCAGCGGAAAGACTATACATGATTACAATCTAGTCATCCACAGCCTAGATACAGGATTAAGGGAATAAGGTTTAATGCAAGATAAAATCCAGTACAGTCCAATTAAAGATATTCCGAGGGTCTCCAATGAGGTAGATGGTAGGTCAGGACTGTTCTCCAGTTGGTGATAGGATGGTTCAGTTGCCTGACTACAGCTAGGAAGAAACAATCCCTGAATCTGGAGGTATGCATTTTCACACTTCTGTAACTCTTGCCTGATGGGAGACGAGAGAAGAGGGTGGGACCGGGGTGAGACTCATCCTTGATTATGCTGGTGGTCTTGCTGATGCAGAGTAAAGTGTTTTTTTAGAATCGATGGCAGGGAGATAAGACATAAAAAGTCATTAAATGCAACACCTCCCACTTGCTCAGATTAAACTTCATCTGCAGTTTCTCTGCCCATTTCTATAGCTGATCTGAATCCCACTGCATACTTGGCAGCCTTCTTCACAGTCCACAACCCCAGTTCTCTTGGTGGCATCTACACAGTTATTAACCAACCCATCTATATTATTGTCCATTGACACAAAAAGCTGGAGTAACTCAGCAGGTCAGACAGCATCCCTTGGGAAAAGGAATAGGCGATCTTTTGGGTCAAGATCCTTCTTCAGACAGAGTCAGGGGAAAGGGAAACAAGAGATATAGGCGGTGATATAGAGAGATATAGAACAAATGAATGAAAGTAACGATGCTAAAGGAAAAAGGCCATCGGTAGCTGTGGGCTATATGAAAACGAGTTACAGACAATGAGGCACAACAAGATGATTTTGAAGCTAGAATGACCGGTGGGGGAGGGATGGAAAGAGAGGGGATACAAGGGTTACTTGAAGTTACAGAAATCAATATTCATACTGCTGGGTTGTAAGCTGCCCAAGCAAAATATGAGGTGCCGTTCCTCCAATTTCCTTGTTAATTAGTCACTGAAAGTAAGCATGCAGGTACAGCAGGCACTGAAGAAAACAAATGGCATGTTGGCCTTCATAACAAGAGGCGTTGAGTATAGGAGCAAAGAGGTTGTATAGGGTCCTGGTAATACTTACCTGGCGTATTGTGTGCAGTTTTGGTCTCCAAATTTGAGGAAGCACATTCTTGCTATTGAATGACTGCAACGTAGATTCACAAGGTTAATTCCCGGGATGGTGGGACTGTCATATGTTGATAGAATGGAGTGGCTGGGCTTGCATATTACAGAATTTAGAAGGATGAGTGGGGATCTTATTGAAACATATAAGATTATTAAGGATTTCGACACGCTAGAGGCAAGAAACATGTTCCCGATGTTGGGACAGTCCAGAACCAGGAGCCACAATTTAAGAATAAGGGGTAAACTATTTAGAACGGAGATGAGGCAAAACTTTTTCACACAGAGGGTTGTGAATCTGTGGAACTCTCTGTCTCAGAAGGCAGTGGAGGCCAATTCTCTGGATGCTTTCAAGAGAGAGTTAGATAGAGCTCTTAAAGATAACGGTGTCAGGGGATATGGGGAGAAGGCAGGAATGGGGTACTGATTGTGGATGATCAGCCATGATCACAGTGAATGGCGGTGCTGGCACGAAGGGCCGAATGGCCAACTCCTGCACCTATTGTCTATTTCCTCACTGACAATGGAGGAGGCCCAGGACAGAAAAGTCAGTGTGGGAATGGGAAAGGGAATTAAAGTGTTTGGCAACTGTGAGATGAGGTAGGTCCAGGTGGACTGAGCAAAGGCCTTCAGTGAAACGATCGCTAAGTCAACGTTTGGTCTTGCCGATGTACAAGAGTCCACACCTTGAACAACGGATACAGTGGATGAGGTTGGAAGAGCTGCAAGTGAACCTCTGCCTAGCCTGAAAGAACTGTAGGGATCCTTAGACAGAGTTGAGGGAAGAGGTATACGGACAGTGTTGCATCTACTATGGTTGCAAGGGAAGGTACCAGGGGAGGGGGTGGTTTGGGTGGTAAGGGATGAGTTAACCAGGGAATTGCAGAGAGAACAGTCTCTACGGAAGGCAGAAAAGGGTGGAGATGGAAAGAAATGACTAGTAGTGGGATCTCGTTGGAGGTGTAGACAATGTCGGAGGATTGTTTTGTATGCAATGGTTGATGGGGTGAAAGGCAAGTTCTATGGCAACTCTGTCTCTGTTGCGACTAGGGGGACGGGGAACAAGAGCGTTACTGTGGGATACCGAGGAGACACGAGTGAGGGCCTCATCTATGATGGAAGAGGGGAACCCCTGTTCCCTAAAGAATGAGGACATCTTGGATGTCCTGGTATGGAACACCTCATCTTGGGCGCAGATGTGGTATAGTCGGAGGTATTGGGAGTAGGGGATAGAGCCTTTGCAGGAAGCAGGGTGGGAAGATGTATAGTCTAGATAGTTGTGGGAGTCAGTAGGTTTATAATAGCCATTAGTTGATAGTCTTTCACCTATGATGGATATAGTGAGATTAAGAAAGGGGAGGGAGGTATCGGAGACAGTCCAAGTGAATTTGAGTGCAGAATGGAAATTGGCGGTGCAGTAAATGAACTCCATCAGTTCTGCGAGGGTGCAGGTAGCAAGGGAGATTGGTTTGCGTGATGGTCTGGGGTGCTTCCACAATTCTCTGCATTATCTTGCAATTTCACCAATGCTGCCTGACTTGCTCATTTTTCCAACTGCTTTCCTTCTATTGCTATTTTATAACTAGTGACTGAGTAATTATGATAAACTGCTCTCTCAAATCCATCAATGCTCTAAAGTATTGCCACATTTTTGAGAGAAGGGGACAATTCCTGTCGCAACCGTGTCAAAACAAATTTCAGAAGGAAACCTCTCGAATTCAGATGGTTTAGGATACCATTCACTTTATTTCTGGCTTTGTTTATTATCTAACTAAACCACACATAGTCTTTCATCATCTACACCATGCTTTTTGACAAGTAGAGATTAAATTTCTTGACTAATTACCAAAGTTTAATATGGTTCAATTTTCCATGGCTAAATGCTTTAAAACCATCAATATCACCTCTAAAGGTAGGCAAAAATGCCGGAGAAATCCGTCGGGTGATGCACTGAAAAAGGGTCTCTACCCGAAACGTCACCTATTCTTTCGCTCCATAGAGGCTGCCTCACCCGCTGAGTTTTTCCAGTATTTTTGTCTACCTTCGATTTTTCCTGCATCTGCAGTTCTTTCTTAAAAATATCACCTCTTTGGTCATTTATATATGATCTAAGACCTCATAGTCCTATGCCTCAATTCCTCAGCTTTCATGATCTTCCCAATAAAAACAAATGAGAAGTATTCATTTAATATCTCCTCCATCTCTTCTGGCTCTACACAAAAACAGCCATGCTGATCTTTAAGGAGATCAATTCTTTCCTTCGCTATTCCTTTAGTCTTTACAAACCAAAATAATCTATTGGGCTTTTCCTTTCCCTTACCTACCAGCTTCATTGCATGTTCTCTTTTCCCCTTCTTTATTGCCATAAGTATACTCCTAATACATTTACTTGGAGGGATTCTCTTGAACCCAATTGCTGATGCCTCTTTTTTCCTGACCAGACCTTAACATCTCTCATCAACCATGGTTCCCTAAACTTTCCAGTTTCACTCTTCACTCTAACAGGTACATGCTGCATCTGTACTCTTGCAAATAATCCCACTTGCCATCATCCCCTTACCTGCAAATAGATTCTCCCTGTCTGCAAGTTAGGGTTAAAGGAATTAAGGGATATGAGGAAACAGCAGGAACAGGGCATTGATTTTAGATGATCAGCCATGATTATATTGAATGGCAGTGCTGGTTCAAAGGGCCGAATGGCTTACACCTGTCTTTCTATGTTTCTATGCAAGTTCCTGGCTATTGCCTGAAAATCCAGTCTTGTTCCAATTTAGGACCTTAACATTTGGGCCAGTACCATTCTTCTCCAATAACTACCCTAAAACTAATAGAATTCTGGTCACTGTTCCCCAAATGTTCCACACTGACACTTCAGTCACGTCCCACTTTGTTCCCTCAGAGATGGGCCAGTGACATTTCCTTTCTAGTAGCACCCTCTATAGATTAAGGAAGCTTTCCTGGAAACATTTAACAAATTCCAGCCCAACAAAACCCTTTACACGGTGGGAGACCAAGTCAATGTAAAGGAAGTTAAATGTCTCATTAATACCACTGTATTACTTTGTTATCTGCAATCTCCCCAAACATCTGCTCCTCTGATTGATGTTGTCTATTGACCCATAAATACAGTCTCATAGTGATCAATCCTCTCCTATTTCTATATTCTACCCGTATACCCTCATTGGACAATTCCCCAAGAATATCCTCTCCGAGCACTCTAGTTACATCTTCCCAGAATCAAAAAGGTAACTCTCCCTTGTCTCTTATCTGAGTCTCTATCAAGCCTGAACATCTTTCCCCTGAAATATTGAGCTTGCCAATTCTGCCCTTATCTCAGCTATGGTTCAATTATGGCTACAATATCCCAGTTCCCTGAGCCAATCCACGCCCCAAGTTCTTCCAGTTCACATGTTAAGTTTCTTGCATTAAAATAAATAATTTAAATCACTGGTATTTCCACTCTCTTTACTGTGTGTGTACCTGCTTTCTCTGCCTGCTAATCTTGCTTTCTCTGCCCGCAGTATTTGACACCAACCTCTCCTCTGCCTTCTTTCTGCCCTGGTGCCTTCTCTCTACTCTGGGGCCTTTGCTTCTGCCTTCATTCTGCTCACTGGGGCCCCTCTCCATGCCAATATTATTTAAATCCTCCTGAGTACCACAAGCAAATCTCCTTGCCAAGACATTGGTCTCCCGCCAGTTCAGGTGCAACTCATGTCCTTTGTACGTCACCTCTGCCCCACAAGGGATCCCCCCCAATGATCCAAAAACCTGAACTCGTGTCCTCTGCACCAACTCCTCACCCATGTATTCACATAGGAGGAAATAAATTGTGTTAGGTACCTGAAATGCACAGTCCGTGAAAGTAGTTGATGCTGAATCTTTGACAGTAGTTGGTAATGGCATATTAGGTATTGATAATGGTTTATTATTATCACACGTTCCAAGATACAGTGAAAAGTTTTTATTGCCAGTCAAATCTACCATACACGAGTGGAAACAAGCCATTTACAAGCAAAACTGGTTGTGCAAAATATCAGAATGCCGAATATTCTGTTACCGCATCATAGCATTACAGCTACCGAACATAAAGTCCATGATCTGCAATGAGGTCAGCCGGAAGATCCAGATTACACCACAGTTTACAGGAGGATTATTTATCAGTCTCATAAAGTAGGGAAGTAGCTGTTCCTGAATTAAGTGCCTACATGAAGACTTGAATTGCTTAGGCATAGAGAACTATAGTGGAAGTGCTTAGCGATGGAGTTAATACACAAAGACACAAAGTGTTGGAGTGACACAGCATCTATCGCGAACATGGATAGGCGACTTTTTAGGTAGAATTGCAGTGGACAGGGAGAAAGGTGGAAAAGAGGAGGGACAGACTGATTGCGGTGAAATAAGGATGTGAAATAAGGATAAACGATTTGCAAATTATGAAGCCAGAGGAAGGAATATTGGTGGGAGGAAGAATGGGTGCAAATTCAGATTGGGTACCTGAAATATAAAGGGGAAGGGGGGGGGGGGGGGGAGTGTTATTTGTAGGTTAGTTATCTAAAATTGGACAATTCAATGTTCATACGGTTAAGTTGTAAGCTACCCAATAGCAGGTCCTGTTCCTTCAGTTCAGGTGTGGCTTTACTCAGGCAATGGAGGAGGCCCACGACGGAAAGGTCAGTATGGGAATGGGAAGAGTTAAAATGATTAATATGGAAGGTGCCCACTGGTGGGCATGAACGAATATAGGCTGAATGAGCCGTTTCCATGCTGTCTAATTCTGTGATCAATGTACATTGCTTCCAAACAACAGTTTTGTCAACTTTAATATGCAAGAAGGAACTGCAGATGCTGGTTTAAACCAAAGATAGACACAAAAAGCTGGAGTAACTCAGCGGGACAGGCAGCATCTCTGGAGAGAAGGAATGGGTGACGTTTCGGGTCAAGACCCTTCTTCAAACGTTTGTCAACTTTAATAACCTGGTAGAAGAGATCAATATTAACAGGTAGATTTAGCATACCAGGGCAACAGGAGTCACCCTTCACTTGGAAATGAAGCTGTACTGGGAGACTGCTCTGTTCAATCATTATGCAGCAATGGGAGAATAGGTCTATTTAAACCAAATGTACAGTGTAGAGGATGAAATATTTTTTGCATCAGACTGCCCTAGGATGAATGAAGATAGATCATGCAGACTATTGCTGTCGGATCTCCCTGGAATCTTTAGCATTCAGCTAAGATCAAGTTCAAGACTTTTGGGCCGGTGTTGATATATACCATCTGAAAGCTCAATGATATGTAGATTAGATGGGAAAAGGCCAGTTGACAGAAACAACATTTTTTTTAACTTCCAATAGACTGCCAGGTGTGTTCTAAATTGATTATATAGTGCCCTCCATAATGCCCTTTGGGACAAAGACCCGTCATTTATTTATTTGCCTCTGTACTCCACGATTTGAGATTTGTAATAGAAAAAAATAATCACATGTGGTTAAAGTGCACATTGTTAGATTGTAATAAAGGCCATTTTTACACATTTCGGTTTCACCATGTAGAAATTACAGCAGATTTCATACATAGTCCCACCATTTCAGGGCACCATAATGTTTGGGACACAGCAATGTCATGTAAATGAAAGTAGTCTGCATTATCTCTCCACATCACCATCTATATCTCTCATTTCCCCGAACCTTAATCAGTCTGAAGAAGGGTCTCGACCCGAAACGTCGCCTATCTCCTTCGCTCCTTAGATGCTGCTGCACCCGCTGAGTTTCTCCAGCCTTTTGTGTACCCTCGATTCTCCAGCATCTGCAGTTCCTTCTTTAACACATGTTTAGCATTTTGTTGCATATCCTTTGAATGCAATGACTGCTTGAAGTCTGTGATTCATGGATATCACCAGTTGCTGGGTGTCTTCTCTGGTGATGCTCTGCCAGGCCTTTATTACAGCCATCTTTAGGTTGTGCTTGTTTTGGGGGCTAGTCCCCTTCAGATTTCTCTTCAGCATATAAAAGACATGCTCAATTGGGTTCAGAATGGGTGATTGACTTGGCCACTCGACCATTTTTTAGCTTTGAAAAACTCCTTTGTTGCTTTAGCAGTATGTTTGGGATCATTGTCTTGCTGTAGAATGAACCGCCGGACAATGTGTTTTGAGGCATTTGTTTGAACTTGAGCAGATAGGATCAGCAGTTGTGTTATCAATGAAGATAAGTGAACCAGTACCTTCAGCAGCCATACATGTCCAGGCCATAACACCCCCATCACCGTGTTTCACAGATGAGATGGTATGCTTTGGATCTTGTGCAGTTCTTTTTCTCCTCCATACTTTGCTCTTGCCATCACTCTGATATAAGTTAATCTTCGTCTCATCTGTCCACAAGACCTTTTTCCAGAACTGTGGTTCCTCTTTTAAGTACTTCTTGGCAAACTGTAACCTGGCCACCCTATTTTTGCAGCTGACCAGTGGTTTGCATCTTGCAGTGTAGCCTCTGTATTTCTGTTCATGAATTCTTCTGCGGACAGTGGTCATTGACTAATCCACATCTGACTCGTGAAGAGTGTTTCTGATCTGTCGGACGTGTTTGGGGAGTTATTATCAAGATAATTCTTCTGTCATCAGCTGTGGAGATCTTCACTGACCTGCCAGTCCCTTTGCAATTAGTAGGCTCACCAGTGCTCTCTTTCTTCTTAATGATGTTCCAAACAGTTGGTTTTGGGTTGGCTGATGTATCTAACAGTTCTATTCTTGTTTCTCAGTCTCATAATGGCTTCTTTAACTTTCATTGGCACAACTTTGGTCCTCATGTTGATAAACAACAATAAAAGTTTCCAAAGGTGATGGAAAGACTGGAGGAAAGACTAGATGCTGAGAGCTCTCTTATGCCTGCATTAAGGAGGCATTTAAACACACTTGAGCAATTAGAAACACCTGTGAAGCCATGTTTCGCAAACATTATGATGCCCTGAAATGGGGGCACTATGTATAAACACAACTGTAATTTCTACATGGTGAAACCAAAATGTATAAACATTCCCTTTAATAAAATCTGGCAATGTGCACTTTAACCACATCAGACATGTGATTGTTTCTATTACAAATCTCAAATTGTTGAGTACAGAGGCAAATAAATGAATGATGGGTCTTTGTCCCAAACATTATGGAGGGCACTGTAAAGTCCGAAGTTTAGTTGTCACTCATGATGAGGACCATAACATCGGCTCTCTGCATCTAATCAGGGAGTGTGGGGATTCTAATTGGCATTTCTGGGCACTAGCTCAGTTCCAGTCCAATCCAGATCAATCTTGTAAGCTTTGTGGTAATATGGCACTCAACAAAAAGATCAATCTGCAAAAGGTAATGGAGTAGCTATACATTCAGTCAGCCCTTGTGATTTGTAAGGAATCCAGGTTTATTTGTGGAGCCCAGAATGCCATGACTGCAGTCCAATAATCCCATGACTGCAGTTCAATAATCCCGCAAATCGGAATTCCCCTGGGTCACAGGACTCAATAAAGAATTGATTTCACTCTCCTTGGAAGCAGGGCATTTGTGACATCCATAATGCACCAGTATTCTGGCCAAGTAAAATATAGCACCCATCAGCTATTCCCACTTGAGATAATCCAGGAGACAAGTAGTTCAGGGTGCTAATTCTTCACCTCTATAGGCAGAACAGTCTAAGTGCAGGTGCAAGATTCAAGCTCAGTCTGTAAAAAAAAAAAAATGTCTTTCATCCGACATCTCTACCTTCAGAAAAATCTTGGTGCCAGATTTATCACTTTTCAGAGAGCAAGAAAGAGGACTGCAGTTGTACAGAGCCTTAGTGAGACCACACCTGGAGTATTGTGTGCAGTTTTGGTTTCCGAATTTGAGGAAGGACATTCTTGCTATTGAGGGAGTGCAGCGTAGGTTCACAAGGTTAATTCCTGGGATGTCGGGACTGTCATTTGCTGGGAGAATGGAGCGGCTGGGCTTGTATACTGGAATTTAGAAGGATGAGAGAGGATTTTATTGAAGCATATAAGATTATTAAGGGTTTGGATATGCTAGAGGCAGGAAACATGTTTCAGATGTTGGGGGAGTCCAGAACCAGGGGCCAAGTTTAAGAATAAGAGGCAAGCCATTAAGAACGGAGAAGCGGAAACACTTTTTCACACAGAGAGTTGTGAGTCTGTGGAATTCTCTGTCTCAGAGGGCGGTGGAGACCGGTTCTCTGGATGCTTTCAAGAGAGAGCTAGATAGGGCTCTTGAAGATAGCAGAGTCAGGGGATATGCGGAGAAGGCAGGAGCGGGGTACTGATTGGATGATCAGCCATGATCATATTGAATGGCGGTGCTGGCTTGAAGGGCCGAATGGCCTACTCCTGCACCTACTGTTTATTGTCTATTGAGTGATGTTCCCATCTTTTTAAATCTACTTCTCTTCTACGGTGCTCTTCCTTTTTGGCCTTACCATTGAGCTTTCTTCTCTTGCTCACAGAGCATGCCACAGGCCCACTGCAACCAACTCTGGATAAACTGTCATCAATATAAAGTATTTGGAATACAAGACTGCAGAGATTCTGGAAATCCAAAACAAAAACAGAAAAATGCAGGAACCAGTAAGCAGATTAAACAAGTATTCTCAGGAAAGGAAACAGAATCAACATTTCATGACAATAACCCTTGACCAGAACTGGAAACGAAAGAAAACAGGGGTGTTTTAAGCTGCTAAGAGAATGCGTGAAATGAAATAATGTTTGTGATGGGATACAAACCAAAGATGTCAGTTAGAGGAAAAAAAAAGAAAAAAGAAATTGAATAGGTACAACCACATCTACGCAGAGAAAAATAGGTGGTTATCTGAAATTGTTTAATTCAATAGTGAGTCCCACAGGCTGCAGCATTGCTCTACTAAATACGAGTTGTTGTTCCATAGCTAAAGTCAAGCATCTTTGGAAAAGTGTAGTAGTGAAAATGCAGAAGAGGTCAATGTGGGAGTGGGAGGATTGAAAACTCAGGGTTGTTCTTGTGGATTGTATGGAGGTGTTGTTCAAAACAGTTACCTAATCTGCAATTTAATTTCTGCAATGTGATTAAAAGCAACCTGGTTTTATCGTAATTTTCACATACATTTCATGATAATCTCCTCTAAATTTGGGAAATCTCTCAAGGGTTAATGAAGACAGTGATTTATTTAAACAGGTGTAGCATTGCATACCACATGCGATACAGTTCTTTTTTTTCCCCCAACATCATTCCTCATTCACAGACCACAGTCTGTTCGTATTGGTGGAAATGTGTCAGCTTCGCTTACAATCAGCATGGGAGCACCTCAAGGCTGCGTGCTCAGACCCCTGCTGTACTCACTCTATACTCATGACTGCGTAGCCAGTCACAGTGCGAACACCATCATCAAGTTTGCTGACGTTGTGGGACGTATCACTGATGGGGATGAGTCAGAGTATAGAAGAGAGATCGAGCAACTGTCCATATGGTGCAGCACAATAACCTGGCCCTCAACACCAGCAAAAGCAAGGAACTGATTGTGGACTTTGGAAGGAGTAGGTTGGGGACCCACAGTCCCGTTTATATCAACAGGTCGATGGTTGAAAGGGTCAAGAGCTTCAAATTCCTGGGTGTGCACGTCTCTGAAGATCTTTCCTGGTCCGAGAACACTAGTGCAATTATCAAGAAAGCACATCAGCACCTCTACTTCCTGAGAAGATTACGGAGAGTCGGTTTGTCAAGGAGGACTATCTCTAACTTCTACAGGTGCACAGTAGAGAGCTTGCTGACTGGTTGCATCGTGGCTTGGTTCGGCAACTTGGGCGCCCTGGAGAGGAAAAGACTTCAAATAGTAGTAAACACTGCCCAGTCCATCATCGGCTCCGATCTTCCTTCCATCGAGGGGATTTATCGCAGTCGCTGCCTCAAAAAGGCTGGCAGCATCATCAAGGACCCACACCACCCTGGCCACACACTCATCTCTCTGCTACCTTCAGGTAGAAGGTACAGGAGCCTGAAGACTGCAACAACCAGGTTCAGGAATAGCTACTTCCCCACAGCCATCAGGCTATTAAACCTGGCTTGGACAAAACTATGCTCATTAATAACCCATTATCTGTTCTCTGTTATTTGCACTTGATCAATTTATTTATTCATGTATTTATGTATTTATATAATGATATATGGACACACTGATCTGTTTTGTAGTAAATGCCTACTATGTTCTGTGTGCCGAAGCAAAGCAAGAATTTCATTGTCCTATCAGGGACACATGGCAATAAACTCACTTGAACTTGAACTGATCCCAAACCCACATAAAAAGGGCAAATTTTGGGCAGGAGAACTAGAAGTCTGAGGTCACATGACTATTTGCACTAATGTCTTGTTTTTTTTAAAAACATCTATCGCCAAGATCCTCACGATCTGGACCATGCCCTCTTCTCAATGGTACCTTTGGGCAGGAGACACAGAAGGCTAAAGTTCCATAAGTCTCTTGTTTCCACCTCCTTAGCATTGTATTGATTTCATTACAATGTGCGCACAGAATCAACATAAATTAGTTTGTGTACAAAAAGAGGAAATATCAGCTCTGCAGGGTCTTCCCCAAACAAAGCATGCTTAAGGAGAAGGGAGACACGGAAGAAAAAGATAAATCATTGTAAATTAATGCAATAAATAAATGCATGCCAAGATACGGAGCAAAAATAAAACTTGAAAGTCCGTTTTTTGTTAACACCACTCATCACTGACATATATAATACAAAACATGGAATAAGGAATACTTTATTGTAACTATACTTAGCCCATGGACCTATGGAATTAGGAGTTGAGAAGTGTCTGAGAGTGAGAACTCTCAGTCTCTTGAGAATGGGAAACCATGCGTGGCAATAATAGAAAAGAGAGAAGTAAAAAGGAGTAACAGGAATTGAGTGCCAGACAGAAGACCACTGGCAATAGGGTGGGTGGGAAAAGGGTAGCACAAGGAGATTGGATAGGAGGATTTGGAGGAATGGAGGCAGTGTCTGAGGAACAGATGAGACTCACGACAGAGGATCAAGATAGACACTCTCCAGCCTGTGGTATTGAGGACACTGGTCACATGGATATTTATTAGAATTTGATAACAAATGGGATGGTAAAGAAATCACCAAAGATGGATATGTTTAAGAAGGAACTGCAGATGCAAAGTAGACAAAAATATTGGAGAAACTAAGCGGGTGAGGCAGCATCTATGGAGCGAAGGAAATAGGTTTCGGGTTGAGTCTGAAGAAGGGTCTCGACACGAAACGTCGCCTATTTCCTTCGCTCCATAGATGCTGCCTCACCCGCTGAGTTTCTCCAGCATTTTTGTCTACCAAAGATGGATACCTCAGTCTCAATGATTGTTAATTAATAGTAGGTCTTTTATAATGCATGTGGTCCATCATAGGTTCAGCCATCTCCACCGTTGAAACAATCAACATTACTCACACAGCACCGAAACAGGCCCTTTGGCATGTCGACAAGATGCTCCATCTAAACTAGTCCCATTTGTCCGCGTTTAGCCCATATCACTCTAAACCTTTCATATCCCATGCAACTGTCCAAGTGTCTTTTAAATGCTCAACTACCTCCTCTGGCAGAATGTTCCATATACCCACTACCCTTCAAGTAAAAAGTTGCCCTATTTAGGGTTATTATTAAAGGGTTCCTATTAAATTATTCCCTCTCACCTTAAACCTATGCTTCCCGATTCCCCTACTCTGGTAAAAGACTGTGCATTCACCCTATTTATTCCCCTCATGATTTTAGCCACCTCTATAAGATCACCCTTCAGCTCCTGCAATTAAAGGAACAAAGTCGTAGCCTGCACTTTGGTTAGAATACACAAGTCTCCAATCAAGACATTCTCTGGACCCATATTATTTGCGACATCAATTGCTCCAAACCATTTATTTATATCAAGTGGAAGGAATCAAATTGAAGACTGTTTCTGTGCTGATGGAAAACTCGCACAGGAGCAGAGATGGATCATTTGCTTGGCACATTTTACATGGTAAATGGTAGGGAATTGAGGAATGCTGTGGAACAGAGGGATCTAGGAATAACTGTGCATAGTTCCCTGAAGGTGGAATCGCATGTAGATAGGGTGGTAAAGAAAGCCTTTGGTGTGCTGGCCTTTATAAATCAGAGCATTGAATATAGGAGTAGGGAAGTAATGTTAAAATTGTACAAGGCATTGGTAAGACCAATTCTGGAGTATGGTGTACAATTTTGGTCGCCTAATTATAGGAAGGATGTCAACAAAATAGAGAGAGTACAGAGGAGATTTACTAGAATGTTGCCAGGGTTCCAGCAACTATGTTACAGAGAAAGGTTGAACAAGTTAGGTCTTTATTCTTTGGAACGCAGAAGGTTAAGGGGGGACTTGATTGAGGTCTTTAAAATGATGAAAGGGATAGACAGAGTTGACGTGGATACGTTTTTCCCATTGAGGGTAGGGAAGATTCAAACAAGAGGGCATGACATGAGAATTAAGGGACAGAAGTTTTGGGGTAACGTGAGGGGGAACGTCTTTACTCAGAGGGTGGTGGCTGTGTGGAATGAGCTTCCAGCAGAAGTGGTGGAGGCAGGATCGATTTTAACATTTAAAAGTAAAGTGGATAGGTATATGGACGTGAAGGGAATGGAGGGGTATGGTCTGTGTGCAGGTAGATGGGACTAGGGGAAAACAAATGGTCGGCACGGACTGGAAGGGCCGAGAGGGCCTGTTTCCGTGCTGTTTTTGTTATATGGCTATATGGTTATCTGGTTGTGACAGAACATAGTTGCAACTGCATTAGCTCTGCGTTTACTATTCATGTGCTTTTCCTCTGCCATTTTCATGATAGAGCTCTTAGAACCTTTGGTTCCTATTAACAATTTAATTCCCTCAATGTGGTATGACTGCAGAACATTGACCAAATCTATGGTTTGCAAATTCAGTTCCCACTATTGCATGCTATTTATCATGCATGTAGCCTTCTGTTGCAGCTCTGTCAACTCAAGTTTGTGTCCCTTGATGTTGCTCCTGGCATCACTTCTATACTTATTGAATCATGGTTGATCCCTTATTTTTAATATATCTGCTGAACAATACAAACAGACTTGCAAGCCCATTTTGCACAACACATTTAACTTTATGAAACATTTGATATAAATAATTTAGTATTAATTTCCTGCACTTAAAATCCTTCTTAGACTTAAATGTGAACTGCATTTGTCAATTTTTTGAGAACTCATGGCACAACATTGTGGTAATGACGTGAATTAATACAAATTATATTTAATGTTATTAACAGTTTCAGAATTCCTATCTTTCAATATTGAACAGTAAACAGTAAACTATACATAAGCTCAGAGTTTTACCCAGTTCTTGTCTGCCATTATTTTTCCAACACCTTATCACAAAGAAAATAACTTGAGTCAATGGCATGCAACCATTTAAGCCAAGTGAAATGGATTGTGTATACTTGGTTTTCATGATGTAGTCACCACACAGCAAGAAAGTGATTACTAAAGCATAAAAATAAATAATGTTTTCATGAGAGAAAGCAGTCTGAGAAAGGTTTGATGCCAATGATTTGAAGGAACAGAACAAGTTAGATCAGAATATAATTTTGACTTTAAATGGTAAGGAATAGATAAATTAAGTTAGTTTACAGCAGTTAGTTTATTTGCATTGTGAAAAATCAGGGGAGGAATTTTTTACTTAGTCACAACGTGTAATTACCAAGCTCTTCAAATGACAAGATTTTCATTTATTCTGTCCAATAAGGCTGCGAGAGGACCCCTCTGTATGTGTAAGTAACTACAGAGAAATATTAGAGAAACAGGTTTGTCGGCCCACCTCATCCATGCCAACCAAGATGTAGAGCATCAAGTTGGATAAATCTACAGGGCCTGATGGGATTTATCCCAAATTATTGAGGCAAGAAATGTTGCAATAAATGTGAACTTGAACTTGAAGAGATAAGATTGTGCAAACCTTGACAAAGTTCTTTCTAGCCACAGGCAAGGTCCCGGAGGACTGGAGAGTGGTTAATATTGTTCCGTTATTTAAGAAGGGAAGTAGAGCGAATCCACGACATTCTAGGTCAGTGTGCCTCAAATCAGTGGCAAGAAAGCTATTGGACAGAATTCTTCAGGATAGGATTTACTCCCATATAGAAGAGAATGAGTTAATTTGGGCCAGTCAGCATGGCTTTATACACGACAGGTCATGATTAACTAAGTTGATCAAGTTTTTTTTTGAGGTGGTGACAAAGGTGATCAATGAAGGTGGACGTTATCCACGTGGATTTTCGTAAGGCATTTAATAAATTCCCTCATAGTCGGCAAATCCAGAAGATGCACATGATCAACAGTGATTTGGTCGTATGGATTCAGAACTGGCTTACCAATAGAAGTCTGAGGGTTGTGGTGGATGGACAATATTTTGGCTGGAGGTCTGTGATCAATGGAGTTCCAGAGATCTGTGCATGGACCTCTGCTTAGTTTTTAGCCTTAGAACATACGGTGCGGAAACAGTCCGTTCGGCCCAGGGTCTGTGCCGACCAGCACACTAACACTATCCTACACACACTAGGGACAATTTGCAATTATACCAAGCCAATTATACCCGTCTTTGGAGTGTGGGGGAAGCCGGAGATGTAAATGTATAGGAAGGAACTGCAGATGCTGGTTTAAACCAAAGATAGACATAAAAAGCTGGAGTAAGTCAATGGGTCAGTAAGCATCTCTGGAGAAAAGCACGAGGTGATGTTTTGGGTCGAGACCCTTGTTCAGACCTATTAAAGAAGGGTCTCGAACCAAAACACCACCTATTCCAACTTTTATTGTTTATTTATTGTTTCTTTTGTTATTATTTATTTTGTGTTTAAGCTTTCTATTGAAATGCTTAATATTGGACAGAACTTAAAATCATGAAATAAAAATTTAGTTGGCTCACCTTTTTTAGCGATCTCATTCTGTAGTCCTTCCCGTTGTCTAAGGTTGTCAACGCTATTTATTGTGCTATAACGGGGTTTTTTTTTTTGCACTGGTCGCAATTGTTTTTAAAATTCAAACGCGATTATAATGACCCTGGTGTGAACTACAGGCCCCATGGTGGGTTAGGTGCCAACATTTTGTAAGGGAGCTTAGAAATCAGGAAGTGTCCTATATGTCTTATAAATAATTTATGTTCTCTCCTTTTTCCCCCCGAATTTCAAAAGTATTAAATTTTAGTCACATTTTGGTCAATTTTGATCAAATATTAGCTGAAAAGGATAGAAACATAGAAACTTAGATAGGTATGTCCATTTTTAATGCTGTCGTATGTCATTGTGATTTAATAACTTTCAAATTTGGCCACCCATGACACAGGTTGGTACCCTTATTTATGGAAAAACCCATATATGAGCAACTTTAGTGATGTTTTAGAGATGTTGAATTTTCATTAAAGTTTAAAATAATAATTTTAGAAGTTTTTTCCATCACCGCTGAATTCTTTTGAATATCAGCAACATCCATTATAACGAAAGCGAATCTTAAGTTAGCACATTGCTGTCTTTTTCAGCTTTCCTGCAGACAGGATAGTTCTCATAGCTTTCCACAGTATCATAATGTCATGATACAATGGTGAATGCACAAGTTCTCACTTTAAGAAGGGAAAAAGCTGACTCGAAGTCGCACATTTCTGCTGGAGGAACCTTAATCGGAAAAAGGTAGGTGATCCACTAGCAATCCATCACTGACTGCAAATTCTTGTTCCATTTTTGTTAAACAGTACTGATTTTCAGTTCAAAAAGGCTTTTGTATATGTACATGGTAATGATATGTCAGTTACACAGAGATTTCAATGAGCAATATGGCATACCCCTCAGAGCTGCTGCCAAACAGCTCCAGCAATCTGGGTTTTATCCAAACCTCCTGTGCTGTTAGCATATTCTCAGTGGACACATTGGTTTCCTCTGGGTGCTCAGATTTCCTCCTGCATCCCAAAGCGTTTCAGGTTGGCAGGTTAATTGGTGTGTGCCAAGTGTTAGATTCTGGGGGAAACTGATGGAATTGTGGGGAGAATAACATGAGATTCATGGAGGATTAGAGTAAAAGGGTACTTGCTGATTGGCCCAAAATGGTGAGCTGTAAAGCCTATCGCACTACTATCTGCAATTAAGCTCCAAGCATTTTGATATTCACAAGAATGTTGTCAGGACTCGAGGGTCTGAGATATAAGAAGAGGTTGAGCAGGCTAGGACTTTATTCCTTGGAGCGCAAGAGGATATTTTTTGGAGTGTAGGAGGATAAAGGGTGATCTTATAGAGGTGTATAAGATCATGAGCGAAAGAGATAGGGTAATGCACAGAGTCTTTTGCGCATAGGAAGAATTCCCAAAATGTAATACCTAGTACTCATCTGCAATGAACCTCATCATTCATTCCTCCGCCTATTTGATAAAAGATCCTGCTGTAAATATCATCGCTACCTATAATACCACGCATTTCAGTGTCATCTGAAAACTTACTAATCATACCTTGTACATTCTCATCTAAATGGTTGATATAAACCATAAACAGCAATGGCACAGCATCATAGAAACATAGAAAATAGGTGCAGGAGTAGGCAATCCGTCCTTCGAGCCTGCACCGCCATTCAATATGATCATGGCTGATCATCCAACTCAGTATCCCGTACCAGCCTTCTCTCCATACCCCCGATCCCCTTAGCCACAAGGGCCACATCTAACTCCCTCTTAAATATAGCCAATGAACTGGCCTCAACTACCTTCTGTGGCAGAGGCTACCTTCTGTGGCAGAAGGTAGTCGAAGGTGGCATCGATCCCACAGGCATCCCATGAGTCACAGGGTTCCTGTCTGAAAAACAACCTTCTTTGTTTTCTTCCATTAAGGCATCTCTCTATCCAATCAGCTCGCTCTCCCTGGATCTCATGTGATCTAATCTCCTTGAGCAGTCGACCCTGCAGAACCTTGTCAAATGCCTTGCTGGCATTCATATAAACAACGTCTACAGTTTTACACTTGTCAACCTTTTTGCTTACTTCTTCAGTGATTATCTTAAATTACAAAAGGCTGAAGCTGATAAACTAAACACAAATCTACACAGTACCAAAACCCTTTTTTAAAGATTCTCACATTAAAAAGTATAATCTTTATTTGGCTCACCTCAGAGGGCTGCTGGAGCACTTGGCTGACCTGACCAGGTGTTGAGGACCACACAATGTTTACATTCGCTGGAGTCAATGAAGGTGATGAGCACACATTTCCATTCTTCAGTTGCTCAGCTGAGCGTGACCTTGGTCCTTGCCATCCTGACATACTATCTGTGGTAAAAGTGATAGCAAAATATTACCAACTCCACATTTTGGACGGTAAACTTGTTCATCTACATTAAAAGAACAACACCAATAATCAGAATATCTATATTCTAATTCATGGATTACTTATGCAGGAATCTTTAAAGCAAAATCATTGATATGCTGCATATTTTAATCTGAAAACTTTTATACAGCAATTCCAGAAATGTGTTTTATTTTCTACATTCACCAGCCATTGTTGTTTGCTCCGAAGATAAAACACAAAAAGCTGGAGTAACTCAGCGGGACAGGCAGCATCTCTGGAGATGCTGCCTAGTACCGAAGAGACACAAGTGAGGGGATAATTTATGAAGAGAGAGGGGAACCCCCGTTCCCTAAAGAATGAGGACATCTCGGATGTTCTAGCATGGAACACCTCATCTTGGGCGCAGATGACGGCGGAGATGGAGGAATTGGGATTAGGGGGTAGAGTCTTTGCAGGAAGCAACGTTGGAAGAAGTGTAGTGGAGATAGTTGTGGGTCAGTGGGTTTGTAATAGATGTCAGGCAATAGTCTGTTTCTTGTGATGGAGACTGTGGGATCAAGAAACGGGAGGGAGTTGTTGGAGACGATCCAAGTAAATTTGAGTGCAGGATGAGAATTGGTGGTGAAGTTGATGAAGTCCATGAGTTCTGCATGGGTGCAGGAGGTAGCATCGATGCAGTCATCAATGTAACGGAGATAGAGTTTGGGGATAGGCCCAGTGCATGCCTGGAACAAAAAGGCAGGCATAGCTGGGACCCATGCGGTTGCCCATAGCTACACCTTGGATTTGGAGGAAGTGGGAGGAGCCAAAGGAGAAGTTGTTGATGGTGAGGACGAGATCTGCTAGGCGGAGTAGAGTGTTGGGGGAAATTGGATGGTTCTGTGGTCGAGGAACAAAAGGAAGCGTTCAAGACCTTCCTGGTGGAGGTGCAGAGTGACAGAATGTCCAGAGTAAAGATGGAGTGGGGGCTAGGAAAGCGCAAGTCATTAAAGAGACAAAGGGCATGTGAGGTAATTTTGGAAATAGGTCTGGAGAGTTAGGATGGAGTTGAGGTATGTGAAAATCACTTCCGTGGGACAGGAGAAAGGACAATAATCAGAATATCTATATTCTAATTCATATGATTACATGCAGGAATCTTGAAAGCGTAATTGATATGCTGCATATTATAATCTAAAAGCTCTTAAACAGCAATTCCAGAAATGTATTTTAAATTCTAGGTTCACCAATCATTATTAGTTGCTCACTAATGTATTTTTTTTGTAAGTGTTGTGCACTCTTGTGTACTGCCTCGTGAGGTCTGCTGTATCATTTTACCGGGTTATAGGCAAAAAAAGCATTTCACAGTGCCTAGGTCCATGTGGCAATAAAGTATCATTGAAAAGTATAATTGAAAAGTATCATTGAATCATTGAGAAGGTATTGGGAACCATAAAAATATTGAAACTAACCGAATAATGATAACCACATTATTGCAACAGCCAAAGTGGCACACCAACGCCTCTATTTCCTGAGGAAATTAGGGAAATTTGGCATGTCTCCAGTGACCCTTAATGGCATAGAAACATAGAAAATAGGTGCAGGAGAGGGCCATTTGGCCCTTCGAACCAGCACCGCCATTCATTGTGATCATGGCTGATCATCCATAATCAGTAACCCATGCCTGCCTTCTCCCTATATCCCGTGATTCCATTAGCTGCAAGAGCTTTATCTAACTCTCTTTTAAATTAATCCAGTCAATTGGCCTCCACTGCTTTCTGTGGCAGAGAATTCCACAAATTCACAACTCTCTGGGTGACATTTTCTTTTTCTCAGTTTTAAATGGCCTCCCTTTTATTCTTAGACTGTGGCCCCTGGTTCTGAACTCCCCCAACATAGGGACCATGTTTCCTGCACTTAGCTTGTCTAGACCTTTTATAATTTTATATGTTTCTGTAAGATTCCCTCTCATCCTTCCAAATTCCAGTGAATACAAGCCCAGTCTTTCCAATCTTTCCTGATATGACAGTCCCGCCATCCCGAGGATGAACCTCTTGCCCCCACACTGCACTCCCTCAATAGCAAGGATGTTCTTCCTCAAATTAGGAGACCAAAACTGCACACAATACTCCAGATGTGGTCTCACCAGGGCAGAAGGACCTCTTTACTCCGATACTCAAATCCTCTCGTTATGAAGGCCAACATGCCATTATCTTTCTTCACTGTCTGCTGTACCTGCATGTTTACTTTCAGTGACTGGTGTACAAGGAGACCCAGGTCTCATTGCACTTTCCTATTTCCTAATCTGACACCATGGAGATAATAATCTGTCTCCTTGTCTTGCCGCCAAAGTGGATAACCTCACATTTATCTACATTATACTGCATTTGCCATGCATCTGCCCACTCACTCAACCTATCAAAGTCACCCTGCAATCTGCAATCATCCTCTTCGCAGTTCACACTGCCACCTAGCTTTGTGTCATCTGCAAATTTGCTAGTGTTACTTTTAATTCCATCATCTAAATTATTAATATATATTGTAAATAGTTGCGGTCCCAGCATCTAAGGGGAGTAAGAGGCAACCATGGCTGACAAGGGAAGTTAGTGATGGAATAAAACTAAAAGAAAAAGTGTATACCATAGCAAAGAGTAGCGGGAAGCCAGAGAATTGGAAAACTTTCAAAGGACAACAGAAGGTAACAAAAAGGGCAATACGGGGTAAAAAGTTGAAGTATGAGGGTAAGCTGTCCAAGAATATAAAGAAGGATATTAAAAGCTTCTTTCGGTAAGAGAAAAAGATTAGTAAAGATTAAGGCTTTGGACACACTAGAGGCAGGAAACATGTTCCCGATGTTGGGGAAGTCAAGAACCAGGGGCCACAGTTTAAGAATAAGGGGAAAGTCATTTAGAACGGAGATGAAGAAAAGCTTTTTCACACAGAGTTGTGAGTCTGTGGAATTCTCTGCCTCAGAGGGCGGTGGAGGCTGGTTCACTGGATGCTTTCAAGAGAGAGCTAGACAGAGCTCCTAAAGATAGCAGAGTCAAGGGATATGAGGAGAAGGCAGGAACGGGGTCTTGATTATGGATGATCAGCCATGATCACATTGGCTCGAGGGGCCGAATGGCCTACTCCTGCACCTATTGTCTATTGACAAATGTAGGTCCCTTGAAGGCAGAAACAGGTGATATTATGGGGAGCAAGAAAACAGCAGAAGAGTTGAATAAGTACTTTGGTTCTGTCTTCACTAAGGAAGACACAAACAATTTCCCAGATGTACTAGAGGACAGAGGATCTAGGGAGACAAAGGAACTGAAAGAAATTGGCATTAGGCGAGAAATAGTATTGGGTAGACTGATGGGACAGAAGTCTGATAAATCCCCAGGGCCTAATGGTCTGAAGCCCAGGGTACTCGAGGAGGTGGCTCTAGAAATCGTGGACGCATGGTGATCATTTTCCAATGTTCTATAGATTCAGGATCAGTTCCTGCAGATTGGAGGGTAGCCAATATCCTTGCTATTGAAGCAGTGCAGCGTAGGTTCACGAGGTTAATCCCTGGGATGGAGGGACTATCATATGAGGAAAGATTGGAAAGACTGGGCTTGTATTCACAGGAATTTAGGATGAGAGGCTATCTTATAGAAACATATAAAATTATAAAAGGTCTAAAAGCTAGATGCAGGAAAAATGTTCCCAATGTTGGGGAGTCCAGACCATGGGCTGCAGTCTAAGAATAAAGGGGAGGCCATTTAAAACTGAGATGAGAAAAAAAAGTTTTCACCCAGAGAGTTGTGAATTAGCTCTCGGGGCTAGCGGAATCAAGGGATATGGGGAGAAGGCAGGCATGGGTTACTGATTGTGGATGATCAGCCATGATCACGATGAATGGCGGTGCTGGCCCGAAGTGCCAAATGGCCTCCCCTGCACCTATTTTCTATGTTTCTATGTTTCCACTCGCCACTGCTTGCCATTCCGACAGGGACCCAGGCATGTTGGCCTTCATTGCGCGAGGATTTGAGTTTAGGAGCAAGGAGATCCTCCTGCAGTTGTACAGGGCCCTGGTGAGACCGCACATGGAGTATGTGGTGCAGTTTTGGTCTCCTAATTTGAGGAATTGATATTGAGGGAGTGCAGCGTAGGTTCACCAGGTTAATTATCGCGATGGCACGACTGACATACGATGAAAGAATTGGTCGACTGGGCTTGTATTCACTATAATTTAGAAGGATGAGAGGGGATCTTATAGAAACATATAACATTCTTAAAGGATTGGACATGTTAGATTTTACTACTGATTAGATGATCAGCCATGATCATATTGAATGGCGGTGCTGACATGAAAGGCCGAATGGCCTACTCCCGCATCTATGTTTCTTACAAACTTCTAAAGATGCACCATAGAAAGCATACTCCTGGGTTTCATCACAGCTTGGATTAGGGACCGCTTTGCCTAAGACCACAAGAAATTGCAGAGAGTTATAGGTGTAGCCCAGTCCATCACACAGATCAGACTTCCCACCATGGACTCCATCTACACTTAATTCGGAAAAGCAGCCAACATCAACGAGAGGTAGTTGACCAAGTATGAAGAGCTGGTCATAGACTGCCGTAAGCAGGGCTGGAAGGCAAGGTGTATGCCCATCGAGGTTGGCTGCAGGCTGCAGAGGTTTTGCAGGGCAATCGCTCTACAAAGCCTTGAGTGCACTGGGCATCAACGGAGTAGCGAGGAGAAGAGCCATCAAGAACACCACAGAGGCAGCAGAGAAGGCCTCGAGATGGCTCTGGATCAGGAGAGAAGGTCCATGGGGAGGAGCGAATGCCACCTGAACACAAGTCGTGGTCTGATCAACCATGGCTGGGTCGCCTGGGCGAGGGTGTCTGATGTTGAAAGACCGAAACACCCAATGACCCCAGGTTACATCACTGATGATGTATTTTTATCAAACTGAACGGTCCTTCCATAAGCTAGAGTACGGTCTGATTCACCTCTACCTCATTCTGGATATTGGACTTTGTCTACAGAACTGATGCGCTACAATGCTGGGAACTATATTCTGCACCCTTTACTCTATCAATTGTACTTGAGTTTGACTTGATTGTATTTACGTATGGCATATCTGATCTGTTAGACAGCATGCAAAAGCTTTTCACTGTTTCTTGGTACATGTGTCAATGAACCTAAACCTAAATAACTCTTTTCAAGAATTGGTCCCTAACCTAACATAATGAATGGCTTCTTCATGTGCCATAAGATTCTGTGAAAAATTATCTTTTGAAATTGAAATGACAGAACCTTGCTACAGGAACTAAAATAGGGAAATTATGCAAGTTACTTATAAACCATTAAAATTGACATTTGATCTGAAAATACAGCTCAGAAACTGCAACCTATTAATAATTTGATCCAGTTTTCAAGATTGAAAATAGGTTTGCTAGCGTTGGTACTTTACCTCATTTATGCTTTTATCCCTCCAGAATACAAACTCCTTTCCCCTATTCAGTGACCTTAATTATGTCACAGATATGCAATGTTGAACATTCTATATAAAGATATCCTTATTAACAACTCTCCTAAATTAGTCCTTCACTCCTCTAAACTCTTAAGCTTGTTGCCCATGTGGTATCTTCACTTTAATTGCACACATAAGCATATTGCACTGGAAGGTCCACCGGACATTGCTACAATCCTTTTTAGCTTCTAAAGCTAAAACACAAATGCACAAAGTAACTGGTACTATCATAGCATTTAAGAGACATTTTAACAGTTACATGGATAGGATAGTTTTAGACAGTTATGGGCCAAGTGCTGGCAGGTGGGACTAGTGTTGATGGGGAATACTGGTAGGCATGGACAAGTTGAGCAGAAGGGTGTATGGACTTTAACAGGAGAGTTAAAATAACACTGGGTGCAATTAGAGACAATTAAAAATATATGGAAAGGAAAAGCTGGCATCAATTAAAGTTAAAGAAATCATCCAATCCAGATTCAGACTGTTAAGGGAAGCGAATGGATAGAGATTCATGGGATTCCCTGTCCCACGGAAATGATTTCCACGTAACTATCCCCCCTGGTCCAATCTCTCCCGATCCATGTCCAAGATACCTCACATGCCCTTTGTCTCTTTAATGATTGCTGTTTTCCGAGCCCCCACTCCCTAATCTGTACTATGGACTTTCAGTCACTCTACACCTCCACCGCCTTGCAGCCCTCAGTTTCTTCCTCTAAGGCAGAACCATCCAATGTCCCTCCACTAACACTCTATTACGCCTAGCGGAGTTGGTCCACACCCTCAATAACGTCTCCTTTGACTCCTCCCACTTCCTCCAAGTCGCAGCTATGGGCACCCGCATGGGCCCCAGCTAAGCCTTCCTCGTTCTAGGATACGTTGAACAATCCCTGTTCCAGACGTACACTGGCCCTATCCCCATACTCTATCTCCATTAGCACTGATGCAGGCATCAATGTATCTCCTGCACCCATGCAGAACTCATGGACTTCATCAACTTCATCACCAATTTTCATCCTGCACTCAAATTTACTTGGACCATCTCCAACACCTTCCTCCCCTTTCTTGATCCCACAGTCTCCATCACAAGAAACAACCTATTGACTGACGTCTGTTACAAACCCACTGACCCACAACCATCTTGACTGCACTTCTTCCCACCCTGCTTGCTGCAAAGATTCTATCCCTTACTCCCAATTCCTCCGTCTACCCCGCATCTGCGCCCAAGATGAGGTGTTCCAAACCAGAACATCCAAGATGTCCTCATTCTTTAGGAAACAGGGGGTTCCCTCTCCCATCATAGATGAGGCCCTGACTCGTGTCTCCTCAGTACCCCGCAGCTCCGCCCCAGCTCCCCCTCTCCCCAGTCGTAACAAAGATATAGTTCCCCTAGTCCTTACCTTCCACCCCATCAACCATCGCATGCAACACATAATCCTCCAAAATTTCCACCACCTCCAATGGGATCCCACCACTAGCCGCATTTTCCCAACTCCACCCCTTTCCGCCTTCCACAGAGACTGTTCCCTCCGCAACTCCCTGGTTAACTCATCCCTTCCCACCCAAACCACACCCTCCCCAGGTACTTTCCCCTGCAAACGCAGATGAATGCAACACCTGTCGTTATACCTGCTCCCTCGACTCTATCCAGGGACCCCGACAGTCCTTTCAGGTTAGGCAGAGGTTCACTTGCACCTCCTCCAACTTCATCTACTGTATCCGTTGTTCAAGATGTGGACTCTAATGCATCGGCGAGACCAAACACAGATTGGGCGATCATTTCGCGGAACACCTTCCCTCAGCCCACATGAACCAACCTGATCTGAGTTACTCCAGCTGTTTGGGTTCATGGTCTGATCTCCCGGTTGCTGGACACTTTAATTTTCCTTCCCATTCCTACACAGACCTTTCTGTCCTTGGTCTCCTCCATTGAGCTTTAATGCAATTTGGAGGAACAGCATCTCTTATTTTGCTTGGGCAGCTTACAGCCCAGTGGTATGAATATTGATTTCTCTCACTTCAGGTAGCCCCGGCATTCCCTCACCCACTATCCCTCCTCCACCCAAGACGCACTAGCTTCTCATTTTCACCCCACAAACAACTTACAATGGCCTGCTTCCTTTATCATTATTACTTTTTTGCATATCTTTTATTCATTGTTCTTTATCTCTCCACATCACCGTCTATATCTCTCGTTTCCCTTATCCCTATCCAGTCTGAAGAAGGGTCTCGACCCGAAACGCCACCTATTCCTTCTCTCCAGAGGTGCTGCCTGTCCTGCCGAGTTACTCCAGCTTTTTGTGTCTATCTTTGATGGAGATTAAAGTAGCTTTGACCACAACTTTGCCACATCCTCAAATACAGGAATGGGGCAGAAAACTTGAGGATTGTAACAAAGCAAAGAAAATTGGAAATCACAAGCCAGTCAGTTATAAACTCAAATTATGTTTTTTTTTAATTCAGACCGACAAACAATCTGCTGGAGTAACTCAGTGGGTCGAACTACATCTGTAGGGGTTGTGGAGGGGGGAGGGGGAGATGGTAATCATTTCAGGTCAAATTCCCGCATCAAAAACTAGAGACCACTGTCAGGGACAAAATTACACGGTTGAAAGAAACAACCAGTTTTGTTAAGGTAAATTACATTTAGCTAACATGACTGAGCTGTATAATTAAAAGAGCACTGGTGTGGGTAGTGGCAGTCTTTGAAAAGCTATTTGATAAAATAGCACATTGAGGGGCATTCAGAATAATTCATGGCTCAAACGAAGATAGAAGCCTTTATAAAACATTACCAGAAACAAACCACCTCACATAGTACGTCCCCAAACTCCCTGTGAGACACCTCTTTCCCCAGTAGTGGAGGTTCTTATATTGGTTTCATCAGCCACCTAGAATCAACAAATCTGGAGAGGACGCAAGTGTGTCCTCAATCTCGAGGATCTGGTCAGAAGAATGTGACAATATTGCACAAGCTGCTCAAATTTGATCATGCGGTTAACAAAAATGTTACCTTGTGATAGAATTTTCCAAATTCTCAAAGAGGAAGAACATTTATTTATCTCAATTACGAGTATGCTTGTGTCAGATTTTGCTTCACTTTTCATTTTTAGAACCGACACATCAAAATGTTGATTGCTACCAACAAGGTCATCCAAACACAGGAATTGTAGAATGAGACAGGAAACCTCATATTCTACTCATTTGCCACCAATTCACAGCATCATAAAATTTACCTGTTGAAAATCTTTTGTTGTGCTGGGCTGCTTGCTGTGCACTTTGTTGCAGAATGCTCAAGCAATCACCTAGGCAGCTCATGGTAGCAGCTGAGGTAGCTTTCAAAAGAAGTAAATCTTGATCCAATGCAGACAGAGGCCCAGAAGATGGAAGAGATTCTATTGAATGAACAAGGTTCTTCAGTTGTCCTTCTGCCTGGCTCATCATCTATTAAAAATAGATAAATCATCAATTGAAGGATTACAAGATGATAATAATTGAATTATACTTTGTGTTATTTGTAAATAATGCACTTAAAAATATATTGAGGACAGTATTGATAAGTTTTTTAAAAATCCTAATGTTTCCTTGCATTTTATGCATTTGAATTGCATTAATTAGTTATACAAGTAGAAACATCCACCTCATATTGTTGATGTCTTGATTTTAAATAGCTTTCTAAGCCATCTTTAAACAATGCAGTACTATTCTGGTCAATCCCAGTTACCCAAACACCAGGAGTCCCTTACTTTCAGTTCACCAAGCATCTTTTCTCTGTCTCAAGTGCAAAAATAAAGATCAATTGAACTAATAAATCAAAATGGACTATTATCTCATGTCAACTAATCTTCCTCGTGCATTTCCGGAGCATTTGTCTACTGAATGCCATTGTGCATACCAGTGCTACCTCAGTGTCTTAAGTATGCATGGTAGAAGAATGCTGTATTAAAATTTAAATAGAAACTCAAACATTTTACTGTACCTTGAGGTACATGTGAGAATAAACTAACCTTGAAACCTTGAGTATTGTGTGCATTGGCTTGAGTATTGTGTGCAGTTTACATTGGCTACCCTCCAGTCCACAGGAACTGATCCAGAGTCGAGAGAACATTGGAAAATAATCACCAATGCATTCACAATTTCTAGGGACGCCTACCTGAGTACTCTGGGATGCAAACCATCAGGCCCTTGGGATTTATCTGCCTTCAGTCCCAACAGTGGGGTGGGAGATTGCAACCTTCATGTGGTCCACCCCGTTTCGACTGATGCAATCAACTCGACGTGCACAAACAAGATCAAATAGAACAAGTTGACCTACAACTTTAGGCTGTGCACGCCATACGCAATAAGAAGTCCCAACAGTTTACCTAACACTATTTCCTGACTAATGTGGATTCCCTTATGTTCCTCCCTCCCACAAGATCCTCAATCCCCTAGTATTTCTGGGAGAATGTTTGTGTCTTCCTTAGTGAAAACAGAACTAAAGTACTTGTTTAACTGGTCTGCCATTTCCTTGTTTGCCATTATAAATTTGCCAGTTTTCTGACTGCAAGGGGCCTACATTTGTCTTCACTAATCTTTTTCTCTTCACATAGCTAAAGAATCAGTTTTACAATCAGTTTTTATATTTCCGGCAAGCTTTCTTTCATGCCCTATTTTCCCTCTCTTAATTAACGCCTTTGGCCTCCTCTGTTGAATTCTAAATAAGCAATTTCAATATCTATGATATCACCTACTTTAATATCATTTGCAAATGTACTAAACATCTAATTTACAAGCACATTAAAAACAATTAAACAAATAAATTTACGATAAATATCTAGTTATTCTAGGTATCATAGTTATCCAGGCTATGATACTGTAAGTATGCGGTGCAACCGTAGTAGTGCAAAATCCATCGTAGTTCAATGCTGTTGTTGCTAGGGTTGGCTGATGGCAAAAGGCTATTTCTGAACCCGGAAAATGTCAAGAGAAACTCAGGCCTTTGCCAAAGTCAAATGTATTTGTCACATGCACCAGAAGGTGCAGTGAAATGAATTTGCCAGCAGCAATACACTTTAAAAAAAACCTCACAATACACAATAGAATTTAACACAAACATCCACCACAGCATTCTTCACTGTGGTGGAAAGCAACAAAGTTCAGTTAGTCCTCCTCCTTTGTTCATTCGCGGTCGGGGCCATAAACCCCCGTAGTCGCCGCTACGGACGGCCGGATAATCCTCTCATCGGGGATAATCCAAACTCCGACGTCGGGACGGTCAAACACACCTCGCGGCTTGGAGCGCCCAACTCAGCACTTTCCTACCGAAGACCGCTGCTTCAGGATGTTATAGGCCGCAGGCCGGCGGTCGGAGCTCTTCTCCAGCGATCCCCGGCAAGAGATCCCAGACTCCGGATGGTATGTCCACTCCACACCCGCGGCTAGAAGCTCCGCAGACCACAGCCCCATGATGTCAAAGTCACCAGGCCAGCAAGCAGAGCACTCCTGTCTGGTGACCCCGACAAGGGTTCGCCCGCTCCGCGATGAAAAAGTCCACGCAGCACCCGCTGCTGAAGCTCCAGGCCCAGCACAAGGAAAGGCCACTCCAATCCATGCTGTTAGGTGCAGGGGAGGCGACATGTGAAAAAACAAAATGGCCTCTCCGTCGAGGAGGCGACCAAAAGCAGTTTCCCCCTCACCACCCCCTACACAAGACATACCGAGAGACACCCTAAACTAACATTTGGACACACCAAAAAAAAAAAAAAAAAGTCGGAATAACGAACACACTTCTGGCAAGGCAGCCGACTCGCAGCGCCCCCAACCAACCTTTGTACCTTTTTCCTGATGGTAACAGTGAGATGAAAGTGTGGCCAGAATGTATAGATCTTTAGGTGATTTAGCTGCCTTCTTGCTTCCTGTAGATTCCGCCGATGGATACCTTTGATGGACCGGGCAATGTCCACCACTTCTTGCGCGTTCCTTCATTCTTGAGCATTCAAATGACCGAACCATCCATCCCATGATGCAACCAAGCAGTATTCTCTCCACCATACAGCTGTAGACGTTTGACAGATTATTTGGCAACAGGCCAAATATCCTCAAACTTCAGAGGAAGTTCTGGCATTGGTTAACTTTCTTTGTAATTTTATCAATGTGCTGGAGCCAGGATATTGAAGCTGTTGACTCTCACCAGCGGCATCCTGCCAATGAACACAGGTGCACGATCTCTCAGCCTTCCTATTTTGAGTTAGCATTTCAGCACTGTAAATGTACTGACACAGCTCGGCCAGAGGCACAGCAAATTCTGGAGTGCCTACCTTTTGGACCAAATTCAGAATATTTCTTGGTCTCAAGGATTTGCTGTATCCAATGCATGGTATATCATACTTTCTTGTAATCACATGGAGTAAATCAAATTAACCATAGATTGCTTCAGTGATGCTGGAGATCTTAGCCAGCATAGTTCATCCACTTGGCAACTCTGGTTGTACATAGCTGCAAATACTTTACAGCCTTTCCTTGGCATTCATTTACTGGGCTTTGACAAGCTTAAGGACAGCAATATTCTTGGGACTGTTTAGTCTCTGCTGGCGCAATAATACATCCGCCTCAAAGCAGTGCAGATCTGCTTTAAACAAAGCAACCTGGATTTAAGAGTAGCTAAACACTCACAATTCAGGCCTGAACACTTGAAAATTATGAGTAAACTGGTCAGTTTTATTTCTGCACTTACATTAGAAGAGGCAAAGACATAGAAAATTTACCCTACATAAATGCATAACTGTTCCACCCAAATTAGCTCTTCACAACATTAAATATAATTATTCTCCATTAGTTGCCAAACTTACCTCTCTAACATCTAGAAGGCGCCCTGGACATTGAGTCTTGGCACGTCGGGTAATTGCAGGAGACTTATGATGGGTAATAGTGACAATTCCTGGTCCACTATGTGTCTGTTGCTTCTGGTTCCCAAGAGGCGCTGAGTTTGATGCTCCAGGGGGAAGTAAAGATAAACTTCTCGCCCTCACTGAAGGAGTAACCTATGACAAATAATGGTTTAAATGTAAATTTCTTCAGCACCAAACTAAATTCCATTTCAATATATAAACATTGCTAGCCAAAAGACTAACCATCAAATACTCCCAGTGCAGCATTGAGTCAAATTAGGCTCCCTTAATAAAATCCCCTCAAATAGGTCTAAGAAATATGTGCAAAGCTCCCTCTAAACTGTTCCAGCAAAGACTCCAATAGCAGGTACTGCACAGGATAGAAACAGACTAGACCTCGCTCCACCAAGTTCCATCACTCATTCCCACGCAAGTTCGGACGCAAAATCACTAACTTGAAATATTAACTATGTTTCTTGCCAATAAATACTGCGTGCTCAGTATTTCCAACAGTCTGTGCTTCTATTTCAGATTTCCAACGTGGGCAGTTTTTTTTTTGTTTAAATCAGTGAGTCAACAGCTATTTCCCTTAATTGAGCTTTTTCAACGACCTATTCTAAGCACTGTTGTCCAGTTTCTGGGTACCAGATAATCAGAATCCCATTGCTGATTCTATCAATCAAGCTTGGCCTGAGGCCAATCAAACATTTCTTGCAGGATGTGCCAGAACACAGATGAGATTAGTGCCCTACAAGGGTGGAATCCTTTGCTAAATCCTTGAACAGCTAAGATGCTGTCTCCATGCATCGATAACAGTCTATAGTACACCTACACGCACACATAAATTACTTTTACTAGAACACATTCTTTATTAACAAGCTCTCAATAACCCCTTCCCAATTTCAAATGTGAAGCATGGCAAGGACAACTCAGCAAGGATTAATGGGCAGTAGTTGCAGTGGTAGTTCATCGCGTAAACCATTTTAGAAACTACCACGACGCAATTGAATTGAATTATGTAGTCAGTTTATATTCATGCTACATGTCGAAAGTTCAGAGGATTACAATACAAACATTTAATACTGAATGTTCGAATCTTGAAACACACCATTTGGAAATCTATACTTAAAAATACCATAACTTATGTCAATAATCCAACTCAATATATTTATTCAGAATGCAACAGTACACAGGACTGATGTTTACAAATGAAAAAGATCAGAATCACTCAGTAAGATTGCAGATTTTTTCTGGATGGGTTGCGATAATTGTAACACTTGATTAGAGGTGTCAGAGGTTATGGGGAGAAGGCAGGAGAATGGGGTTGGAGGAAGAGATAGATCAGCCATGATTGAATGGCGGAGTAGACTTGATGAGTCGAATGGCCTAATTCTGCTCCTATCACTTATGATCTTATGAACACTTCCTTCATGAACAGTTCAAATTTCACTAAACATCAACAAATATTTTTGAAAATCAATTTTCTAAGGAACAAAAACGAATCTGAGTTTATAATTCATAGGACAAAGGGTTCAGGACTTCAATTACTGTTCTTCCCTGGAAAACAAATTTCAACTCCTAATTTTGTTCTGATTTTCCTCCAACAATTCCAAAATATCAACTCATACCTCGAAAAACCCTGGACCCACTACAATTTGCTTACCGACACAACAGATCAACGGTGGATGCGATCTCGCTGGCTCTCCACTGCGCTGTGGCCCACTTGGACAACAAAAATTCATATGTCAGGCTGTTATTCATTGACTACAGCTCGGCATTTAATACAATCATCCCCTCCAAGCTGGTTACAAAGCTCTCAGAACTGGGTCTCTACACATCCCTCTGCAACTGGATCCTCGACTTCCTCATTCACAGACCACAGTCTGTTCGTATTAGTGGAAATGTGTCAGCCTCGATAACAATCAGCACGGGAGCACCTCAAGGCTGCGTGCTCAGCCCCCTGCTGTACTCACTCTAGAGTCATTACTGCGTAGCCGGTCATAGGGCAAACTCCATCATAAAGTTCGCCGACGACACCACTGTTGTGGGATGTATCATTGATGGGGGTGAGTCTGAGTATAGAAGTGGGATTGACCGACTGACCAAATGGTTCCAGCACAATAACCTGGCTCTCAACACCAGCAAAACCAAGGAACTGATTGTGGACTTTGGAAGGGGTAGGAGGGGGACCCACGGTCCCATTTATATCAACAGGTCAATGGTGGAAAGGGTCAAGAGCCTCAAATTCCTAGGCGTGCATATTTCCGAAGATCTCTCCTGGTCCCAGAACACTGATGGAATTATAAAGAAAGCACATCAGTGCCTCTACTTCCTGAGAAGATTACGGAGAGTCGGTATGTCGAGGAGGATTCTCTCGAACTTCTACAGGTGCACAATAGAGAGCTTGCTGACCGGTTGCATCGTGGCTTGGTTCGGCAACGTGTGCGCCCAGGAGCGGAAAAGTTTGCAAAAAGTTGTAAACACTGCCCAGTCCATCATTGGCTCTGACTTCCCTACCATCGAGGGGATCTACCACATTTGTTGCCTCAGAAAGGCTGGCAGCATCATGAAAAACCCACACCATCCTGGCCACACACTCATCTCTCTGCTGCCTTCAGGTAGAAGGTACAGGAGCCTGAAATCTGCAACATCCAGGTTCAGGAACAGCTCTTCCCCTCAGCCATCAGACTACTGAATTCAACTCAAACAAAAATCTGAACTTTAATAGCCTATTGCACTTTATCTTTATATGCTTGCGTGCGTGTGCATGTGCGTGCGTGTGCGTGTGTGTGTGTGTATGTATATATATTCAATGGTTATATGGACACACTGATCTGTTCTGCATTTATTGATGCTTACAATATTCTGTTGTGCTGAAGCAAAGCAAGAATTTCATTGTCCTATCTGGGACACATGACAACAAACTCTCTTGAACTTGAACTTGAAATATAAAACATGACTGGTTGAAGGACTGTTTAATCCTATAGTGTTATTTCACCATGTTGGCACCTCAATTTTACCTAATAGATACCTATTGTCTTATGGTGACATTGTAGGGAGGGCAAGCCATGTCTTGAACTTAGTGAAATACATCTCTTGGATTCCAGTTTTGAGATGCTAAATCTGTACTGACATTTCCTATTCAGCAAATGGTGGTATTGCACAACACAACTTTATCACAAGAACTGAACGATAATGACTCCAATCAGCATATAACTGCAACAGTTACACAAGAAAAAAAAATCAAGTAAGTTCACACGTTGTTCTTCTCACCTGTTGTTCCCCTTGTCTAAAGCAGGTATTTCTGGGCATTATGGCAAGCTGAGGACATTGCAGCTTCTAAATTCAATAACAAATTGTCCAACAATATGTAAATTACTCTCCCTCTTTGTACCAAAACTAGCCATTTTTGCCTGTCATGGACCTACTGGCTCAGTTTTCTGAGTATTGCCTGCCTCGCTGGGCATTTCCATAACCTGTTATTACCAATACTTAACACATACAAAGCAGCGTGATGTGCTTCTAATTGTCATGTTAATCCAGTTGGTTTCAACCTGCCAGACATATTCATTTTACTTCACCCATGCCCACCTCACTGTCTCTTTAACTGAAAATTATGGGATTTTTTCTTTCCTAGTTCTGACAAAAGAATTTGACCTGAAACATTATCCCTGTTTTTCTTGGCTGAACTGCTGAATGTTTTTGCCCAAATTATATGTGACTGTGCTGTTGTTAATGGAAGGTCTGAAACCATCAAACAGAATTCTACGACATATGCTCAAACATAAAATTGCGTAAGAACACAGAGTCTGTTGTTCAGTTAAACTGTAGAACAATTCTTCATAAATCACAAGATTTTTTAAAGAAGATTCAAACCCAGAGCAAGAACATCTTCTGTAACAGTTCTGTAAAACTCTTACCATACATAGGCACAACCATATTTAAGAATAGTAAAATTAAGAGTCACGGGTCAAGAGTGTTTTATTGTCATATGTCCCACCAATGAAATTCTTACTCGACTTCTTCAAGCAGCATCCAATCTAGTCGAGCCCTAGACCTCCTGTGGCCCACTCAATCAACATATCGACCCACAAAAGTGCCGTCTCTTGCCTCACACTGCCATGACTCAACCTCCATGCCCCGCTGCTGACCTCAGGACACACAGAGAGCCTCCAAGGTCTCAGGAAGTAAGCCCCCAACCTGCTCACCAGTACTGTTCCTTTTCTCCATCCACCGCCAGTGTCATCTTGAAGGTAAATCACCCCATCTGCATCTCTTGAAATCTGTCCACCTCCAGGCCCAGGCCACTCCTCTTCCATGGGCCTCCTTGCCGTTGTGGAGCTTTGCTTTTATGTTGGGGGTTGGCAGAAATGTTAAACTTTCTAGGCCATTTCAGAGCATTATTGCTCTGGTGTCACTTATATGTGACAAGCACTTACCAAGTGCATTACAATTGCTCTGGTGTCACTTATAATCCTGACTAGGTGAAATAGGGGATTTCCTTTCCTAAATGAAAGGGTTTTTAAATTGGAAATCAAATAGTTTAGTAATCTCAATTATTGATGCCACCTTTTAGTTCTAAATAATTTTATGAGGTCAATCTAAGTGACCTAGCTGGTGGGACATTATTAAAATGTCTGCAGATCATTAGTTCAGGTCTCTCAATTCAGTATTGCACATTACACCGCCATTCACATATGGCATTACAGTAGTTGGAGCCAATCCATGATTTCCAGCATAATTTTTAAAACACAGAAGATCATCAATCTTGCTTGCTACATTGTACTTGTACAATTATATCACTGAATTATTTTTCATTTCTTTACAAAGGTCATGCACTGCCAATTTATGTCACCAGACTACTGTCATTGCTCATTTGTACTGTTCTGCATGGATCACCCACCAATTAGTTTTCCTTTTGCAGCTGTGCTCAGTTTCTGCCTTTCATTTGATTCATCATTTAATCCTATTCATTCTTTAGCCCCTATCATTATACTGCCTATAAATGTTTACAGATATTAAGTACCCTCCTCCTACTGTGCCGTCTCAAAGGCTTAAATGTATTGAAAGCTATGCAAATCCAAGAAAACCTAATTTAACGAGCCTCTTTCTGATAAATTGCAATTGGACATCAGTTAAATTCCCAAAACTCTCTGGTTCTAATGCAATACCAACGGCACAATAAAATGATTCTAATAATTTGATATCTATCATTCAATTCTCCACTGAGGAATCAAAATTGATGGGGGGTGTTTAAGAGGGAACTGCAGATGCTGGAAAATCAAAGGTAGACAAAAATGGTGGAGAAACTCAGCGGGTGAGCAGCATCTATGGAGCGAAGGAAATAGGCAACGTTTCTGGTTCAGACCCTTCTTCAGAAAATTAATGGGGGTATGTCTTTCATAAACCTATCAGCTTTGCCTTGAGTGATTTTTAAAAAAATAGACTGGGTGTTGCATGATGTATCCAAAACCAAGCAAAATTTCAAAAGAATCAAATCATAATTAAAAGAAAGCACTGAGGGCATTTGCTTCAAGCAAATCCTCCGTAATGCACAAATGTTATCCTGTCCAACTCTGCGAAAAACTACATGAACATAATCTATTATGCAGCACAAAGACCAAATACCACGATTCCTACATAAGGCACCAAATTCCAATTAAGTAGGGGAGGTTTTTGATAGCAAGATGGTTGAAGCATGGGCAAAGATAAGAAAGATGTGAGACATATTTGAAGAATTCTGGATTGTAAAGCCAGAGGGAGGAAAGTAGGAGGAGGATGGGATGGGGGTCATTCAGCACTTTGTGCCGTTTTGTGTATTAACCAGCATCTGCAGTTGTTTGTTTCTACGACTTGTGATGAATAAGTTGAGTCAAAGCACTGAAGAACAAATGTGCAAGGTTCATCATCTCTGCCTCCTAACTGAATCGGCGGGTCCACGAGCCACAATTTTCCCCACTGATTCCGTGTGATTTGAGATACACATTCTGCTCTCCCAAAGTCACTAACTTTCTGATAATATACCATTTTATTCCTTTTAACATAGTCCCAACTGCATTCGTATGCTGTAAGCCCGGCAGCAAGGTCAATACAACAGACTACTGTACAAGGCTTCTCTGCATAACTATATCTACAGATAGAACTTTAATGACTGGATGGGGTGGAAGATTGCAACCTTCACGTGGTCCGCCCTGTTTCGACATGCAATCAACTCGACGTGCACAAACAGAAGATCAAATATAACAAGTTGTCCTACAACTTTAGGCTGTGCACGCCACACGAAAGAAGAAATGACTGGATACCACACTCCCAGCTCTAGCAGCCATCAACACTCCCACAATGAATATTTGTCAATGTCTCTGATCAATCAAATGTCTGTGTTCAACAGGGATCAACTGGGACCCTGGCTGTATAAGTTATGCATAAACAACTTGGAAGTGAATGTAGGAGGCATGATTAATACATTCTCATATGTTGACCATGTTTAGGATAGTCTTAGGCTTTAGGGTAATATTCGTCAGATGGTCTGAGAAAAGGCAGATGGAGTTTAATCCTGATAAATATGAGGCAATGCATTTTGAAAGCACAAATGAGGCAAGTATACACACCATGAAAGGCAAGGGAGTATTGAGGAATAGCGAGGACGGTGTACAATTCCAAAGATCCTTGATGGTGGCAGTTTATGGAGATAAAATAGTTTTAAAGGATATAGGATATAGGTCAGGGTATTGAGTAAAAGAGCAGGGAGGTTATGCTCCAACTTTATAAAACGTTGGCAAAACCGCAGCTGAAGTACTGATCACCCCCATTGTTGAAGGATCTACTGCTAGAGAGAGTGTGAGATTCATCAGGATGTTGCCTGGGATGGAACATTTAAGTTATGAAGAGGGACTGGATAGGGTGGGTCTGCTTTCCCTGGAACGGAGATTAAATTTAAGGAGATGATTTTAAGACTTTATGAATTCATTCTGAATGAATTCATTCTAAATGAATTCATTTATGAATGTTAAAGTTTTAAGAATTCATTTTCACTCGTTAAAAAAAACCCATTAAAATATTTCAAAGCTCCACTTTTTTTTTTTTTTTACTTAGTGAATTTCTCCAATTTTGATCTGACCATCGTACATATATATGCTCAGCTAGTCACCATTCCAGCCCAAGAGCTGATGAGCCATGCAAGTTGGCAATTGCCCCCTGTGGGCTCAATACCAGCCCATGTCCCAGGAATGACACTCTAAAAAAGTGGTTTTAGTTTTTCCTATGCTCATAATTTTCCAGCGAACCTGGGTAGGCTGATCTTGCTAGAAAATATCTCCATTTATCTTGTCCCTGCTAAATCTCCATCATCTCCAGAGATTTTGGAATCCCAATTTGAGGATCACCCAAGAAATAGGAATATCGTACTATGACATGAAATTCACCTTAATTTCTCTGATAATTTTCATAATATCACTTTCTAGGGCAAGACTGGGCTTCCCAGAGAAGCAGAGATATTTCTAGCAGTGGAGAGCAGGTCAGAAAATCAAACACATTACAATATACAACTGAATAGAAGATCTGAATCATAAAATCTCAATCTTACAATAATCACGAGTAGCATCGGCTGACCCAAACTGGTCTCATGAATGCAAGTCACATTAAGGGCAGCACAGTGGCACAGCAGTAGAGCTGCTATCTTACAGTACCAGAGACCCGGATTTGATCCTTACTACAGGTACTGTCCGTACGGAGTTTGTACGTTCTCCCCGTGACCTGGCCGAGTTTTCTCCAGAAGCTCCAGTTTTCTCCCACACTCAATTTGCAGGTTAATTGGCTTGGTAACATTGTAAAATTATCCCTAGAGTGTGTAGGATAGTGTTAGTGTGCAGGGATTGCTGGTCGGCGTGGATTCAGTGGGCCAAAGGGCCTGTTTCTGTGCTACATCTCTTAACTAAACTACTACCAAGATACTAATATTCAGTACTCACTGATGAGACAGGACACAACTACATTGAGTAAAATCAGTGAAGGGGCAGTGGGAGCTGGATGCTTTTAACTTCAGCTTGCACTTAGTGGTGCTGAATGAAATATGTAATGGATGCATATCGGTGTCATAAGCAACTGCTATTCGCTTTATATTTGTGTTTTGTAATAATGACCGGAACACATTTCATACATTAGAAGCTTTTTCTCTACATACCGATTTGAAATAAATCAAATTAATTATTTACAACACACCATCCTTTCTTCCTCTACCACCTTTAACATAATGCTCATTGAAATTAAGTATGGTCTTTCAGATGAGACAATTATCAGAGACCCTGCCTTCATACTCCCAGGTAACTGGAACAGATTATATACTATTAGATGTCTTAGTGCTCTGACAAAAATGTATCGTAATCTAGCATTATGGATACCTAGTCATTAACACATTGCATTTCATGGCATTTCATGGAACTTGCTGTAAATAAAGCAAATGCCTCAGTTCCCACATAACAAGTGATTATACTTCAAGACTAATAATGGACAGTAAAGTGGTTGGCATGTCCTGAAAAGAACACAAATATCTATTGCTCTGCACTGTACTGCACAAGTTTAATCATAACTGACAAACTTCTGCTTACATGTATTCTGTAGGAGACTGTTGGGAAAGACCATCTGGATTAATTGAGAAATGGTCATGACCAGTAAAATAATAAAACATTGAAAAGAAAGAAATAAGCGGGTGAGGCAGCATCTATGGAGCAAAGGAAATTTCCTTCGGTCCATAGATGCTGCCTCACCCGCTGAGTTTCTCAGGCATTTTTGTCTATCTTAGATTTTCCAGCATCTGCAGTTCCTTCTTAAAAAAAGAAAGAAACAATATTTGAATGGACAGACATAACAAGTATCTTGAAGCTCACTAGGCTGCTCTACTCATTCCACAGACAGGGATTGTAATAGTTGCAACCAACCCATTAAAGCACTTGGTTATGAAACCCAATATTTTTTTGTCTCTAGGCAAGAGAAATCAAGGATAAGATAAATGAAAAACATTGAAATTGACAAATGTTTTACCCATATTCTGGTGGGAAAAGAAGTATTTTGGCAATGGAAAATATTATAAGTTTATATAGACTCTATGACACTATATAGGCCATTACAATTCCAGGAAAAGGAATTTAAACTGAAATGTATCTGTACTTTTTTGTCATAGGACCAGAGGAGGTTGGTTCATGTTCATACAACAAGGACTTAAGACTTTTTGCCTTCCATCACAGTGGGGAGGACTTGGTGGACTCACTGTGGTGGATGTTAAATCTGTGTTTATTGTGTGTTTTTGTTGTTTTATTCTGTGTTATGACTGCAAGGCATGAAATTTTGTTCAGACCAAAAGGTCTGAATGACAATAAAGGATACTTGACTTGACTTGAACAAATTGATTGACCAAGGAGTGCTCACATAACCCTGTTTCACTTAAAACTTTGCCTCTGAAATTCATCCATGGTTAGTTTGTCAGGTAGCAATATATGCAGAGCAGAAAATGCCAAAAATTGTACATGCCAACACTTGTGATGTTGTTCTGATGAACAGAATTAGAAGTTTACATAAATAATATTTAATGGACATCTCAGAGGGTTGTGGGTATATTAAATGAGCTGCCAAAGGAGGCAGTTGAGACAAGCACTATAACAGTATTTTAAAGACACTTGGATAGATACATGAATAGGAAAGGTTTAAAGGGATTAGAGCAAAATGTAGACGGGACTAGCTTAGATGAGGCATCTTAGTCAGAATGGACGGGTTGGGCCAAAAGATCTGTTGCCGTGCTGTATGATTTCATGACTATGACAATATTCATATGAAATAGATACAGAATAGAATTAGAATATAGATACAGGAATATTATTATTTTTTTTTAATTATTTCACACAGGTATCAAGCTCTGTCTCTACAAGAACACGCCAAAATATCTAAAACAAACTCTTGTACAACTCATATGCAGCATTAAAGTAAAACCCAAAAAGGTTTTGGAAATCATGAGGTTTACAAGCCAGAAAGTAACTAATTAGTTCATGGTAACTATGCCAGTCAAAAGTACTGAGAATGTTAGTAATAAATTGAACCGAGATGTTAGTAATAAGTTGCATCAGAAAATAAATAAGATGGTGGAATAGATAAATATGTGAGAGATGTTCTAAAAGGCAAAATAGGAGCAGAGGCACCAGGTTCACGAGTACACGTCACTTAAAGTGGCAAATAAGACAATTGCAATTCTAGACTTTATCAATAGAAACAGGAAGGTTATGCTGACACGCATATAAAATACGTGCACCCTCACTTGACACATTGTGTTTATTCTGGTTGCCACGTTAGGAGGAGAATTTAATGGCATCAGAGAGAGCCCAGTAAAGATTTATGAGAACGGCTCCCTTGACAAAGGACTACAGCCACTTATTCCTGTACCCGTGTTTCTAATTAGTGGCTGTGACCGTTTCCTCTTTAAAGGCGGCTGAGACGAGCTAACAGAATTATATAAAATATTGATGGGTGGATTGGGGATAGAGGGAACAGGGTTTGAATTCGTAGGACATTGGCATCAGCATTGAGGAAGGAGGGAGCTATTCCGATGGGACGAACTCCACTTGAACACGGCTGGGACTAGTTCAAGTTCAAGTTCAAGTGAGTTTCTTGTCACGTGTCCCTGATAGGATAATGACATTTTTGTTTTGCTTCAGCACAACAGAACATAGCAGGCATTGACTACAAAACAGATCAGTGTGTCCATATACCATTATATACATAAATACACACATGAATAAATAAACTGATAAAGTGCAAATAACAGACAATGGATTATTAATGTTCAGAGTTTTGTCCGAGCCAGGTTTAATAGCCTGTTGGCTGTGGGGAAGTAGCTATTCCTGAACCTGGTCGTTGCAATCTTCAAGCTCCTGTACCTTCTACCTGAAGGCAGCAGGGAGATGAGTGTGTGGCCAGGATGGTGTAGGTCCTTGATGATGCTGCCAGCCTTTTTGAGGCAGCAACTGCGATAAATCCCCTCGATGGAAGGAAGGTCAGAGCCGATGATGGACTGGGCAGTGTTTACTACTTTTTGTAGTCTTTTCCTCTCCAGGGCGCTCATGTTGCCGAACCAAGCCACGATGCAACTGGTCAGCAAGCTCTGTACTGTGCACCTGTAGAAGTTAGAGAGAGTCCTCCTTGACAAACAGACTCTCCGTAACCTTCTCAGGAAGTGGAGGCGCTGATGTGCTTTCTTGATAATTGCATCAGTGTTCTTGGACCAGGAAAGGTCTTCAGAGATGTGCACGGCCAGGAATTTGATATAGACGGGACTGTGGGTCCCCACCCTACTCCTTCCAAAGTTCACAATCAGTTCCTTGGTTTTGCTGATGTTGAGGGCCAGTTTATTGTGCTGGCACCATATGGACAGTTGCTCGATCTCTCTTCTGTACTCCGACTCATCCCCATCAGTGATACGTCCCACAACAGTGGTGTCGTCAGCGAACTTGATGATGGAGTTCGCACTATGACCGGCTACGCAGTCATGAGTATAGAGTGAGTACAGCAGGGAGCTGAGCACGCAGCCTTGAGGTGCTCCTGTGCTGATTGTTATCGAGTCTGACACATTTCCACCAATACGAACAGACTGTGGTCTGTGAATGAGGAAGTCAAGGATCCAATTATAGAGAGATGCGCAGAGACCCAGTTCTGCGAGTTTGGTAACCAGCTTGGAGGGGATGATAGTATTAAATGCCGAGCTGTAATGGATGAATAACAACCTGACATATGAGATTTTGTTGTCCAAGTGGTCCAGAGGGGAGTGGAGGGCCAAGTTTTTGTCGAGGTAGGAGTTGATTTGCGCTATGATCAACCTCTCGAAGCACTTCATCACCACAGGTCGATAGTCATTGAGGCACGTCACCTTGCTCTTCTTGGCCACTGGTATAATTGATGCCTTTTTGATGCAGGTGGGAATCTCAGACCTCAGAAGTGAGGTTTAAAATGTCATTAAAAACTCCAGCCAGTTGGTCCGCACAGGTCTTTAGAACATGACCGGGTATACCATCAGGTCCAGGCGCTTTTCGAGGGTTTCCCCCTCTGAAGGATTTCCTGATATCGGCCTCTGTGACTGAGACTAAAATACCATCACAGCGAATGGGGGCTCGGGATGACACATCGGTGTTCTCCCTATCAAAGCGTGCGTAAAACGCAGTGAGCTCATCATGGAGTGTTGTTTCGCCAACATTCGTGCTGCTTTCTGATTTCGCCTTGTAGGAAGTGATGGCGTCCTGGCAAACAGCATTACCTGGGTCACAGATAAGGCATTAAACTCTCGTGCACATAAAGTGCAGTGAAATTAACTTGCCAGCAGCAATACAATTAAAAAAAACACACACAATACACAATAAAAATTTAACACAAACATCCACCACAGCATTCCTCCTCCATTTTCCCCCATGGTCGGGACCACAACCCTCCGCAGTTGCCGCTGCGGGCGGCCAGATGAGCAGACAAGGTAAGTCCTGAATCGGTGTTTCCCCATCAAGGAGACCGCGGCTTCAAGATGGTGTAGGCCACAGGCCGGCGGTCGAAGATCTAAAGTCCCCGCCTCGCCGCAGCCAGAAGGATGCAGACCGCAGGGCCGGCGGTCGAAGTAGGCCCTGCGGTTAGAAGTAGGCTGCGCCCGCGGTTAGAAGTAGGCCCTGCGGTTAGAAGTAGGCTGCGCCCGCAGTTAGAAGTAGGCTGCGGGCCGGCGGTCGGAGCTCTTCTCCTAGCTAACAGAGCGTTCCCCTCCGGTGAGGGCTCGCCCGCTCCCCGACGAAAGAGTCCACGCTGCACCCGCTGCTGAAACCCCGAGCGCGTCTCCGGAAAAGGCTGCACCGATCCTCTGTGTTAGGCCGCGAGAGGGGCGACATCGAAAAAGTCGCCTCTCCGTAGAGGAGGCGACCGAAGCGGTTTCCCCCTTATCCCCCCCACACCACCACCCACACAACACAGACTGAAACATTAAAAACACACATTGGGACACACTAAAAAAAAAACAAAAAAGTGGAAAAAACTAATGGCAGGGATGGCAGGACATCCATATGAAGAAAGTGGATAGACTCGGCTTGTACTCCCTGGAATTTAGGAGATTGAGGGGGGATCTTATAGAGACTTACAAAATTCTTAAGGGGTTGGACAGGCTAGATGCAGGAAGATTGTTCCCGATGTTGGGGAACTCCAAAACAAGGGGACACAGTTTAAGGATAAGGGGGAAGTCTTTTAGAACCGAGATAAGAAGATCATTTTTCACACAGAGAGTGGTGAGTCTGTGGAATTCTCTGCCACAGAAGGTAGTTGAGGCCAGTTCATTGGCTATATTTAAGAGGGAGTTAGATGTGGCCCTTGTGGCTAAAGGGATCAGGGGGTATGGAAAGAAGGCAGGTACAGGATATCCATACCGAGTTGGATGATCAGCCATGATCATATTAAATGGCGGTGCAGGCTCGAAGGGCCAAATGGCGTACTCCTGCACCTATTTTCTATGATTCTATAACACGCTGCTGGCTGGGCAGCTGGCTCGCAGTGCCCCCACCGACCGTGTGCAGGCAGTATATGGAACGAAGTGGATGAGCAGTTAGAAACTGGTAGGTATGACATAGTAGGCATCATGGAGATGTGGCCGAAAGAGGATTGGAGCTGGGAGGTGAGTATCTAAGGTCTCAAAAAGACAGACAGGTTCGCAAAGGGGTGGGGTAGCTGTGCTGGAAAGGAATGAAAGTCAGTTCACAGCAAGGGGTGACATAAAATCATAAGATGTAGAATCCTTGTAGTGGAACTAAGAAATTGCAAGGGTATAAAAAAAACCCTGATGTTTAGTTTACTTATTGTCACGAGCACCGCGATACAGTGAAAAGTTTGTTACATGCTAACCTGTCAGCAGAAAGACATTGTACATGATTACAATCGAGCTATTCACAGTGTGCAGGTGCATGATAAAGGGAATAGCGCAAATTACATTTAGTGCAAGATAAAGCCAGTAAAGTCCAATCAAAGATACTTCGAGGGGCTCCAATGAGGTAGACAATAGTTCAGGACTGATGGGAGTTACATAAAGTAGCCAGGATGTAGGGTACAAATTACATCAGGAGATACATTGCTTTTCTTACATGCCGATTATAACAGTGGTCATGGGGGATTTCAATATGCAGGTGGACTGGGAAATCAGATTGGTACTGGATCTCAAGAAGGAAATTGTAGAGTGCCTATGAGATGGCTTCTTCGAGCAGTTTGTGGCTGAGCCTACTAGGGGAAAGGCAATTCTAGATTTAGTAATGTGTAACTAACTGGATTTGATTAGGGAGCTTAATTGACAGTGACCATAATATGATAAAATTCAACCTGTAGTTTGAAGGAGAGAATATGAAATTAGGTGTGTCAGTATTACTGTTGAGCAAAGGTAACAACAGATGCATGAGGGAGGAGTTGGCTAAAGTTGACTGGAAAGGGAACTTAGCCGGAATAACAGAGAAGCAGAAGTTTCTGGGAGTAATTCGGAAGATGCAGGATCTTTTCAACCCAAAGAGGAAGAACGACTCAATGGGGAGAATGAGGTAACCGTAGACAGTGTACAACTAAAAGAGAATTATACAATATTGCAAAGATTAGTGGGAAACGAGAGGATGGGAAGCTTTTAAAAAACAGAAGGTAACTAAACAGACAATACAAGGAGAAAATGTGAAATATGAAGATAAGCCAGCCAATAATATAAAAGAAGATAGCAAAAGATGTGTCAGATATATTTAAAAAAAAGTAAGACAGAGACAAGAGTGGTCTTTGGACCGCTGGAAAATGACACTGGGGAAGTAGTAATAGGAAATAAAGAAATGCCAAATGAATGGAAACAATTTTTGCATCAGTATTTACAGCGGAAAACACAAGCAACATGCCAGAAATTCAAGCAAGTCAAGGGTCATAAGTTAGAGGAGCTGTTACTACCAAGGAGAAGGTGCTTGGGAAGCTAAAATAAGAGGTACATGGAATACAATGTAGCAAGGTATGCAATAATGTACTCTGATAGTAGGAATAAAAGTGTAGTCCATTTTCTAAATGGGGAGAGGATTCTGAAATCAGGTGCAAAAGGACTTAGGAATGCTGGTACAACATAAAAGATTAACTTTTATCTCTCCCCATGTTTCATATCAATAGATAATAGACAATAGGCGCAGGAGTAGGCCGTTCGGCCCTTCGAGCCTGCACCGCCATTCAATGTGATCATGGCTGATCATCCATAATCAGTACCCTGTTCCTGCCTTCTCCCCATATCCCCTGACTCCGCTATCTTTAAGAGCTCTATCTAACTCTCTCTTGAAAGCATCGAGAATTGGCCTCCACTGCTTTCTGAGGTAGAGAATTCCACAGATTCACAACCATTTGTGTGAAAATGTTTTTCCTCATCTCCGTTCTAAATGGCTAAATCTAAAAGTCTCTTAAATGCCAGTATCGTTCTGCCTCCAACACATATTTATATTTGAAGGCAAGTGCTACACCCAAACTACAGATCTAAAAAATGAAAAAGAAAACTTTCAAAATGAAAACAGAAATTATTTAGTAAATCTAGTGAGCATAGTCACTGGTAAATAGACCTAAAATTTAAACTATGGGGGACTTAAATGTTACTTTTAAGAGTTATAAACCAAACTCATAAGTAACTAAACTAAAAGAAGTTCAGTAAGTTTAAGTTCCAGACTATAATTCTGGCTTAAATTTTTGATTATTCATAAAAATCCACTAAATCATTCCAATTATTGTCAATATTTTGATTTTTTTTAAATTAATTCCCTAAATTGTGGGTATCACTGGTCAGGCATGTATTGCCCATTCCAACTTACGCGGGATATTGTAGTGCTTACCGCCTTCCTGAACCTCTGGTTTTAGTAATAACAGCTTACAGTGCCCTCCATAATGTTTGGGACAAAGACCCATCATTATTTATTTGCCTCTGTTCTCCACAATTTGAGATTTGTAATAAAAACTACCACATGTGGTTAAAGTGCACATTGTCAGATTTTATTAAAGGGTATTTTTATACATTTTGGTTCCATCAGGTAGAAATTACAGCTGTGTTTATACATAGTCCCCCCCATTTCAGGGCACCATTGTGCTTGGGACACATGGCTTCACAGGGGTTTGTAATTGCTCAGGTGTTTAATTGACTCCTTAATGCAGGTGTAAAGACTTCTCACCACCTAATCTTTCCTCCAGACTTTCCATCACCGTTAGAAACTTTTATTGCTGTTTTTCAACATGAGGACCAAAGTTGTTCCAATGAAAGTCAAAGAAACCATTATGAGACTAAGAAATAAGAATAAAACTGTTAGAGACATCAGCCAAACCTTAGGCTTACCCAAATCAACTGTTTGGAACATAATTAAGAAGAAAGAGATCACTGGTGAGCTTACTAATCGCAAATGATATAAAGATTAACTTATATCAGAGCGATGGCAAGTGCAAAGTATGGAGGAGAGAAGGAACTGCCCAAGATCCAAAGCATACCACCTTATTTGTGAAACACGGTGGTACAACTACTGATGGTAGTAGCATAATGAATTCTGAAGTGTAGAGACACATCCTATCTGCTCAAGTTAAAAAAAATGCCTCAAAACTCATTGGCCAGCGGTTCATTTTACAGCAAGACAATGATCCCAAACATACCGCTAAAGCAACAAAGGAGTTTTTCAAAGCTAAAAAATTGTCAATTCTTGAGTGCCAAGCCAATCGCCCGATCTGAACCCAATTGAGCATGCCCTTTATATGCTGAAGAGAAAACTGAAGGGGACTAGCCCCTAAAACAAGCATAAGCTAAAGATGGCTGCACACAGGCCTGGTAGAGCATCACCAGAGAAGACACCCAGCAACTGGTGTTGTCCATGAATCACAGACTTCCAGCAGTCATTGCATGCAAAGGATATGCAACAAAATATTAAACATGACTACTTTCATTTAAACGACAATGCTATGACCCAACCAAAATGTATAAAAACACCCTTTATTAAAATCTGACAATGTGCACTTTAACCACATGTGATTTTTTTTCTATTACAAATCTCAACTTGAGGAGTACAGAGGCAAATAAATAAATGATGGGTCTTTGTCCCAAACATTATGGAGGGCACTGTATATAGATTAATTTAATCAACTAAATTTAAAGTTCTTTTTTTTTTTTTTTTTTTTTTTAAATTTATTTATTATAGAAACAAAATAACAACCAGTTACATTATATTTCAATAGTAAAAATACATAGTCTTAATAATTGATTCATACTAATAATATTATTTATACTGTATTATCCTTAATTATAAATTTCAAAGTTGTATATTTTATATAATTAGAGATACATAATACATTCATAATAGCATTATACTCGTACTATTAGTAATTTTCATTTTATCTCTAATTTTTTAGGTATAAGGCCAAATTTTATGATATTATTGATACAAAAAGTTAGTAAAATTTATATAATTTCCATTATTTCTTCCTAATGTTAACAATATTTATCTTATCGCTAAATTTAAATTTAAAATTATTGTACCATTAAAAGTACATAATTTTATATAATTAAAAATATAAAATACTAAAAAATACTAATAATACTAATAATGTTCTCATAAATCTAATAATATTTATATTCGTACTAATATTAAGATAATGTGTTTCTATATTGTTTTTTAATTTTTTATATAGATATAAGAAAATAGAAAAGTTAGGAAATAGAATAAAGAATAAGAAAAGGTTTGATGGAGAATAAAATATTCGTCATTAATCCGTCCTTATAGATATATTCATGATTTATTATATGTATCTCTTCATCCATTCAAATATCCAGGTCCCAGTCAGGTTCTCGCGCCGAACCATTATGACCCTGTAAATATTCAATATATGGAGACCAAATCCATCTGAAGAGATCTAACCTATCCATAAGGACAAGCCTCAATCTCTCCAAATGGAGTGTCTCCGACATTTCTATATTCCACATTTTGATTGTTGGGAATGCAAATTTAAAGTTCTAAGCTGCTGTGGTGGACTCACACTGCACATCATCAATTCAGACCTTTGGATTCTGACCAAGTCCAGTAATGTAACCACTTTACAACTGTTCCTTTAATAATTAATCTAAACAGAAATAATGTAGCTTTAAATATTAATATGTGTACTTTCGTTCATGTCAGGGCGAGGTATAGCATATTGGTACTTAAGCAGTAACCCTTTACCTTGGCATTACTGTCTGTGTGGTGCTTGGCAGAAGCCTGAAGCTGGTTCACCCAGTAGAATCTCTCTTTGGAATCCCCCGCTGCAGTGCAGAAAGTAGACATAATTTAAAAAATGATGCCTCGTTTTTTTTAAAGCACAATTTCATAGAATGGCAGAATTAAAGCAAAATAGGACAGTTCTGTCTTAATATATGTATTAAATATCTCTAGCACGTTAAACAAGTAAACCAACTGTGATTAAACAATGCAAACAAATATCAGTCTGAAGAAGGGCCTCGACCCGAAACTCATTCCTTCTCTCCTGAGATGCTGCCTGTCCCGCTGAGTTACTCCAGCATTGTGTGCCTACCTTCACACAAATATAAAGTTAGATTTGATGAATCAAAAACAATATCTTTCTACAATTGGGCAGATCCAGATTTCAAATATAAAAATATGAAAAACACAAGGAATCAATTGGTTCAATAGATTTAATTATATCCCTTAACTCCAATCATATGTTAATTTCCCAACAATGGTACCATTCTCATTGTATTAAATCTCACTTTGTCCTTCATAATTAATGCATCCTTTTTTCAATAATGGAATCAGTATTCTTGCACTTAATGCACTCTTTCTAAAGCAAGTATATCTTGTAAATTGATGGCCAAAGCAAACTGCATTTCTACGCGACCATAACAGTATCTCAAAGCTTCAGCGTACCTACGAAAGACTTGCAAAACCAGAAATGACAAATACCAGAAGAATACTTAAAGCATTTACACAGCTCATCTTTCCAGGATTTCACTGACTTGCTTGCTTGAAATTGATCATCTAAATAGTCATTTGATTATAAGCTAGAAAAGGTGCAGAAAAGATAGTGCTCTTAATGATAGTGCCCAAGGGCGTGAGCAAAAAAAGGGAGAGGTTGAGCAAGCTTGGATTTTATTACTTGGAGCTCAGGAGGATAACGGGTGATCTTACAGAGGTGTATAAGATAATGGGAGGAATAGATAGGGTAAATGCACACAGTCTTTAGCCAAAGTAGGGCAATCAAGAATCAGACATGGGTTTAAGGTAAGGGGGGAAAGTTTTAATGGGAACTTAAAGGGCAATTTCTTTACAGAATGGGTAGTGGGTATATGGAACGAGCTGGCAGAGGAGATAGTTGAGATGGGTACTATCACAACATTTAAAAAAACATTTGGACAAGTACATGGATAGGATAGTTTTAGGATATGGGCCAAACACAGGCAGGAGGGACTAGTATAGAAGGGATATGTTGGTTGGTGTGGGCAAGTTGAGCCGAAAGGCCTGTTTAGCACGTATGACTATGATTACTGCCTTGTAGTCCATTATTGATACCAAACAGGACTTGCAGCTATATATTGGCTTCATATTGTTGTATCTGGTTATGTTAATTAAGGAATGTTCCATCCTATCAAGTTAATTTTTTAATTTACTATGTTAATGAATGTACATTTATACTTACCAAGTGTTTAAAACAAATACTTTTCAATTTGTTATGCATTAGTCAGAATAAGGTTTAGTTTGCCATTCAGTGCACATTCAGGTCAAATCTTTTCCCAGACAGCCCAGATATGTTTGTAAAATCTGCAGACTAATCTTCCTAAAGTACTTCATAATCTATTTCTACTGAAGCATATGGGATAAACAAATCTTAGCTCATGAAGCATCACCCGGCATTGCGTGTTGCAGCTTTGCCTCAATTTAATTCGATCTCAATTAATGAGCAAAGATTAATCCCTGAATGCTAAATTATCTTTTAGGGCTAAAGGAATCAAGGGATATGGGGGAAAAACCAGGAACGGGGTACTGATTTTAGATGATCAGCCATGAGCCGAGCTGGCTATAAGGGTCGAATGGCCTACTCCTGCACCTATTTTTCTGTTTCTAAATCAAAAGATGGTTTTAAAAATGTTTTCAAAAACATGCTGCGTAAACTGTATATAATTGATGATAACGTAGAACACTTTACACAAGTCTGTCTTCACGAATTCATGGAATCATAGAAAATTTAGAACAAAGAGGTCATTTAGGTCATAATGATCATATTAGTAGAAAATAAAAGAGTCTAATGCCACCTTCCAGCATTAGGTCTGTGGCCCTGAAGATTACAGCTTTCCAACTGCACATCAGCTACATTTTAAATGCAATAAGGTTTTCTACGTAACCATTCAAAACTATGTTCTTTCGATTCTACGCCTGTGACCAGTCATGCACCACAAGGATCAGTGCTAGCATTTTTGGTGTTGCAACTAACAATAGAAGGTCTGATTAATAAGTTTGCAGCTAACACAAAAAATGGTGTTGTAGATAGCGAGGAAAGTTGTCTACGTCTACACAGGAGTTGGGCAGAGCAATTTTGTATGCTTGAACTAATATCAGCTTGCAATGACACAAAAATGTCATCACCCTTTATTTCCTTCAAGTGGGCCAGTTTTGGCTATTTGCCATTGTCATAAGTTCCAATTGTTTTCATTAATTTTTGAAATTCAGTCTGTCATATGGGATCTTTACAAAAGTCTTACTGAAATTCATATAGACTATGACTTACTGTTCTCATCCATCCTACTACCTCAAAAGATTCAACCAAGTTAATCAGAAAGAGCCATTCCATAACAAATCAACACCATCTTTAATGAACCCATGGCTTTCACATGATAATTTATACCATGCTTCAGAACAGATTATAATAATTTAGTTCAATAGTGCGTTATTTGTCACACATGCAACAGCACAGTGAAATTCCTTTTGCATATATTACACATGTGGGCACTGCCATTTTTGGCACCATTATTCAAAATCCAAAGTCCCAAAATGTACCTGCAATTAAAATGCAACTATTCATTTCTTCCTTTTATGGTAATTGTACAACGTTTAGAATGTTTACAAAGCTTGAAAATTAGTCTCAGTTTTTTTGATTTCCTCTCCTATCTCAATTGACAGACTGGATTTTTTCATGGAGATGTTTTTTTAAAGAAAAAGATGCTAAACCTCTTAATTCCTCACTTACTTAGGTTATCCCACCAACATGTTGCACTCCTCACATAGCATTGCCAGAATATATCCAAAGACCCTTACTCACATCCACTGTATCTGTACTTTGATCATATTTTTGTTTCTCAACAGATCTAATCCTCTTTTTAGATTTGTAATTATAAAACATATTTGAAGCTACATTATTTAAGTCTATAAGAATATAAGACGACTCACTTAAATTCTTATAATTCTGCTTGCAATGGAGAAGCTCCTTGCATCACGAGTCCAAAGCCAGTATAGAAAAAATATTGGCACTCAGCATTACCTCAGCACATGCATTCTTCATCGGCCCAAGACTAGGGGAATTAGCTTTTAGATGTTAATATTCATCTAAACTGAGTTCTGAAATACTTGAGACATCTGTTGGAATTTAAAACTACCAGTTCAATCAGGGACTCATGTGAAAAAATAAGCCATGGAAATCATTTTGGCTATCATTATACTAATTAGCGACAGTATTAAGGATAGTCTCAGTGGTAACTAAATGATGGCTCAGAGGAAACAAAGAGATCACTTCAGCTCAAATAGGATAATAATCTCATCGCAGATAGAGTCATAGAAAGTCATAGAATGATACAGTGTGGAGATAGGCCCTTTGGCCCAACTTGCCCACACCAGCCAACATGTCCCAGCTACACTAGTCCCACTATTTGGTCCATATCTCTCCAAACTTGTCCTATCCATGTACCTGTCTAACTGCTTCTTAAACGTTGGGATAGTCCCAGCCTCAACTACCTCCTCTGGCAGCTTGTTCCATACACCCACCACCCTTTGTGTGAAAAAGTTACCCCTCAGATTTCTACCAAATCTTTTCCCCTTCAATTTAAACCTATTTCCTCTGGTCCTCAATTCACCTACTCTGGGCGAGAGATGCTGTGCATCTACCCAATCTATTCCTTTCATGATTTTACAGAATTCTATAAGATCACCCCTCATCCTACTGTGCTCCAGGGAATACAGTGGCAGCCTACTCAACGTCTCCCTACAGCTCAGAACCTCAGGTGCTGGTGACATCTTCGTAAATCTTCTTTGCACCCTTTCCAGCTTGACAACATCCTATAACATGGTGCCCAGAACTGGGCACAATATTCTAAATGCAGTCTCACCAACTTCTTAAACAACTGCCACGTAACGTTCCAACTTCAATACTCTGACTGATGAAGGCCAATGTACCAAAAGCCTTTTTGACCACCTTATCTATCTGGAATTTGACCTTCAAGGAACCATGCACCTGTAATCCTAGATCCCTCTGCTCCACAACACTCCCCAGAACCCTACCATTCCTGCCCATGTTAGACTTCCCAAAATGCAACACTTCACATTTCTTTGTATTAAATTCCATCAACCATTCCTCAGCCCACCTGGCCAATTGATCAAGATCCTGCTTCAATTTCTCACATTTTCACTATCTGTAAAACCACACACTTTTGCATCTTCTGTAAATTTGCTAATCTTGCCATGTATGTTCTCATCCAAATCATTGATGTCGATGACAAACAATAACAGGCACAGCACCGAACCCTGAGGCACACCATTAGTCACAGACCTCCAGACCGAGACGCAACCTTCCACCATCACCCTCTGCTTCCTTCCATGAAGCCAATTTTCTATCCATTCAGCTATCTCTCCTTGTATCCCATGTAATCTAACCTTCCAGAGCAGCCTACCATGTGGAACCTTGTCGAGTGCCTTACAGAAATCCATGTATACAACATCTACAGCTCTGCCCTCATCGACCTTTTTGATCATGTCTTCAAAAAACTCAGATTTGTGAGACACGACCTCCCACGTACAAAACCATGCTGACTATCCCTAATCAGACCTTGTCCATCCAAATGTGTGTATACCCTATCCCTCAGAATACCCTCTAGTAACTATCCAACTACAGATGTTAAGCTCACTGGCCTATAGTTCCCAGCATTTTCCTGCAGCCCTTCTTGAATAGAGGCACAACATTTATCTCCAGTCTTCCGGCACCTCTCCTGCTTTTAAAGGCGACTCGTAGATTTCAACCAGGGCTCCGGCAATTTCTTCTCTAGTTTCCCACAGTGTCCTATCGGATATATCCGATCAGGTCTTGGAGATTTGTCTACCTTCGTACACAATGTCAAAGATGTGCATTGTTCTAGTGAACATTTGCCAATCAGCAATCCATAATTGTTTCACTGCTCTGATTTTATTTAGCAAAATAAATAAAAACCATAAAAATGTGGAAAATTACAATGAAAAGATTTTTTTCCCCTCAGATCTTGCAAAAAGTAATTTCAGGTACAATTCATGGGTTACTACTAGCTGGCACGATGTATCTAATGTTTGTATCAAATAATTGTCTAGGTAATCCTCAAGTAATTGAGGGCAGTACAGTGGCACAGCTATTAGAGACCTGGGTTCCATCCTGCCCTTGGGAGTTGCCTAAGTGACATTTGTACATTCTCCCTGTGATTGCATGGGTTTCCTTTGGGTGCTCCAGTTTCCTCTCATATCCGAAAGACATATAGGTTAATTGGCCACTAAATTGCTCCAATTGTAGGGAATGGATGAGAAAGTGGGATAATATTGAACGAGTGTGAATAGGTGATTGTCGTTGGGCCAAAGGGCCCGTTTCCTTGCTGTATCTCTAAACTAAATGGTCTCTGTACGAGAAAGCACTTGATATTCTAATAATTCAACGACCAAGAAAAATCGCAACATTTCATCTTGTTCTTCGTGACCATTTTCTTGATTCATCATCAACTCCTCAGCCAGAAAATCTAATCCTCACTCTTCAGAAGTTTGCAATGCATCAGGTTCCCATACAACTATTGATTTTAGTGAAAGAGTCTAAGGATCACAGTCACATCTTACTTTTATACAACTTCCGATTCTGGCGTTATTCCTGATAAATGCATGCATTATGATTTTCTGCAGTTTAAAGACCTTTTTACGATATTCGGAACTGCAGACAACTCCCAACCAATAGTTTGGATAGATGCATCCTTACCTCTTTTCCACAGTGGTTTAAAGCTAGATGATTTTAACAATTTTAATCCACTCTTCTAAATTGTATGCATTCATCTTGCATTCATCTAACTTGCATGCATTCATCTATTCAACATACTTGTCAAGTTCTATTCATGAAGTATATCAACTGCCATCTTATGAGAAAAATTGAATCCTTTTGCCTTTGATTATAAATGTCATACCTGTATTAATTCTGCTGGTTGCTTTATGTTACTCCCCAACCTCCCCCGCATGAATCTTTTGCAGTTTGCTATATTTGCTCACCACATACTTTGTATCAAGCAATTCAATACGTGTCTGTCCAAAGCATCTAGATAGGGAGAACAAATCTGCTTCAGTACATACTTCTACGGCATGCTACTTCCAATTCACCTCTATCCAAATCATATCTATTTGCTTTAATCTGCTTTCCTGACCATTGAGTTTCCATCTAAGCCACAGCATCATGTATTTCTCACCCGATTTTCTTTTTAAAAAGAGGCCTCACACAACAGGTCAACAAATTCATTCATAGAGTCCAGTGACAATCCTAATCCATTCTCAATGCCAAAACAACTTGTTCAACCATAAACATCAATCTTATCCTCACATAACTAATTTTGCTTCGATATTCGATATAAGGACGGGTTGCACTTGAACCCGAGGGGGAACAATATCCTGGCAGGGAGATTTGCAAAGGCTACTGGGGAGACTTTAAACTAGAAAGGCTGGGGGGAGGGACTCGGGTAGAGGGGGCTAGGGGTCAGGGTGTGGGGCAAGAGGCAGAGAAGGGAAGCACTCGGACCCAAAATGTAGGCGAGAAAGATGAAAAAGATAATAGACAGAGAATAAGGGACGGTGGGTTTCTAAAATGTGTATATTTTAATGCTAGGAGCATTGTAAGTAAGGTGGATGAACTTAGAGCCTGGATTGACACCTGGAAATATGATGTTGTGGCAATCAGTGAAACATGGTTGCAGGAGGGCTGTGATTGGAAACTAAATATTCCAGAATTTTGTTGCTTCAGGTGTGATAGAATTGGAGGGACCAGAGGGGGAGGTGTTGCATTCCTTGTCAGAGAAGATATTACAGCAGTGCTTTGGCAGGATAGATTAGAGGGCTCGTCTAGGGAGGCTATTTGGGTGGAACTGAGAAGTGGGAACGGTGTAGCAACTCTTTTAGGGGTGTATTAAAGACCGCCAAATGGGGAGCGAGAATTGGAAGAGCAAATATGTAAGGAGATAGCAGATATTAGTAGTAAGCACAAGGTAGTGATTGTGGGAGATTTCAATTTTCCAAAAATAGACTGGGAAACACATTCTGTAAATGGGCTGGATGGTTTGGAGTTTGTAAAATGTGTGCAGGATAGTTTTTTGCAGCAGTACATAGAGGTATCGACCAGAGAAGGGGCAGTGCTGGACCTCCTGTTAGGAAATGAGGCAGGTCAGGTGACGGAGGTATGCGTTGGTGAGCACTTCGGGACCAGTGATCACAATACCATTAGTTTCAATATAATTATGGAGAGAGTCAGAACTGGACCTAGGGTGGAGATTTTTGATTGGAGAAAGGCTAACTTTGAGGGAATGCGTAAGGATTTTAAAGGAGTGAATTGGGACACTTTGTTTCATGGGAAGGATGTAGAAGAGAAATGGAGGACATTTAAAGGGGAAATTGTAAGAGTACAGAATCTTTATGTCCCTGTTAGGTTGAAAGGAAATAGTAAAAATTGGAAAGAGCCATGGTTTTCAAGGGAAATTGGACACTTGTTTCGAAAAAAGAGAGATATCTACAATAATTATAGGAGGCATGGAGTAAATGAGGTGCTAGAGGAGTATAAAGAATGTAAAAAGAATCTTAAGAAAGAAATTAGGAATGCTAAAAGAAGATATGAGGTTGCTTTGGCAAGAAAGGTGAAAGTAAACCCAAAGGGTTTCTATAGCTATATTAATAGCAAAAGGATAACGAGGGATAAAATTGGACCATTAGAGAACCAGAATGGACAGCTATCTGCAGAGCCAAAAGAAATGGGGGAGATATTGAACAATTTATTTTCTTCGGTATTCACCAAGGAGAAGGATATTGAACTCTGTGAGTTAAGGGGAAAAAGTAGGGTAGCTATGGAAACTATGAGATTCAAAGAGGAGGAAGTACTGACACTTTTGAAAAATATAAAAGTGGATAAGTCTCCAGGTCCTGACAGGATATTCCCTAGGACATTGAGGGAAGTTAGTGTAGAAATAGCAGGAGCTATGACAGAAATATTTCAAATGTCATTAGAAACGGGAATAGTGCCGGAGGATTGGCGTACTGCGCATGTTGTTCCATTGTTTAAAAAGGGTTCAAAGAATAAACCTAGCAATTATAGACCTATTAGTTTGATGTCAGTGGTGGGCAAATTAATGGAAAGGATACTTAGAGATAATATATATAAGCATCTGGATAAACAGGGTCTGATCAGGAACAGTCAACATGGATTTGTGCCTGGAAGGTCATGTTTGACAAACCTTCTTGAATTTTTTGAAGCGGTAACTAGGGACATTGATGAGGGTAAAGCAGTGGATGTTGTCTATATGGATTTCAGTAAGGCCTTTGACAAGGTTCCCCATGGAAGGTTGGTTAAGAAGGTTCAATCTTTGGGTGTTAATGGCGGAGTAGCAAGATGGATTCAACAGTGGCTGAATGGGAGATGTCAGAGAGTAATGGTGGATGGCTGTTTGTCAGGTTGGAAGCGGGTAACCAGTGGGGTGCCTCAGGGATCTGTGTTGGGTCCACTGTTGTTTGTCATGTACATCAATGATCTGGATGATGGGGTGGAAAATTGGATAAGTAAGTATGCAGATGATACTAAGATAGGTGGTGTTGTGGATAATGAAGTAGATTTTCAAAGTCTACAGAGAGATTTGGGCCATTTGGAAAAGTGGGCTGAAAGATGGCAGATGGAGTTTAATGCTGTTAAGTGTGAAGTGCTACATCTTGGCAGGACAAATCAAAATAGGATGTACATGGTAAATGGTAGGGAATTGAGGAATGCTGTGGAACAGAGGGATCTAGGAATAACTGTGCATAGTTCCCTGAAGGTGGTATCGCATGTAGATAGGGTGGTAAAGAAAGCCTTTGGTGTGCTGGCCTTTATAAATCAGAGCATTGAATATAGGAGTAGGGAAGTAATGTTAAAATGTACAAGGCATTGGTAAGACCAATTATGGAGTATGGTGTACAATTTTGGTCGCCTAATTATAGGAAGGATGTCAACAAAATAGAGAGAGTACAGAGGAGATTTACTAGAATGTTGCCAGGGTTCCAGCAACAATGTTACAGAGAAAGGTTGAACAAGTTAGGTCTTTATTCTTTGGAGCGCAGAAGGTTAAGGGGGGACTTGATTGAGGTCTTTAAAATGATGAAAGGGATAGACAGAGTTGACGTGGATACGTTTTTTCCCATTGAGGGTAGGGAAGATTCAAACAAGAGGGCATGACATGAGAATTAAGGGACAGAAGTTTAGGGGTAACGTGAGGGGGAACTTCTTTACTCAGAGTGTGGTGGCTGTGTGGAATGAGCTTCCAGCTGAAGTGGTGGAGGCAGGATCGATTATAACATTTAAAAGTAAAGTGGATAGGTATATGGATGTGAAGGGAATGGAGGGGTATGGTCTGAGTGCAGGTAGATGGGACTAGGGGAAAACAAATGGTCGGCACGGACTGGAAGGACCGAGAGGGCCTGTTTCCGTGCTGTAATTGTTATATGGTTATATGGTTATTTGCAGCTGCTCAATTGTTTTTAAACAGAATGATGGTCATGAGGTAATCAAACCTCTAAATATTACACATTATGGGTTACAATTGTTTGTCCAAAAGAAATATGAGGTGGCAAATCAAGTTTTGTTATGGTAGTCAAAATTATTACATTTGTTTTCATATTTCCAAAACAAATCAGACCCTGTAGCTTGAGACTCAATGAACATGGCTTTCACTTGGGCCAAGAGGATGACAGTAATTATTAATAATCACATTACGTTTTTATTCTGTTAATCATTGTTTTAATGGCCTTAATATTCAATTAATATATAGTTGGAGCAGTTTCCTGTGTTCTGAATGCAAATTCAGAAAGAAAATCAGTCAGAAATGTGACGATTGACACATTCTCTCTTCTTCACTGCCTTTTTAAGTAAAGAAGAGAATGCCTCCACCTGTATATTAATAACAGTGCCTATCATTGACAAACTTGTTTTTACATCAAAATCTGTCCATTATATACAACTGGAAACCAGGGAGATAATTTGTGACAAAAAAGACAAAGTGCTGGAGTAACTCAGCCAGTTGAGACCCTGCTTCAGACAAATTGTGACAATTTTTTGCGGGGAAAAAGGAGAAAAGTATACTTTAAGTTAGAGAACAGGCAAATTAATAACAAAGTTGGAATAAGAACTTTGTAATATCTGTACAACTTTTGTGACAAGTCTAATTTGTATTTGAAGTACTCTTGTACCTTAGATAATATGCAATGCTTCTAATAAAAATATTTTTTTTAAAAAGGAATAAGAACTTTGTATTAAAATAAAACCTTCCAGGTTGAAACATGCGATAGGAGCCGCAACATAGCTGATGGTGTGGGGGAGGAATAACAGTATATACAAGTATATGCAATGACAATATGGTGCAATAAATTTCACACCTTGCTTTAAATCTATTTAATATTTTAAGGTTTGTTGTGTGTGGGTTTCTGAAAAATCCTATTGAAATCATACTAAATATATATCCCATCAACTCAAAAATGTCCTCACCATTGGTCATAACTAACTTAAAAAAACACAATGCATGCCAGCTTTTTATGTGCTCAAAGCACGAGAATGTATTATTCACAACATCCGTAATCTTCCTCACACATTTCTTGCTACTGCATGGATACATTTCCCTTTCAAAAGATAATTAATTATTCTTCTTGAATCACCATTCCTGGTCTCTAATAAAAATATAAAGCGCTGAAGTAACTCGGTGGGTCAGACAGCATCTATGGAGGAAATGGACAGGTGACGTTCCAAGTTGGAACACATCGAAAGTCCCAACCTGAAGTTTTGACTGTCCATTTCCTCCACCGATGTTGCCTGACCCAGTGAGTTATTCCAGAACTTTGTTTTTTGCTCAGGATTTCATATAACCATATAACCATATAACAATTACAGCACGGAAACAGGCCCTCTCGGCCCTTCCAGTCCGTGTCGACCATTTGTTTTCCCCTAGTCCCATCTACCTGCACTCAGACCATACCCCTCCATTCCCTTCCCGTCCATTACATATAGTTGCTGGAACCCTGGAAACATTCTAGTAAATCTCCTCTGTACTCTCTCTATTTTTTATTTTTATTTTTTTAATTTATTTCAGTATCTGCCTTTCCTTGTATTTCCATGTCAGAGGTTTAGCTGCTTTAGAGATAATTCAGTTATGGAATGCTATTATTATTTTGTTAATTTGAACTATCTGCAAACAAAAAATAAGCCATTTAATCAATTGGCAAGTTTCCACGCAAACAATCTAATAACATGAGGTAGGCCAAAGTAATCACCATAAAGTAATCTTCAAATACAGTGCCCTTCATAATGTTTGGGACAAGAAGCCATAATTTACTTATTTGCCTCTGTACTCCACAATTTGAGATTTGCAATATAAATATTCACATGTAATTAAAGTGCACATTGTCAGATCTTATTAAAGGGTATTTTTATACATTTTGGTTTCACCATGTTATTTATACATAGTCCCCCCCATTTCAGGGCACCATAATGTTTGGGACACATGCAGAGTTGCCAACTTTTGTCAGAGCATTTCAGTATTGTAGTACCTGAAAATCAGTTGATTTTACTGTTGGGGGGTTGTTCATGTTGAATCCTATAGTGTATTGTGTCTTTATTTTTATTTATTTTTATTTTATATGGATGTATGGTAATCAATTTTCTTTTTCTCTGTAAAGCACTTTGGCTTCGGCCACCACCCCTCCATTGGCGAGCTGCATGGCAACGAAACAGGAAGTCGGGCCGATCCCAGCCGCTCCCACCTGCCCGCTGCACCTCATTGTTACGATTATCTATGGTCGATTTTGCGTTGTTAAATATGGACTTTTAAAAAATCTGTATTTAATAACGCAAAACTGTACATCTGTATTCTTGTCACATTTCCGTACAAAATACGGAAAATCCATACTACCTGGCAGCTCTACACATGGCTTCACAGATGTGATGTCCATGAATCGCAGACTTCAAGCAGTCATTGCATGCAAAGGATATGCAACAAAATACTAAACGTGACTACTTTCATTTACATGACATTGCTGTGTCCAAAACATTATGGTGCCCTGAAATGGGGGGATCATGTATAAACATTGTTGTAGTTTCTACATGGTGAAACCAAAATGTATAAAAATGGCCTTTATTAAAATCTGACAATGTGCACTTTAACTGCATGTGATTTTTTTCTATTACAAATCTCAGAGTACAGAGGCAAATAAATAAATTATGTATTTGTCCCAAATATTGTGGAGATTCATAATTTGTATAAAACTAATTATATAACTTCTACAATACGCTTGCTACTTTTAAAATTCTTTCAAATCATCTCAGATTGAAACCTATACAGTATTTTCCTATTAAGAATATAATAGTTTTCTGTACCTCTGAGTTTATACAGTTCACCACTGGCAGCTTGAACTATAAACATGTGAGAAACTTCGTCACTTGGAGAGATCACTGCACCAGACAAATGTAGAACTCCTCGTGGTTTCTGACCTTTACACGGCTCGTTTACAAAGTATTGCAGTACGCCCAGCTCACAGTTCAGAACAAAATACCTGCATCACAAAAATATTTTGTGTTAACATTTACATCAGCAACTCATTTGCTAGAATCATGCATTACATTATACACCATAAAAATATTTTCCCACATGTTACTCGACCGTCTTTACATCCTACAGAGGCATGTAAAATATTTAAATTGTCAAAGGGTAAGGAATGCTCGTAAATGAGTAAAGATAAATCAATTTATTCAAATAAACATTTTCTGAGAAACCACAAACTCCTAAATTGTGCCACTGTCTTGGGCATGGAGCCCTCCACCTCCATGAAGCCCTCCAGGCTCAAGCGCGTTTTTACATTTGCTTATACCTCAATATCAGACAGTGATAAAATAACCAGATCTGGTAATAAGTGAGTCTTCAGATTTAGTCAAGGCTTCTGAAATATGGCTTCGATTTCAATATTTGGTAGTGAATTTGGCAGTGAATTTTAAACAGAAAGCAGACATCCTCCTCACTACAATACATTTTTGTTAAGGATGGTTTTAAATAAATGGGGTGTGCAAATTTATGCAATGTTGAATTCTAATGCCAAATCTTATACCATATAAAGTACATCACCATAGCTGGTTGACCGATTCCTGTCCGAGTGCTTTACTCTAAATTCGTACATTGCTATGTTGATTGCTTGTTTTCTGTTAAGAAAACTTCACTCAATAAATCTTTATATATTATATACATATTGAAACTAAAAAACTTTTTTCCCCCCCGTTTGTTCCTACCTAGCTTTTCATTTAATATAATACCAAATAATTGTCATTTAATCAAAATCCTCTTGTCCCCTCCTATTTGATGTGACATCATCTTTTGTTATATTTTCATAAATGTGTTCCAATTCTCAACACAAATTTCAAAATATTGAATTCAGGGTACATATGAAGTGGAAACTTTTATTCCCAAGATAACAAAACTTCTCTTAAGTCAGCAATGTTCATAAAACTATAGCTTTTAAGAAATTCATTATACCATAATAGATTGATGGCATGTAAGAAAAAAACTGAATTGGCGAATGAGATGATTTGAAAGAATTTTAAAAGTAGCAAGCGTATTGTAGAATATTCATGCAATTGGAATAGCCGAGAACAAAAGTAGAGCAAACAAACCTATAAAATCTCAATTAGATACGATGTGCTTGGAAAACAACAGAAAAGCTGCAAATATAAATATACAATTGTCTGAAAAAAAAAGTACTATTAGAGTGAAGAAAAGAATCAACACCACTTTAAGAAACAATGGAGCATCCAAGGTGTTTCACAAAGCAAAATGTTTCGTCACGAGAAATACCAAAGAATAATGATGCAAGGTAAACAGACTGGAGAAGGGTCTCAACCCAAATCGTCACCCATTCCTTCTCTCCAGAGATGATGCCTGTCCCGTTGAATTACTCTAGCATTTTGTGTCTATCTTCTTAATAGTTCGATATTCTTGCCCACTATACGAGCCAAGTCAAAACACCTTTAAAAGTTAACACAAGAGACTGCAGATGCTGGAATCTTGAGCAAAGTACAAAGTGCTGGAGGAATTCAGCAGAACAGGTATCATATGTGGAAGGAATAGACAGGTGATATTTCAGGTTGGGTCCGAAGAAGGATCCAAACCCGATACATCAACTGCTTATTCCCACCAGTTACTCTGCCTGACCTGCCTCATTCCAAAAGCTCAATTTCAAATTCTTGCAACTTTAATAGTTGAAAGAAATGCTGGATATTCTATACTACTGGCACATCAAAAACAGAAATCCCACTTCCACGTGAGTATCTTTGGAGTTCAAGAATATTGTTGTTTACAAAATATGAACATAGTTTAGAGATACAGCACGGAAAAAAGCCCTTCGGCCCACCAAGTCCGCACCGACCAGTGATTCCTGCACATTAATACTATCCTACACTAGGGATGATTTGCACTTATACCAGCCAATTAACCCACAAATTCAGTCCCTTGCGAGGGGTGACATAGAATCAGGAGATGTAGAGTCAGTATGGGTGGAACTGAGGAATTGTAAGGGTATTTAATAGCCTGATGGTTGTAGGGAAGAAGCTGTTCCTGAACGTTAGTTTTCAGGCTCTTGTACCTTCTTGGTAGTGGTGAAATCAGTGTGTGGCTGGGATAGTGTGGGTCTTTGATGATGTTGGCTGCCTTTCTGAGGCAGCGACTTTGAAAGATCCCTTCGATGGTGGGGAGGTCAGAGCTGGTGATGGACTGGCAAGTGGTCACAACTTTTTGCAGTCTTTTCCTCTCCTGGACGTTCAAGTTGCCGAACCAGGCCACGATGCAGCCTGTCAGTACGTTCTCTACTGTGCACCCGTAGAAGTTCAAGAGAATCCTTGTTGACATACCGAATCTCTGTAGTCTTCTCAGGAAGCAGAGGCGGGGACTAGGAAAGATCGTTTGAAATATGCACGCCCAGGAATTTGAAGTTTTTGACCCTCTCCACCATGGTCCCATTGATTACAAACAGGATTGTGGGTCCTCAATCTTCCTCTACCAAAATTCACCATCAATCGGTCGATCTTGGAGAATACCCATGCGGTCACGGGAAGAACGTACAAACTACACACAGCACCCAGTTGGGATCAAACCCGGGTCTCTGGCGCTGCAAGCAGCAACTCTACAGCTGCACCACCGTGTTGTAAAAGAGGATTCCAAAATAGATGTGGCTTATTTAATCATTTGCGGTTGCAGGGAAGAGGGAAATGAATATACAGACCAGAGTATAGATAAAGCAAATGGAAATAGCCAAATTGACTTGACCTGCAGCTTAAAGCTAATTGGATACAAAACCTGCTAGTCCTGGGGCAAAGTTTATTTGAAAACCAATACAAAATCTACTAATTGGTGGAGGTGGAAAGAATGTAGCCATTTATATTAAATCATGTGAAGCATATGAAGGAAGCGACACTTAAAGTAAATGTTCTTTACATTATTATGATGCTGAGGAATTCATTTCCAGGGCTGGTAGTTCAAGGATGTCATATTTCAATATTTAAGTCAACATATTGCAGAATGGTTGAGAAAATCTGGAAATAGATCAATAACGAAAATTGCTTGTCTGCATGAAAGTGTTGATGTAGTTTATCAAAGCATTTTAATAAATTCAATGCGTACAAATTAATTTTTCAATAGAGGAACTGGCGATCAAAGGAGTACTGTAAATCGAAAAAGCTGGAGTATGGATATAAATGTTACAGCCATTTAGAAGTCAACTTTCAGAACTGCTTTCAAACATTAAATTTTAAGTAGCTGAATCATGAAATCTTGGAAATTGTTTTGAAGTCTTGATAACACTCATTCCTTCTGAATTAACATCATCTTTAAGCCCATGAATGCTGATGAGATGTTGTCTACAATATCAGTTTGTTATTGTTCTGAGAAATTTGTTTTCAAAATAGCCACTCAATCATGAAGTTGGAGCAGAATTCAGAGAAGACTAAAAGCCCTGTCTCACGGTGCGAGTCCACCCACGAGTGATCCCAAGTGAAAGAATAAAACAGACTCGTGGTTGTGTACAAGATTCCAAGTTTATGTTCAAGAGTTTAACCGAGTTCCCACGGGTATGTCATTTCCACGATGTTCCAAGTTCCTCTCCCGAGTTACCAAGTTCCTCTCCTGTTACTCGAGCCAACCGTGAATGAAGGTCTGTTTTAATAAGCGACAGTGTTAAAGAAGACATCTCCATCCTGCAGTTTTGAGTTAAAGATAGAATTCAGCGCGGCCGTATCTATTAGAAACATTGAAGTATAGAAAGTGGGTGCAGGAATAGGCCATTCGGCCCTTTGGAGCCTGCACCACCATTCTATATGATCATGGCTGATCATCCAACTCAGTATCCCTTCACTGCCTTCTCTCCATACCCCCAGATCCCTTTAGCCACAAGGGCCACATCTAACTCCCTCTTAAATATAGCCAATGAACTGACCTTAACTACCTTCTGTGGCAGAGAATTCCAGAGATTCACCACTCTGTGTGAAAAATGTTTTTCTCATCTCGGTCCTAAAAGATTTCCCCCTTATCCTTAAACTGTGACCCCTTGTCCTGGACTTCCCTAACATCGGGAACAATCTTCCTGCATCTAGCCTGTCCAACCCCTTAAGAATTTTGTAAGTTTCTATAAGATCCCCCCTCAATCTTCTAAATTCTAGCATGTACAAGCCAAGTCTATCCAGTCTTTCTTCATATGAAAGTCCTGACATCCCAGGAATCAGTCTGGTGAACCTTCTCTGTACTCCCTCTATGGCAAGAATGTCTTTCCCCAGATTTGGAGACCAAAAGTGTACGCAATACTCCAGGTGTGGTCTCACCAAGACCCTGTACAACTGCAGTAGAACCTCCCTGCTCCTACACTCAAATCCTTTTGCTATGAATGCTAACATACCATTCGCTTTCTTCACTGCCTGCTGCACTTGCATGCCTACTTTCAATGACCGGTGTACCATGACACCCAGGTCTCGTTGCATCTCCCCTTTTTCTAATCGGCCACCATTCAAATAATACTTTCCTGTTTTTGTCACCAAAGTGGATAACCTCACATTTATCCACATTATACTGCATCTGCCATGCATTTGCCCACTCACCCAGACTATCTAAGTCACCTTGCAGCCTCCTAGCATCCTCCTCACAGCTAACACTGCCCCCCAGCTTTGTGTCATCCGCAAACTTGGAGATGTTACATTCAATTCCCTCGTCCAAATCATTAATATATATTGTAAATAGCTGGGGTCTTGCGGCACCCCACTAGTCACTGCCTGCCATCCTGAAAAGGACCCGTTCACTCCTACTCTTTGGTTCCTGTCTGCCAGCCAGTTCTCTATCCACATCAATACTGAACCGCCAATACCGTGTGCTTTAAGTTTGTATACTAATCTCTTGTGCGGGACCTTGTCGAAAGCCTTCTGAAAGTACAGATATAGCACATCCACTGGTTCTCCCTTATCCACTCTACTAGTTACATCCTCAAAAAATTCTATAAGATTCGTCAGACATGATTTACCTTTCATAAATCCATGCTGACTTTGTCCAATAATTTCACCAATTTCCAAATGTGCTACTATCCCATCTTTAATAACTGACTCTAGCATTTTGCCCACTACCGATGTTAGACTAACTGGTCTGTAATTCCCCATTTTCTCTCTCCCCCCCTTTTTAAAAAGTGGGGTTACATTAGCTACCCTCCAATCCTCAGGAACTACTCCAGAATCTAAAGAGTTTTGGAAAATTATCACTAAGGCATCCACTATTTCTGGGGCTACTTCCTTAAGTATTCTGGGATGCAGCCTATCTAGCCCTGGGGATTTATCGGCCTTTAATCCATTTAATTTACCTAACACCACTTCCCGGCTAACCTGGAATTCACTCAGTTCCTCCATCTCATTTGACCCGCGATCCCCTGATATTTCCGGCAGATTATTTGTCTTCCTTAGTGAAGTCAGAACCAAAGTAGTTATTCAATTGGTCTGCCATGTCCTTGTTCCCCATGATCAATTCACCTGTTTCTGCAAGGGACCTACATTTGTTTTAACTAATCTTTTTCTCTTCACATAGCTATAAAAACATTTGCAGTCAGTTTTTATGTTCTCTGCCAGTTTTCTTTCATAATCTATTTTCCCTTTCCTAATTAAGCCCTTTGTCCTCCTCTGCTGGACTGAATTTCTCCCAGTCCTCTGGTAGGCTGCTTTCTCTGGCTAATTTGTACGCTTCATCTTTTGTTTTGATACTATCCCTGATTTCCCTTGTTATCCACGGATGCACTACCTTCCCTGATTTATTCTTTTACCAAACTGGGATGAACAATTGTTGTAGTTCATCCATGCAATCTTTAAATGCCTTCCATTGCATATCCACCGTCAACCCTTTAAGAATCAATTGCCAGTCTATCTTGGCCAATTCACGTCTCATACCCTCAAAGTTAGCTTTCTTTAAGTTCAGAACCCGTGTTTCTGAATTAACAATGTCACTCTCCATTCTAATGAAGAACTCAACCATTTTATGGTCACTCTTGCCCAAGGGGCCACGCACAACAAGGCTGCTAACTAACCCTTCCTCATTTCTCAATACCTAGTCTAGAATAGCCTGCTCTCTCGTTGGTTCCTCTACATGTTGGTTTAGAAAACAATCCCGCATACATTCCAAGAAATCCTCTTCCTCAGCACCCCTGCCAATTTGATTCACCCAATCTATATGTAGATTGAAGTCACCCATTATAACTGTTTTACCTTTGTTGCATGAATTTCTAATTTCATGGTTGATGCCATCCCAAACTCCACTACTAATGTTAGGTGGCCTATACACAACACCCACTAGCGTTTTCTGCCCCTTAGTGTTTCGCAGCTCTACCCATATTGATTCCACATCCTCCAAGCTAATGTCCTTCCTTTCTATTGCGTTAATCTCCTCTCTAACCAGCAACGCTACCCCACCTCCTTTTCATTTCTATCTATCCCTCCTGAATATTGAATATCCCTGGATGTTCAGCTCCCAGCCTTGGTCACCCTGGAGCCATGTCTCCATGATCCCAACTATATCATAATCATTAATAGCTATCTGCACATTCAACTCATCCACCTTATTACAGATGCTGCTTGCATTGAGACACAAAGCCTTCAGGCTTGTTTTTACAATGCTCTTACCCCTTATATAATTATGTTGAAAAGTGGCCCTATTTGATTTTTGCCCTGGATTTGACTGCCTTCCACTTTTACTTTTCACCTTGCTACCTATTGCTTCTACCCTCATTTTACACCCCTCTGTCTCTCTGCTCACACATTTAAGAAACCCACCTCTTATTTTTTTTTTCTTCTTTCCCCCCTACATGTTGCGTCTGAGTGCTTCCCTTCTCTGCCTCTTGCTTCACCCACTGTCTACTAGTGTTCTCTATTTGAGTCCCTCCCCCAACCAATCTAGTTTAAAGTCTCCCCAGTAGCCTTTGCAAATCTCCCCACCAGGATACTGGTTCCCCTCGGATTCAACCCGTCCTTTTTGTACAGGTCACACCTTCCCCAAAAGAGGTTTCAATGATCCAGAAACTTGAATCCCTGCCCTCTGCACCAGTCCTTCAGCCACACATTTATCCTCCACATCGCTCCATATGATATAGAAACATAGCAAATAGGTGCAGGAGTAGGCCATTCGGCCCTTCGAGCCTGCACCGCCATTCAATATGATCATGGCTGATCATCCAACTCAGGATCCTGTACCTGCCTTCTCTCCATACCCCCTGATCACTTTAGCCACAAGGGCCACATCTAACTCCCTCTTAAATATAGCCAATGAACTGGTCTCAACTACCTTCTGTGGCAGATAATTCCAGAGACTCACCACTCTCTGTTTTCCTCATCTCGGTCCTAAAGGAATTCCCCCTTATCCTTAGACTGTGACCCCTTGTTCTGGACCTCCCCAACATCAGGAACAATCTTCCTGCATCTAGCCTATCCAACCTCTTAAGAATTTTGTAAGTTTCTATAAGATCCCCCCTCAGTCTTCTAAATTCTAGCGAGTACAAGCCAAGTCTATCCAATCTTTCCTCATATGAAAGTCCTGACATCCCAGGAATCAGTCTGGTGAACTGATTCCTGGGATGTCAGGACTTTCATATGACCTACAAAGGGAAAATGCGCACCATCCAGTGCCAGAGCAGTTATACTTATGATTTGTTTGAAGACCACGTAGTTAGAAGACCAGCGGGCGGAGGTTTGTTATATGTTAATTGAATTTACTGCCAGGTCTACATGCTGCGGGGAGACGGGAGATGAAATCTTTGAATGTGGACGGATGTCTCTGCTCGTTCTAAGCGGAATATATTTTTAGTTGCCTTTCAAGCCAGGCTTTGGTTTTATTCCTTGTTTTAGTTTATTCACACACACTTTTCGTGTGTGAGGGTGTGAGAAGAGGAGATGAGGCGACAAAAGGACAGATGAGGTGACAACGGGAACAGCTGAGGCGACAAAAGGAACAACTGGAACTAGACACAAAGATGCCGTTGGCCAAATCAAAGAAGGAGATACTGGAAAGTGAGGGTTCAAGATGTAGTTCTAGAACATCGAAGACGATGAACTTCGATTTGGGAAGAAAGACGATGAGAAGTGAATTAGCAGTTGGATCAATTCTATAATCAAGGTCCACTGGATTTCATGGCTTTGAAAACCCATTGGAACAGAGTAAAATGGATAAAACGTAATCTCAGCAAATGAGCGCTAGATCGAAACAAACTACTAATGGAGCATCTGCGGATGCTCGGGACAAACCAATGGTGGACCACGCTTTTCCGAGGCCTGGTGCACAGGCTCAAGCAAGCCAGTTTGAGCCAAGGCCTATCTATCATTCGTTGGAGCCAAGCCAATGTTATCAGGATGGATTATTGGTATTGGTGAAAAGTCAAGCTGAATTTATAGCTCAACAAAATACCTCCCTCATTCTACCACCAGCAGAAATTCCTACATATGATGGAGATCCTTTGCGGTATGAAGCTTTTGTAAGGGCATTAGAAGAAGGAGCCAAGGTGATGGACAGTATGCTACAAAAACCCGACTTGAATGGGTTATCTATGGCTCTTTGAAAAGGAATAACGAAAACAGGAATCAGAAGAACTACCCTGCCATTGCTGTTAATCAAATATCTACTGATAAATTAGAAAGGCTGGTGATGAGGCCATACAATCATGACTTCAATGAAAGTACCAATAAGGAATCTGAAGAGATGTCGAATGAAGAGTTGAACTTCATGGATATTATGAACTGCTTGGTAAAGATTGACGGACACTATTGTCTGGACTTACCATTTAAACAAGAAACTGTTAATCTGCCGAATAATTGTCATATGGCACAGCAACGTCCCCAGACTTTGAAACGCAAGTTTGGCGAGAATACTAAATTTCATGAAGTAAGAATCCTTGCGCTGAAGAATAACAACAACATGGATGATAGCTTAAAATCCATGTCTACTGAACAGGAAGCAATTCAACCAGTAGAACATCTGACTTCCCATTGCAATAAGGGAGGATTCACACTTTCCAAGTGGATCAGTGACAATTGTGGAAGAGTCGATGAAAAATTCTGATTGCCGATATATAGTGCATGCTATTTTTTCCTCGTTAGTAGAGTGGTTAGTGTCCCGCGGGAGAATGGTTTCAATTCCCTGACGGGGAACCATACCGGGGTTCAATTCTCTGATTTTTTGCTTTTGATACATGTTAAGGCTTCATGGCTACTTTTTTGATGTTTATTAATAATTGCCTCATTTTTTACTCGGAACAATTAGGGGCCGGTCTGTAGTGGCCATTTGGCTTGTTTTGTGTGTCATTGATTATGGCATGTGTCTTTAAATTTTAGACTGCCTGTTATATTGTGGGTGGGGTTTATGACGCATTTTAGGGCATGTTTAGAGCTAAGTTTCTTGCGCAGAAGCTTAGTTTGCGAACAGCATGAGGAAGGTATACCCTTTGACTATACGAAGTGTAATGGAGACATGAGGAGTTTTCTAACCTTTAAAGCGATAAGATTCTGTCGGAAGAAGTTTGGATGTCCCTTATTGTTTTTCATCAACAATGAAGAATATATTAATCAAAAGACTGCGTTATGAAGATTTCTCTGTGAAGAAGCTCTGAAGCTCCGACGGAGAGCTCGCGTGCTTATAACGACATTCCCCTTAACCATGTAGTCCACTTAGCGGCTAGAACGAGTAATCTCTTGAACGATATAAAAATCTGCCGCTACAAATCCTAAAAAGACAATTTACATTGCAATGTTTGGGATGATTTTATCTGTATGCAGAAAGAGCATATGGAAAATGATCATCATTTCTGATTTTAATTAAATGTGCAAATTATTGCTGCTGGCAATTTAATGTTGGTATCATACTCCCAGAGAGATTAATTTTCACATTATGAGAAATGAGCAAGTGACTAGGTTACGAGTTTATGGGATAACTGATTCAAAGGTTTAGCTCTCAGATTATTAAACAATATATTCACAGGAAAATGGGGAAATTAGGAAGTGAAGGAGGCTACCTTGAACTACTGCAGTGCAACTGGTGGAGATATTTTCATGGGGCAACAGGCTTGGATGTTCAAAGATTTAGAACTAATGAAGGAGGAATAACAACATTTAAGCCTGAATATTGCGCAACTCATGTCATGCCATCCAGTAAAAGTTATAGCTGTGAGAAGTATTGGAGAAGTGGATATAGTGAGCGGATGCATTGCATTTTGTATGGTATACATTGCAGACATGACAGTGGAGAATGTTCAAGCTTAGGATGGTGGATGGAGTTCCAATGAAGTGAGTTTGTCCTGAATACCATCAACTATGAACAATGGAACTACATTCAACAGGGTAACTAGCGAAGATATCAAACATTTATCTTCTTGATGATGGACACAGTCTGGCTGTGTTGATGATCACCAAGATTTTATCAGCTGGGGAAATACTGGTGAGGATATATGAATGGAGGTCATAGTGATTATCAGAAAGTTGAAGCACACAGTGATAGACAAAAAAAAGCATCCAATAGAATAGATACAGGATGCACAGGCATTCAGCTAAAACTGGCAAGTGTTTTGATGATGTCATTTGAAGCAAAATACTGAACTGTTTTGGGGAAAAGTGACCTTTGCAAAAGTTAGGAGATCATTCCAAAAATAATGCAATTTTTAGAACTAAAAATGGTAAAGACTGACAATGATGGATTTTAATGGATAGATAAAACATTACTGAGATCTAAATGCCAATACCTGTGATTATGTTACCAATCCCCTAAACCTCATCCCCAGCTGTAAACAGGTGATGACATAAAAAAAATACATGAAAGACAAAGCAATCTCATCTTCTAAATCGGCAGAAATAAAAAATACCAAAACTCTTGAAGACAAGCATAAAACTTATAGGCTTCATTATGACTGTGGATGCGAACACTCGTATCAAAAGACTGGTGGATATATCATTATTCATAATTCAGTTCAGATCATTGTCATGTGTACCAAGGTATAGTGAAAAGCTTTTGTTGCGTGCTAACTAGTCAGAGGAAAGACAATGCATGATTACAATCAAGCCATTCACAGTGTATAGATGCATGATATGGGAATAGCGTTTAGTGCAAGATAAATCCAGTAAAGTCAAATCAAAGGATGTCCGAGGGTCACCAATGAGGTAGTAGTGGCTCAGTACTGCCATCTAGTTGCAGTAGGATGGTTCAGTTGCCTGATAACAGCTGGGAATAAAACTGTCCCTGAATCTAGATGTAGTAGCCATTTAGCTTAATTCAGTATGTTAGCCTTCTGAGAAAGTGGAAGCGTTGGTGTGCTTTCTTGGTCATTGCTTCAATACGAGTGGTCCAGGACAAGTTGTTGGTGATATTTTCACCTAGGAATTTAATCTCTACTTCGGTGCCATCAATGCAAACTGGGGTATGTGTACCGCTTCGCTTCCTGAAGTCGATCACCATCATCTTTGTCTTGCTGATATTGAGAGAAAGGTTGTTGTCTCGACACCAGGATCCCAATCTCTTTCATGTACTCCGCCTTATCATTATTTGATATCCGGCCCACAATTGTGAATTTACACAATTCACGTCTGTGAATTTGTAAATTGATTTAGATTTGTATATGGCTGCAGTCATGGGTGTACAAGATGTAAAGAAGGGGGCTGAAAATCGAAAGAGCACCAGTGTTGAGGATTATCAGAGAGGATGATTTGTCCCCTATCGTCACTGATTGTAGTCTGTTGTTCAAGAAGTCGATACAACAAACTACAACACTAGTGCCATATATCTTTGTTGAATCTAGTTGGGAAGTACTTGTGAGTTTAGCTCAAAAGGTTCAAAATTAGCCAAGCCTATCCCACGAACCAACATTCTTTGAGAGCTAGACATTCTCTAACTGATGCGTGCCCTGAGCATAAAACTTCCTGCAAGAAAATGCAGAGAAATAGTAAATTGAAGCATTTGTCAACCCTTCAAAGACATTGATCACTCTTAGTAAGATTATTGTTTTGTAAGATCTCATCGAAAATAAATAGTCTGTAACATTCTCTCCAGTTTTAGAGACTTTCCTGATGGAATAAATACAACTATCACGTACAAACAAGATCTCAATTGAATCGATAAGACGCATACTAAAACCAGAGTCTCTGCAATCTTTAGTTGTTCTTATTTTTGCATTGATAAAAGATCTGGAATACTTTTTAAAATCAATTCGAATGGTATACTAGATGACTTCAGAAGAAAACTAAGATTATTCAACTTTATTCACACCTGTCATTTGCAGGCGACTTGAGTTTGCTACAGCAAACTCAATATGATTACCAATTCCAAAACCATTGTTCAATCACAAGGTCTGACATTTTTCTGAACATCTATGCGACAATTAAGTACTCGATACACTGACTATCTTTGCTCAAATATCTATCTATCCATATCTATATAACTAAAAGTCTGATCTTGTATGTGGATGTGTTTGCCTGATTGATTTTTTTGAAGGTTGTTGAGGGCAGAGCTGTAGATGTTGTGTACATGGAACCAGCAAGTCACTCGACAAGGTTCCGCATGATAGGTTGCTCTGGAAGGTTAGATTTCATGAGATCCAAGGAGAGATAGCTGAATGGATAACAAATTGGCTACCTGGAAGGAAGCAGAGGGTAATGGTGGAAGGTTGCTTCTCAGATTGGATGCCTGTAACTAGTGGCGTGCCTCAGAATTCAGTGCTGGGCCCAAAATTGTTTGTCATCTACATCAATGATTTGGATGAGAACATACAGGGCAAGATTAGCAAGTTTGCTGATGATGCAAAAGTTAGTGGTTTTGCAGATAGTGAAGATGGTTGTGAACAATTGCAGCAGGATTTGGATCGAATGACCAGGTGGGCGGAGGAATGGTTGATAGAATTTAATACAGAGAAGTGTGAACTGTTGCATTTTGGGATGTCGAACAAGGGCAGGACCTACACAGTAAATGGTAGGCCCCAGGGTAGTGTTGTAGAGCAGAACGATCTTGCATGGTTTCTTGAAGTCGGGTTGCAAGTAGAGAAGGTGGTCAAAAAGGCTTTTGGTACTTTGGCCTTCATCAGTCAGAGTATTGAGTATAGAGGTTTGGAGGTCATGTTGCAATTGTATAAGACATTGGTAAGATCGCACTTAGAATATTGTGTTCAGTTCTGGCCACCATGTTATAGGAAATATATTGTTAACCTTTAAAGGGTTCAGAAAAGATTTACGAGGATGTTGCCAGGACTAGAGGGTGTGAGCTATAGGGAGAGGTTGAGTAGACAATAGACAATAGGTGCAGGAGTAGAGCATTCGACCCTTCGAGCCAGCATCGGCATTCAATGTGATCATGGCTGATCATCCCCAATCAGTAACCCATTCCTGCCTTCTCCCCACATCCCCTGACTCCGCTATCTTTAAGAGCCCTATCTAGCTCTCGCTTGAAAGTATCCAGAGAACCGATCTCCACCTATTAAGGCAGAGTATTCCACACTCATAACTCTCCGTGAGAAAAAGTGCTTCCTCGTCTCCGTTCTAAATGACTTACTCCTTATTCTTACACTGTGGCCCCTGGTTCTGGACTCCCCCAGGCTGGGGGAGTCCAGAACCAGGCTGGGTCTCTATTCCATGGAGCGCAGGAGGATGAGGAGAGATCTTGTAGTTGTATACAAAATCATGAGAGGAATAGATTGGGTAGATGCACAGTCTTTTGCCCAGATTATGGGAATTGAGGACCAGATGTCACAGGTTCAAGGTGAAGGGGAAAAGATTTAATAGGAATCCAAGGGGTAACTCTTTCACACAAAAGGTGGTGGGTGTGTATGGTACAAGTTGCCAGAGGAGGTAGTTGAGGCTGGGACTATCCCATCGTTTAAGAAACTGTTCGACAGGTACATGGGTAGGACAGGTTTGGAGGAATATGGACCAAGCGCAGGCAAGTGGGACTAATGTAGCTGGGACATTGTTGACAGTTGTGGGTGAATTGGGACGACGGGACTGTTTCCACACTGTATCACTATATGGCTCTAATAGGCTGATTGAAATAGGGTACTGCTCTGGTGTTAGTTTAGTTTAGAGATACAGCATGGAAACAGGCCGTTCGTCCCACTGAGCCCGTGCCAACCACCGATTACCTGTACCCTAGGTATGTCCTACACACTAGGGGCAATTTTGCAGAAGCCAATCAACGAACAAACCTGCACAACTTTGCAATGTAGGAGGAAACCAGAGCATCCGGAGGAAACCCACGCAGTCACAGGGAGAACATACAAACTCCACAGACAGCACCCATAGTCGGGGTTGAACCCAGGTCTGTCATTGTAAGGCAACAACTCTACCGCTACGCCACTGTGCCGCCCCACACTTGGCTCACTTGTTTGATTATAATGTCCATCACAACACCACCAGCTCAGTTACTGAGCTAATCTTACTGAGAATATGGAAGATGTTCATGCTTTGATATCCCAGACTATTTATACTAAATAGTTTTCAACAAGGACAAATGCTCATCTATCAGTTGTGAAATGGCAATGAATGGTAACTAGCACAAAATGTCCTCATCTGTATTTAATCTGATACTATGAAACTTCATGCATCTGGAATCAATTGACAAGTGTCTCTTTTTCTCCATAGGGGGGGTTGCACGCAAGGTCACTGGGTCATAGGGCTTGATGCACGGATCCGCTCAATCCATCTGGAGGACATCCGTAACTTCCGGTATTATGTTATTAATGCAAGAAACGCGTAGTTTCCTCCCTGTTAAAAAGGGCCAAAATGTTGAATTTTTGCGCTATAAAAAATTGTGGAAGTCAGGGTAAGCCTGAGAGACATGTACCCAACTTCAGAATTCCAAAAGTGAAGCAAAATGAAGTTAAAGAGAAGCGAGAGCTGAAGGGACAAAAGCAGCTAAAGTGCTTGGCGAACATTGGCCGTGCAGATATCGGAATTGAAAATATTTGGAATTATCGCTTTGCTCACTGCATTTCATCAACAGGAAGGCATTATTTGTGGTTTTTCTTGATTCCTTTGGTATCTAAAAAGTCTCAGAAGTGATAAATCTGGCTGTAAATTTTGCTTCAATGGCGTTTTCTTTTTGTATGTAAAAACCCACTTGAGAACCATGGGCGATTTTAAAATTTTACAGCCAGATTTATTACTTCTGAAACTTTTTAGATGCCAAAGGAATCAAGAAAAAACACAAATAATGCCTTAGCTGATGAAATGCAGTGTGCAAACAAACGGCCAACGTTTGCCAAGCACTCTGGCTGTTGTGTCCCTCCAGCTCTCGCTTCCATTTACCGTTATGTCACCTCACTTTTGGAATTCTGAAGTATGCTAAATGTCTCTCACACTTATCCCAATTTCCATAATTATTTACAGTGCAAAAATTGACAATTTCGGCGGGTTTTAACGTGCCCGCTACGCTGGAAATAATGACAAGTGCTTACCTGCAGTTCATCGCGTGTATTCCACTTGGAGTAGCGTAGCAATAGTACGGGTCATGGGTCGTGACCCGACTGCCGTGAAACCTCCCCTATACCAGCCATTCAAGACCATGTTAGAAGAGTGGATTTTTTAACTGAAATTGTGATTACAACCGTCAGACTGTTAATTGGCTAGTCTCCAGGTTAACTCTTCCAATTTAGATACATTTTTAGAGTTTCAACTGGTTAGAATAGTCTTTGCCATGTCTGAATTCTATGCTAAGGTAGTCCAATCCATTTTATTTTGCCGTTTTGAAGTAGCAGGTTTTGACACAATCGGTGATGCTAGGTGAGTTTCAGTGAGCAATGTAAAAAAAAAAATAAAAAAAAAAAAAAAATCAGATCTCACTGCTGCACATCTAAAATAATTAATATGGCAAAATTCCCACCCTTAGAGGTACAACCTGGAATGTTTTTTTACAGAATGCTGGAGGTTGAGGGTGTTACCACACAGAAGTTTAAGAGTTCAAGAGAGTTTATTGTCATGTGTCCCAGATAGGACAATGAAATTCTTGCTTTGCTTCAGAACAGAATATAGTAGACATGAATATAGAACAGATCAGTGTGTCCACATACCATTATATAAATATATACACACATGAACAAATAAAACAGATAAAGTGCAAATAATCAGATAATGGGCTATTAATGTTCAGAGTTTTGTTTGAGTTGAGTTTATTAGCCTGATGGCTGTGGGGAAGCAGCTATTTCTGAACCTGGACATAGCAGTCTTCAGGCTCCTGTACCTTCTACCTGGAGGTAGCAGGGAGATGAGTGTGTGGCCAGGATGGTGTGGGTCCTTGATGATGCTGCCAGCCTCTTTGAGACAGCGACTGCGATAAATCCCCTCGATGGTATGGAGGTCAGAGCCGATGATGGACTGGGCAGTGTTTACTACTTTTTGTAGTATTTTCCGCTCCTGGGCACTCAAGTTGCCAAACCAAGCCATGATGCAACCGGTCAGCATGCTCTCTACTGTACACCTGTAGAAGTTAGAGAGAGTCCTCCTTGACATACCGACACTCTAGTTGCCAGGTTATTGTGCTGGCACCATTTGGTCTGTCGATCGATCTCTCTTCAGTGATACGTTCCACAACAGTGGTGTCGTCAGCGAACCTGATGATGGAGTTCGCACTATGACCAGCTACGCAGTCATGAGTATAGAGCACAGCAGGGGGCTGAGCATGCAGCCTTGAGGTGCTCCCGTGTGATTGTTATCGAGGTTGACACATTTCCACCAATTCGAACAGTCTGTGGTCTGTAGGGGATGATCTTGACGGGGATGATTGTATTAAATGCCGAGCTGTAATCAATGAATAACAGCCTGACATATGAGTTTTTGTTGTCCAAGTGGTATAGAGCGGAGTGGAGAGCCAGCGAGATCGCATCCACCGTTGATCTATTGTGGCGGTAGGCGAACTGCAGTGGGTCCAAGTTTTTGTCGAGGTAGGAGTTGATTTGCGCCATGATCAACCTCTCAAAGCACTTCATCACCACCGACGTTAGTGCCACTGGTCGATAGTCATTAAAGCACGTCACCTTGCTCTTCTTGGGCACCGGTATAATTGATGCCCTTTTAAAGCAGGTGGTAACGTCAGACCTCAGAAGTGAGAGGTTGAAAATGTGAAGAAAGTGAATGGCATGTTGGCCTTTATAACAAGAGGAATCGAATATAGGAGCAAAGAGGTCCTTCTGCAGTTGTACCATAGTGAGACCACACCTGGAGTATTGTGTGCAGTTTTGGTACCCTAATTTGAGGAAGGACATTCTTGCTATTGAGGGAGTGCAGCGTAGGTTTACAAGGTTAATTCCCGGGATGGCTGGACTGTCATATGCTGAGAGAATGGAGCAGCTGGGCTTGTACACTCTAGAGTTTAGAAGGATGAGAGGGGATCTCATTGAAACGTATAAGATTGTTAAGGGCCACACTAGAGGCAGGAAAAGCGCTCCCGATGTTGGAGGAGTCCAGAACCAGGGGCCACAATTTAAGAATAAGGAGTAAGCCATTTAGAACAGAGACGAGGGAACACTTTTTCTCACAGAGAGTGGTGAGTCTGTGGAATTCACTGCCTCAGAGGGTGGTGGAGGCAGGTTCTCTGGATGCTTTCAAGAGAGAGCTAGATAGGGGATATGAGGAGTCAGGGGATATTGGGAGAAGGCAGGAACGGGGTACTGATTGGGGATGATCAGCCATGATTACATTGCATGGCGGTGCTGGCTCGAAGGGCCAAATGGCCTACTCCTACACCTATTGTCTATTGTCTAAAATGTCCATAAAAACTCCAGCCAGTTAGCCCACACAGGTTTTTAGAACACAACCGAGTATACCATCAGGTCCAGACGCTTTGAGGGTTCACCCCTCTGAAGGATTTTCTGTCTCACCCTCCAGATTAGAGCAGAAGTCCCTTTTGGCCTTTTTGATGGCCTTACCAAGGTCGTATCTGGACTTCTTGTAGACCACTGTATCATCAGACATGAATGCCCGGTGTCTGGTCTTCAGAAGAGTGCGGATCTCAAAGTTCATCCAAGGCTTTGATAAAGGACCTCGAGGCGAATGAGCCATTAGGAGGCAGAAACCACAACAGGGTCAGGTTTAATCTACAATTGGAGAGGGAGAAGGGTAGATCAGAGGTGTCAGTGTTGCAGATGAATAAAGGGGACTATGGGGTCACGAGGGAGGAGCAGGCCAAAGTTGACTGCAAAGATACACTAGCAGGGATGACAGTGGAACAAAAATGGCAGGTATTTCTAGGAATAATACAGAAGGTGCAGGATCAGTTCATTCCTAGGAGGAAGAAAGATTCCAAGGGGAGAATCTTTGTCATGGCCGACAAGAGACGTCAGGGACAGTATAAAATTAAAGCGAAGAAGTACAACGTAGCAAAGATGAGTGAGAAGCAAGAAGATTGGGTAATGTTTAAAGAACAATAGAAGATAACCAAAAAAACAATACGGGAAGAAAAGACGAGGTACGAAGGTAAGCTGGCCAAGAATATAAAGCAGGATAGTAAAAGCTTCTTTAGGAATTTGAAGAGGAAAAAAATTAGTTATGACCGAAGTTGGACCCTTGAAGACCGAAAAAGGTGAATTTATTATGGGGAACAAGGAAATGACAGATGAGTTGAACAGGTACTTTGGATCTGTCTTCACTAAGGAGGACACAAACAATCTTCCTGATATAGTAGTGGATATAGTAGTGGCCAGAGGATATGAGGAACTAGTCATTGGTGAGATTACTTTCTGATGGTATCAACATGCTGTGCCCAGGACATATTAATAGAGATATGTACAGCTAGAAACATAAAGCTGTTGACTCTCTTCAACATGCCACCAATGAAGATGGGTGCAGAATTTGCCTGCTTTCCTTGCTTAAATCAGAAGTCATCTCCTTGTTCTTGTTTATTTTGAGAGCGAGATTGATGTTATGGCACCACACAATCAGATTATCGACGTCCCTCCTTCATTGTTACCCATTATTATTTTAGCATCAATGGTATCGTTGACGACTGACGTTGTCGGCGTACCTGGATACAGTCATGGGTATATAGAGAGAGTAGAGCAAGGGAATGAGCATGGTGTCCATAAGCTGGTGGCCAGTAAGGAGATGGTGTTGTTGATTCATGCTGATTCAGGTCCCCTCATGAGGAAGTGGAGGATGCAGTTGTATCGGAAGGAGCAGAGACCCAGTTAGTCATAGAATTATGCAGTCCATTCCCAGCGTTTGACGATGAATTTACAAGAGAAATTTGAATGGTGACCTTTTAGAGATTTATAACATTAAGAGCACAGATAGGGTAGATAATCAGGCATTTTCAAAGGGTGGGGGGGCTCTCAAACTATAGAACCTAGGTTTAAAGTGAGAATGGTCATATTTAAAGCAAATCAGAGGTGGAGGTTTTGCCACACAGATAATGATGGCTATACGAAACAAGCAACAAGTTGAAATGATAGGGGCAGATACAACCATTTAAAGAGCGTTTGGACAGGTATATTGCTAGAGTCAATTATTAAAGATGGGATAGCAGCGCATTTGGAAAGTGGTGAAATCATTGGACAAAGTCAGCATGGATTTACGAAGGGTAAATCATGTCTGACGAATCTTATTGAATTTTTTGAGGATGCAACTAGTAGAGTGGATAAGGGAGAAGCAGTGGATGTGTTGTATCTGGACTTTCAGAAGGCTTTTGACAAGGTCCCACACAAGAGATTGGTATACAAACTTAAAACACATGGTATTGGTGGTTCAGTAATGATGTGGATAGAGAACTGGCTGGCAGACAGGAAGCAAAGAGTAGGAGTGAACGGGTCCTTTTCAGGATGGCAGACAGTGACTAGTGGGGTGCCACAAGGCTCAGTGCTGGGACCCCAGCTATTTACAATATACATTAATGATTTGGACGAGGGAATCAAATGACACGAAGCTGGGGGGCAGTGTTAGCTGTGAGGAGGATGCTAGGAGGCTGCAGGATGACTTGGATAGACTGGGTGAGTGGGCAAATGCATGGCAGATGCAGTATAATGTGGATAAATGTGAGGTTATCCACTTTGGTGGCAAAAACAGGAAGGTAGACTATTATTTGAATGGCGACCGATTAGGAAAAGGGGAGATGCAGCGAGACCTGGGTGTCATGGTACACCAGTCATTGAAAGTAGGCATGCAGGTGCAGCAGGCTGTGTAGAAAGCGAATGGTATGTTGGCATTCATAGCAAAAGGATTTGAGTACAAGAGCAGGGAGGTTCTACTGGAGTTGTACAGGGTCTTGGTGAGGCCACACCTGGAGTATTGCGTACAGTTTTGGTCTCCTAATCTGAGGAAAGAGGGAGTACAGAGAAGGTTCACCAGACTGATTCCTGGGATGGCACAACTTCCATATGAAGAAAGACTGGATAGACTTGGCTTGTACTCGCTGGAATTTAGAAGATTGAGGGGTGATCTCATAGAGACTTACAAAATTCTTAAGGGGTTGGACAGGCTAGATGCAGGAAGATGTTCCCGATGTTGGGGAAGTTCAGGACAAGGGGTCACAGTTTAAGGATAAGGGGGAAGTCTTTTAGGACCGAGATGAGAAAATCGTTTTTCACACAGAGAGTGGTGAATCTGTGGAATTCTCTGCCGCAGAAGGTAGTTGAGGCCAGTTTGTTGGCCATATTTAAGAGGGAGTTGGATGTGGCCCTTGTGGCTGAAGAGATCAGGGGGTATGGAGAGAAGGCAGGTACAGGATACTGAGTTGGATGATCAGCCATGATCATATTGAATGGCGGTGCAGGCTCGCCATTTCTATTGTTTCTATATAGAGAGAAGAACAGAGGAATATGTAATCAATGCAGGAAATTGGGATGAACGTAAATGGGCATTTCAGTCAGCATGGAGGAGTCGTGCTAAGAGCCCATTTCCTTGCTGTACGACTATATGAAATTACAAATCAACTACTGAATATCATAAAAAACAAGGAACTGCAGATGCTGGTTTACAAAGATAGACACAAAGTGCTCTAGTAACTCAGCGGATTAGGCAGCGTGTTTGGAACTCATGAAAACATTACATTTTGAGTCGGAATCCTTAAGACGGAGGAGAGTTGAGTTGGCCCGGTGAGTTGCTCCTGCACTTTGTGTCTTTTATCATAGTCTGACTTTGTACAGAAAATCATTTTCTGGAAATATCTTTAAGTGACCAATGTAGTATGATAGTCAATTATCCCTCCCTCCACCCCGTTTGAACCATTGAGCACAAAATACGAGGAGAGTTCCCGGCATTGAGTATACATTTGGGCTACTAATGGTACATTGTATGTGCTGGTATTTAGACACAAAATCAATTAAAACGACCCTCTGACGTTCAATGTAGGTATTGGTCTAGATCATACCTCACCAAGAGGCTGAAAGGGCCTCTAATAGTAGATTAAACGTTTAAAAACTCTTGATGCTGGAAATGTAATATATACACAAAAGCGCAGTTGAAACAGCATCCGTCCAATTGTATCATCAACCCGGGAAAAATTAATTTACCACTGGAGTCTCGGCTCACATCCTTCTGAATTTTGTAGTCGGCAGGGCAGTACTCTGAATATCGCCAACTTGGGCAATGATTACATTTTTATCAAGCCAATTAAACCACAAACCTGTACGTCTTTGGAGTGTGGGAGGAACCCGAAGATCTCGGAGAAAACCCACGCAGATCACGGGGAGAATGTACAAACTCCATACAGACAGGTCGAACCCTGGTCTCTGGCGGTACATTTTGCTGTAAGGCAGCAACTCTACCGCTGTACCACCGTGACTCGTTGTTGTACTCTGGAGGAGCAAATCATCCAGAGACTGACTGCCTCAGAGACACCGAGAAATGCAGTCGAGTTACCTTATTTCACACGGGTAATGACAGCAAATTGGTAAATGCCCCCCCCCCCCCCTTCAAACCAAGTTAAGCGTACACCCCGTTACCTGTTCTGCCAGCCCTGGATCAGATTGGTGTATTTGCTCAGCAAACCCTCCACAACCTCCGGATTGTCAGCTTCCGGATGGTGCTGGCGCTGTTCCTCGTGAACTATCCGCCCGGATTCCGATGCTGGAGTTGAATTGGGGCTGGGGCTGGGGCTGCTGCAGTTGTTCTTCGCCCTGTCATGCGAGTTGGCTTTCACCGCGGCCGCCGGTCCCCGCTCGCTCGGAGAGGCCGAGTTTCGTCTCGAACCGGCGGCGGAGGCGGCGGCGGCGGCAGCAGCAGCAGCAGCAGCGGCGCCGCCCCCCAGGGCCGCTTTCTCCGTACTAAACATCTACCGCGACGACAGGAGCAGTCTCTTTTCCTTTTCGGTTAAAACGGTCAGCGCAGGCGGCAGAACCGCGGAAAGTGAGAGAAGGGATCCTGCAGGAGGGGGAGGTGACTGTGGCGGGGCAGCCGCTTGCAGACAGAGGGGGGGGGGGGGGGGCGCGCGCGCGCGCTCGCTCTTCATCCAGCGCGGCCGGTAACGGCCGGCGCTCGAGCCGCGCGGCGCGGCGCGGTGAGGTGAGGCCGCTCCGTCGACGGGACGATCGCTTCTCTCCTCCTTTCCTCTCAGGTAAATCGGTTGCGCCCACGGCCTCTCTCGTCAAAGAGAGACACAATGAAACAAATCCAGTAGTTACGAGTTGACTTCGGCGGCCTTCGTGCCCTCGCCCTTTGCCCTGTGTTGGGGCGGTCCGGTCTGATGTGAACTCCTCACTGCCCTTCCCGGTCTCTTGTTGTCTTTATCAGCCGACTGACACGCCTCTCCTTCCGTCACATAGGCCGGCAGGCGCCGCGTGGCCTTTTTTTTCTTCTGTTGCTTGTGGTTTTGACCCCACCCCCTCTCTGCTCTTTAATAACCTTGGCGGTGGTGCGGCGGCGGAGGCGGTTCAGCCCGTCGTAGCCGCTGCCAGCCCGTCGGCCGGGGGGGGGGGGGGGGGGGAGCTCCTCGCTTCTCTCGCCCCCGCGCCGAGCCGAGCTCACGCTCCGATTACGTCAAACCAGAGGGTGCGTGAGGAACGAACATCACGCGCCTGGCACCCTGACCCAGTGGACTTGATAAGGATTGTAAAATAGTTCTTTTATATTTGGTATATAACAATATTTGGGGGGGTTGTATTTGGTGATGGGCGTGTTAGTGTTGTTTTGCATTGCAAATATTATTGTAAATAATTGATTTTTTTTTTGGTGGTTATCAAAAAAACGCCGTCAGCTCTCGCCCTCGGCTGCAACCCTTGCCGTCTCGGCTGCAATCCCCATCCTCAACTGCAACCCTCACTGCCAGCCCAGTTGCACCCTCCACCATCAACTGCAATCCTACCATCTACAACCCCATAAACGCCCTCAGCTCTTGCCCTCGGCTGCAACCCTTGCCGTCTCGGCTGCAATCCCCATTCTCAACTGCAACCCTCACTGCCAGCCCAGTTGCACCCTCCACCATCAACTGCAATCCTACCATCTACAACCCCCCACCCCCCCTAAGCCGCAACTCTAATGGGCTACAACAACCTACCACCTAATCGACGGCAAGCTACCGACAACTGGCAACCCGATCATCACGACTTAGGACGTCCACCTATGACCACACCTACAACAACCTACGATAACCTACGTCCACCCGCGACAAGCTACGACCCTGTCGGCGACAACTGAAGACGTGACGATATTTTGGGTTTTTAAACAATGTTTTATTGATCAAAATATATGAAAAGAGGTTGCTTTTCAATGCAGTTACATAGAAACATAGAAATTAGGTGCAGGACTAGGCCATTCGGCCCTTCATGCCTGCACTGCCATTCAATATGATCATGGCTGATCATCCAACTCAGTATCCCATACCTGCCTTCTCTCCATACCCTCTGATCCCCTTAGCCACAAGGGCCACATCTATCTCCCTCTTAAATATAGCCAATGAACTGGCCTCAACTACCCTCTGTGGCAGAGTTCCAGAGACTCACCAATCTGTGTGAAAAGCTTCAATGCTTGTGTTTGTGTTTTATTGATCAGAAAATATGGAATTGAAATATTTGAAAGTAATGCCATGAGGCACTATTCTAAAATATATCTTAATTGATATTAAGAATTTCCTTTATTGATATTTAAACAAACAAAAGTTTTAATAACAAAAAAAGGTTAATAAGAACATACAACTGTGCATACAAAAAAATATAATATATTTTAATCACATAAAACTACTCCCATACCCCAAGGAGTGTCTTCGAGTTTCAATAAACTTCAAACCAATAAAACTTTAAACTTCAAACTTCAATAAAACTTTAAACCTCAAACTTCAAACATAACACAAGTATAAAAAAACATACAGGACTCAACAGCATTACACTCGGTGATGATCTGGGTCCATTAATCCAGTGTTACTCAGACTCAAGTGCCCAATTGCGTCCTGTGTCTCTGTTCTGGGGTATCCCCTGGTGTCACTGGTTCAGGTATGGGTGTGTCAAGACTGGGGTAGTTTGTGAATGCAGCTGAGAGTCCAGAGAGGCCACTAGTATTTGATGACTACCAGGCAGTGTATGTGGCTACCTGATGTGCTGTGGAACTGGGTGACCTGCCTATGTGTGAGGTGGTCATCGGTAAGCATGACAACATTGGTGGTGGTATCTGTCGTGGTCCCATCAGTGACAGTGGCTGCAACACAGAAACATATCAATATTAAGTGGAGGGCAAATAAATTAAAACTTCACAAGCTGTGTGTGACAAAGAATTTCAAGTCCAATTCACAAAAAGTATTATAAATTTAGATACCTGGTAAGCATGTTGATGTGGTGTTCCCATCATTGCCATCTGTTGTGGTGGTCCCATCAGTCCCATCTGTGGCTGTCCCATGTGTCCCATCAGCTGCAATACACATACATTCACAGTGAATATTTCATACAAAAACATGAATTTTAAGGTCAAACATTATAGTCAAATTTTCCCAAAATTCCACAAAATATGCTTTAAATATTTACCTGCTGGGAGAAGTTATGGAGCATCGTCGTGGCAGCCACGGTGAAGTTGCCCCACAAGTTTTCCGGAATCTTCATTATCTCACTCCTCAAGTATGCCACAAAACTCTCAGCAACCCTCTCATGTGGTGTCTGGGGATGTGGCATGGCCTGTCTGAACTCCCTGGCCTCTGATCCACGTTCCATGAGCTGCAACATAAATGAGTATGATACAGGTAAGTTATTTTAGAAAAAAAAAATGGATGGATGAGAAGAGAAATCTGCCAAAAATTTCCCCAAAATTACTTACCTCCCTGATCAGCTCCGGCAAACTTGCCTCTCTCTCCTGATCCTCAGTTGCATTTTGGGTGGAGCCTGGCAGTGGTTCTGCTTCTCTTGCTGTGCTGCTGACTGGTGGAGGGGGTGGATCCAGAGGTTCCCTCAAGTGGATCAACCTCCTCATCCTCACTGCACACACTGGGAAATGGCTTTGTCTTGTCAAACTGGAAGAAAATAAATGTGTTTTAAAAACTTTCAAGGCCATCAGAATGGCAAGCAAGATGACAATCAAATAATCAATGTCACAAAAAGCATTTTATAATATTAACCTTCTTGGTGCTCTGTCTCCTCTCCACGCGTACTATATGTGATTTGATAAAGCCCCATTTGTCGATGATCCACTGCTGCCTCGGGGTAAAGTACATGCTGCCAGACCCTGACTTGTTCCCACGATGAGTCAGCTTGCCATATCTGATTCTCTGGCTCTTGAACCACTGAGAGAGTTGTGCATCTGTAAAAAAAAAATGAAGATCAGTGTTGTAACTACGAGACTCAGACAGGTAAAGATATAACACCTCTTTATTAATCACTTACAGCATTGGATCTGCAGTACGTTACATCTCCAAGCTGCTACATTTACTGCCTGACGTAGGCGAGTTCTTAATATTATAAAGCATGTACTAGGCAGGGCTACTACTAACAAGCACTATGATTGGCTAGCATGCAATAGCCGATCGACATCTCTGGTAGAAAATAAAGAAACTACGGTGCCTTAAACAATATGACGAGGGGATGCTAAGAATATGTTAGCAAGATTATACAAAATCGCCATATCTAACAGGTGGCCCGCAAACCCGTCCAATCCTCGTGCAGTAGGAGACCGCCTCAACTCCTTTCAAGGCAGAAAAGACGGGAAGGGATTTGGGACACGACCGGCGACCTGGCAGGCCTGGTGGGAGACGCCATAGGCAAGCCAGGCGTCAACCTACGTGGGGAACCCGCGGCAGAAGTAATGGCTGGTGGTGGAGTCGCTGGAAGGGCTGTAGGAACGAACACGAGAGGCGGGGCATCAGGACCTGGAATTGCAGGACGCGGTTCCTTCACTGGAAGGATATGTTGACGGTTGTGTCTGTAGATGACTCCGTCCACTTCGACCAGGTATGAAACGTGGCTCTTTGGATGGGTCGTAAATGTACCCCAGTCGTGTATGACCCTTGTGTTAAAGAAGGAACTGCAGATGCTGGAGAATCGAGGGTACACAAAAGGCTGGAGAAACTCAGCGGGTGCAGCAGCATCTAAGGAGCGAAGGAGATGGGCGACGTTTCGGGTCGAGACCCTTCTTCAGACTGGTCAGGGATATTCCCTTCACTTCCCTCCCGCTCTACCCCTTCCCCGGGCACTTTCCATTGCAACCGCAAGAAATGCTACACTTGTCCCTTCACCTCCCCCCTCCACTCCTTTCAGGGACCCAAGCAGTCCTTCCAGGTCCGACAGAGGTTCACCTGCACCTCCTCCAACCTCATCTACTGCATCCGCTGCTCCAGATGACAGATGATCTATATCGGTGAGACCAAGCGGAGGCTTGGCGATCGTTTCGCCGAACACCTCCGCTCGGTCCGCATTAACCAACCCGACCTCCCGGTGGCTCAGCACTTCAACTCCCCCTCCCATTCCATATCCGACCTCTCGGTCCTGGGCCTCCTCCACGGCCAGAGTGAGCAACACCGCAAGTCGGAGGAACAGCACCTCATATTCCATTTGGGGAGTCTGCATCCTTTGGGCTTGAACATTGAATTTTCTCAATTCTGTTAACCCTTGCTGTCTCCTCCCCTTCCCACCTCTCCCTCAGCACTCGGGCCCTGGCATTCCCTCTCTCTCTATCTCCCTCCCCCACCCTAGTCCCACCAGCTTCTCATTTTCACACCACAAACAGCTTACAATGGCTTGTTCCCTTTATCATCGATACTTTTTTGCATATCTTTCATTCATTGTTCTTTATCTCTCCACATTACCGTCTACATCTCTCGTTTCTCTGATCCCTGACCAGTCTGAAGAAGGGTCTCGACCCGAAACGTCGCCTATGTCCTTCGCTCCTTAGATGCTGCTGCACCCGCTGAGTTTCTCCAGCCTTTTGTGTACCCGTGTATGACCCTTGGCGGTTTGCAGGCGAATCACTTGTCCACGTGCAAGTGGTTTAAGCGGCTTGCTGGACTTGTCGAAGAAACTCTTCTGTGTGTTCCGTTCGAATTGTAGCTGCTTCTACACCGCGGGTGGGGAGCGAACGCGTGGCTGCAGCAGCTGCTGAGAGACAGGTAGGGCTGCACGGGTTTGGCAAGACATTAGTCGCTGGGCTGGAGAGCCTAGGATGGGGTCCCTGCAATGTTTCGTAGATTGAGCAAGTCCAGGTATACGTCGGATTTGGCAAGGTAAGAACGTTCCATAAGTTGTTTCGCACTCCAAACTGCGCCTTCGGCCAGTTCGTTGGACTGCGGGAACTTGGGGCTGCTGGCAATGTGTCGCAAGTCCCATCTTCCAACTGGCCAGCGCGCCAACACTTTAATATTTCGATCTAAAGTTACCATTTATGATCACCTGCGATGCGTCCCAGTATGGGCTAGGCACAGCCTGCCTACAGACCACTACTGACGGCGCCATCAGGCCCGTTTCATATGCATTCCACTTCTGACACCATGTAACTACGAGACTCAGACACATGTAAAGATACAACACATCTTTATTAAACACTTACAACATTGGATCTGCAGTACGTTACATCTCCGAGCTGCTACATCTACTGCCTGACGTAGGCAAGTTCTTAATATTATAAAGCATGTACTAGGCAGGGCTACTACTAACAAGCACTTTGATTGGCTAGCATGCAATACCTGATCTACAAGTGTGAAACAATTTTAATTTTAATTATATTAACAGAAATACAGATAAACAACCCAGTAAGTAGGTACTTACAGGTGCAGTAAGGGAACTCCTTCGCCTTGGTCTCCATTAGTGAGTACTTCTTGCCCTTGTTGCGATAAAGTTGCCAGTTCTTATCGTACAGCTCAGAGTTTCCCTGATACCACTCTACGAGCTCTGATTCTTGTTCCCTGTTGAACTCATAGGAAAGTACTTTCCTGCCCTTATTCACCTCACTTGAAGCATCTGTGTCCTGACCACAATCTGACGCAGAATCTGGGTTAGCAGCATCAGCAGGCCCTGTAGTCATGACAGGGCAGCCAGTCCAGGGTGGGGAGGTGGTGGGGACACGGGCCACCTCTCTGGTCTCGTCCTGGACCTCCTCCTCCAGGGTCTCCACCTGCCTGGTGGGTGGGGATGGGGGTTTGGTTTTGCCACTGGGCTGTCCCTTCATTCTCCTTGGAGCCATCTTCAATGCTGAATGTTTAAAACGAAAAAATCAGCAAGTCCATGCACTTTTTTTTGTTTCAAACAAAAATGTCAGCAAATCCACGCATCTTTCTTTCCTGATCACGTGAGCTGTGGCCGTGTTTATCAAAGTCGCTACTGGTGACAACCTAGGCATCCTGGCGAAAACCTAAAACAGCACCCTAGAATAGGACAAGACAAGCTACGACAAGCCCATGGTCTATGACTGTTGCCGAAACGATTTGAACAATTCAGAATCCAGCAGCGACCAGAAAAACGCTACGATTCTTTCGGCAATTGAGGAGACTTCTTACGATCATACAGGCGACACCCCTGCGACTGCGCCTAGTTGCCTAAAAAATTGCCTTAATTAGACAGGCCCTTAAGTGGGACAGGCCCATTAGTCCAGTCGCCGGTTTTTCGGCGACCTGCTATGACTATGACAGTTGCCTAAAAAATCGCCTAGTGGGACAGGCCCTTAACTGTCTCAGCTACAACCCCCACCTCAGCTGCAACTCTCACCCTCAGCTGCAACCCTCACCGTCTCAGCTGCAATTCCCACAGTCAAAGTTTGTCTCTTAAAACCAGACAGCAACAAAATTGTTAAGGTAAACCATGGCTATCTTTAATCGATTCGTCAGATGGGAGTGGCATGATCTACAATGAGCACAAACGTTGCTCAGTGCTTCTCCGTCTCCACTCGCAGAACAAAGGAAAGTTAGTGCAATTATACATTTTTCTTATCAGTAAAACACTCCTACCAAGTCTGAATATGGCATGACTGAAAGATTCTATAGCCTTTCAGAATATAGGAAAAGCTGGGTCCATATAAATCTCATCTAATAACAAGTTATTGCTTATCTCTGGAGTGTCAGCTATTTTTTTCAATCTTGGCTTCTTTATGGCCTTGAAAGAAGCACATGTTATTACGCAGGTTTCCACTTAATGTCTTTATTAAAAAGACAACCTGTGCTCCATATTGTGTTCCATATAATTTGCAAAGTCATTCAGACTTGGCACCAAGCCATTCTTTTGTTCAACGAGACCATGCTTTTGTAGAAGAACGACTCCATTTTGTAAACTATATTAGATTTGAGTATTAGCTCTTTCATTCCCTCCTTTTTATCAAACATTATAACATTCACAGTCCTCGGTAGGTACACACAATGGTCGCAAGCATTAGAGCAATGATTAGCAGAATGATAGAGCCATAATGTATCACAGTACCCTAAAGTCCACCAAACCAAAGGTATGGCAACCAGTTCTCACTCTCTTCATTGACAACCATCCTGATGAAGCTTGTTTAGGATCGATGGATCAGGTGCCACCTGTAGGCAGTGTAATCCTTTCAGCCGATATTGGGGTTGTGCCATAAAGTTCGTACCTGTCCGAGGGTGTTGCCAGTCTCTTCAGAGAATGTTGCACAGGTGTTCCTCCACTCTCGGCCCGTGGTGGGATTCACCACCTTGAGCTAGACGCTAGCGATTCCATGGGTTTGGACAGCTTCTTCTCCCAGTAGGTCTGGGTGGCCTGCTTCCACATCACCACGTAGAAGCGGCTGCTGGACTGGAAGCCAAAGACAAACCCACTGTAGATTGTGGTCTACACTGTAGGTAGTGATCAATCAGAAACACTTTGTTACATAGAAACATAGAAAATAGGTGCAGGAGGAGGCCATTTAGCCCTTCCAGCCAGCACCGCCATTCATTGTGATCATGGCTGATCGTCCCCAATCAAACACCTGTCTGCCTTCTCCCCATATTTTTTTATTCCACTGCCCCCCCAGAGCTCTATCTAACTCTCTCTTAAATCCATCCAGTAATTTGACCTCCACTGCCCTCCGTGGCAGGGAATTCCACAAATTCACAACTCTCTGGGTGAAAAAGTTTTTTCTTAAATGGCCTCCCATTCTAAGACTGTTGCCCCTGGTTCTGGACTCGCCCAACATTGGGAACATTTTTCCTGCATCAAGCTTGTCTAGTCCTTTTATAATTTTATATGTTTCTATAAGATATCCCCTCACCCTTCTAATCTCCAGTGAATACAAGCCTAGTCTTTTCAATCTTTCCTCATATGACAGTCCCGCCATCCCAGGGATCAATCTTTCCTCATATGACAGTCCCGCCATCCCAGGGATCAATCTCGTGAACCTACGCTGTACTGCCTCAATCACAAGGATGTCCTTCCTCAAATTAGGAGACCAAAACTGTACACAATGCTCCAGATGTGGTCTTACCAGAACCCTATACAACTGCAGAGAAACCTCTTCACTCCTACACTGAAATCCTCTTGTTATGAAGGCCAACATTCCATTAGCTTTCTTCACTGCCTGCTGTACCTGCACGCCAACTTTCAGTGACTGGTGTACAAGGACACCCAGGTCTCGCTGCACCTCCCCCTTACCTAACCTGACCCCATTGAGATAATAATCTCCCTCCTTGTTTTTGCCGCCAAAGTGTATAACCTCACATTTATCTATACAATACTGCATCTGTCACGCATCTGCCCACTCACTCAACCTGTTCAGGTCACCCTACAACCTCCTAACATCCTCTTCACAGTTCACACTGCCACCCAGCTTTGTGCCATCCGCAAACTTGCTAGTGTTGCTCCGAATTTCCACTTCGAAATCATTAATAGATATGGCAAACAGTTGCGGCCCCAACACAGATCCTTGCGGCACTCCACTCGCCACTGCCTAGCATTCTGAAAAGGACTTGTTCACTCCAACCCTTTGCTTCCTGCCAACTAATTTTCTATCCATGTTAACACCCTACCCCCAATACCATGTGCTCTAATTTTAGTCACCAGTCTCCCACTAGGGACCTTATCAAAGGCTTTCTGAAAGTCTAGATACACCACATCCACTGGCTCCCCTTCATCCATTTTACTTGTCACATCTTCAAAAAATTCTAGAAGATTAGTCAAGCATGATTTCCCTTTCATAAATCCGTTGACTTGGACTAATCTTTTTACTGCTATCGAAATGCCCCATTATTACCTCTTTAATAATTGACTCCAGCATCTTTCCCACCACTGAATGCAGGCTAACTGGTCTGTAATTCCCTGTTTTCTCTCTCTCGCTCCTTCCTTGAAAAGGTGGATAACATTAGCTATCCTCCAATCCACAAGCACTGATCCTGAATCTATTGAACATTGGAAAATGATCACCAATACAATGCGCCCACTATTGCTAGAGCACCTCCCTGAGGACCCTGGGATGCAGACCATCCGGCCCAGGGGATTTATTATCCTTCAGTCCCATTATCCTACCCAATACTATTTCTTGTCAAATGGAAATTTATTTCAGTTCCTCTACTCCCTTAGATCCTCTGTCCTCCAGTACATCTGGGAGATTGTTTGTGTCTTCCTTAGTGAAGACAGATCCGAAGTACCTGTTCAACTCTTCTGCAATTTACTTGTTACCCATAATAATTTCACCCATGTCTGCCTTCAAGGTACCCACATTTGACTTTGCTACTCTTTTTCCTTTAACGTATCTAAAGAAGCTTTTCATGTCCCTCTTTATATTCCTGGCCAGCTTCCCCTCGCACTTCATCTTTTCAGCCCGTATTGCCCATTTTGTTTCCGTCTGTTGTCTTATGAAAGTTTCCCAATCCTCTGGCTTCCGGCTACTCTTTGCTGTGTTATACCTCTTTTATTTTAGTTTTATTCTATCCCCAACTTCTCTTGTCAGCCACGGTTGCCTCCTACTCCCCTTAGAATCTTTCTTCCTTTTTGGAATGAAATGATCCTGCATCTTCTGGATTATGCCCAGAAATTCCTGCCGTTGCTGTTCCACCATCATTCCTGCTAGGATCCCTTTCCCGTCTACCTTGGTCAGCTCCTTTCGCATGCCTTTATAGTCCTCTTTGTTCAATTGCATCACTGTCACTTCCGATTTAACCTTCTCCTTCTCAAATTGCAGATTAAAAACATTATGATCACTACCTCCAAGCGGTTCCTTTACCTTGAGTTCTCTTATCAAATCTGGTTCATTAGGCAACAGTAAATCCAGACTTGTCATTTCTCTGGTCGGCTCCATTACAAGCTGCTCTAAGAATCCATCTCGGAGGCACTCTACAAACTCTCTTTCTTGGGGTCCTGAACCAACCTGATTTTCCCAGTCTACCTGCATATTGAAATCCCCCCATCACCACAGTGGCATTACCTTTGTTACATGCCAGTTTTAACTCCTGCTGCAACTTACACCCTACATCCGGGCTACTATTTGGGGGTCTGTAGATAACACCAATTAGTGTCTTCTTGCCTTTACAATTCCTCAACTCAATCCAGTGACTACCTCGTCAGTCCCGATGTCTTCCTTCGCAAGGGACTGAATTCCATCCCTCACCAGCAGAGCTACCCCTCCTCCTCTGCCCACCTGCCTGTCCTTTCTATAGGATGTATGACCCTGAACATTTAGTTCCCAGGCCTAATCCTCCTGCAGCCACATCTCAGTAATCCCCACAATGTCATATCTACCAACCTCTAACTGAGCCTCAAGCTCATCTACTTTACTTCACGCATTCATATACAATACTTTTAATTTTCTTACGCATCTCACCTTTCACATCAATCCCTATTACATTTGGCCATACTCTCCTATCCCTTTGTGAGCTTTCGTTCCCGTTAATTCTGGGGTCATTAACTATCCCTTTACTCTCTTCCCCTTTAACTCCGTCTTTGACTATCCTATTTGACACCCCCCCCCCATTTACATCCTGGGTGGGGGCAAGGCCTTTCACGCACCTCCTCATGCTGCTCTTTTAAGTGTTTCTTAAATCCATCAGCTCCTCTGGAAAACAGCACAGCAACCCTTCTACTGACATCGATACACGGTGGGGAAATCTTCCCTTTCCAAGATTGACTTTGGTTTCCGGCCAAGTTTTCGTCCAGATTGTTTCTTCACATCCTTAATATTGAACTTCTTAACTGGTAACTTACTCTTCTCCCAATATGGTTGAAAAGACTCATCTGAAGAGCCATTCTTATTTCTCTGTCATCTTCACTTGATAAAAACCTTTCAGAAAGATCAATGGACTCCAATCCACCCACAACATAATTTCTTATGGAACAAGATGCTTCATTGCAGTTTTTTTTTCACATTTAATGGTTGAGTTGCATCTTGTACCTGAACTTTTTCCCAAGGATCTGAGCACAAGAACATATCCTTCTTCAATGGGGATTCCGAGTTGTCCACATCCACCGACCATGAAGTGGCTCCACTGTATTTACAAGGCTGAAAGTCTGCTAACACTGGCATAGGTTGATGCTTCGCAACATTATCACCCTCACCATTTTCAGTCACTGTTCCATACCGAGGTGAAAGGGTTATTGAACCATCCAGAACTGCCTCCATTGAGTCTTTATTTCTACTGGATGGGCGCTCATTCAAAACAACACTGCGACTTGAATACATGTCCAGGATGTAACTGTGGCCCCTGGACACCCCCACACAGTACCGACTACTGCTCGATACTCTGCTGGTAAAACACTCTGTGCATGTGGCTGAAAACCACAGCTACTACCATGATGGAGAGCCCAGGTGACCAAAATCTGTAGACCCTGGGGGCTTTAACCATCGTTTAACATCTGCTAAAAGTCACCAGACACAGAATTGTATAACGGAGATTGTGAAAGTGATTGCACCGATAATGTTTCAGTTGCTGCAACACATCTGCTAGCCTTGTGTCCATGTTGTACTGAAGCTACTGGTGAAGTATTCACTTTTTGAATGAATTATTTCAAGATAGTCCAACACTTATAAAACTGAGCGTGACAGTTCCTACAGATATACTGTAGCAAAGTGGAATCCTGCCTCACCACAACACCAACTAGCTTCTTCCCCTCTGTTACCAGAGTTCTGAACAGTCCTTCCAATTGCTAGGATTCTGCCTGACTCACCTCTACCCCATTGCGGACATTGGACTTTGTCTCTGGAACTGGTGTGCTATAATGCTCAGAACTACATTCTCCACACTAACCTTTCCTTTGCTCTACCTATTTTATGTGAGCCTGGCTTGATTGCATTTATGAACGGTTGTATCTGATTTGATTGGACAGCATGCAAAACAAAGCTTTTCAAAGTACCTAAGTACATCTGACAATAATAAACCTAAAACCAGATGTCTATAATCTTTTGAAATTAAACATTGCCCAACCAGCACAAGATTGCATTTATTCATGTTAATCCTTTGTGTCTTGCTGACACTGAAAAAGGGTGCACGATTCTTTAGACTCATCATTTAGCTGTTGAATACCTATTAACTGGGTTCCTGCTTAATTAATGTTTCTATACTTAGCTGACATGATTCAATTTCAATAGGATTGTTTTTATCTGTATACTGGGTCAAGGAATGAACCATGAACATATGAACATTCAAATTGTGAGCCTTTTCGAACTGCTTCTCACATTGGTCACAAGCAAATTCGTTCAGTTTCTGCCTTATGCTTGGTCATATGATATTTCAAGGATGCTCTTTGCCTGCACTGGAAACCACAAACTTCACATTGCAAAGGTTTTGCTCCAGTATGGCGCATTTGGTGAACTGACAGGTGTTTCCGCTGTTTGAAAGTCTGTCCACATTCATCACAAATGTAGTTTATTTTCACAAATTCTTTCTCCCACGTTGTCCATCAGCGTGTGAAACCAGCATTCTTCTTCCTTCTCCATCAATGCCAACTGTCTGTCTGATCCATCCCAACTCAGCTCCTCACTTTGATCCCGGCTGGGATTTACCTCAATCCAGTTCTGTAACTGAGTTGCGCTCCAAAATCAAGGCTTTTCAACTCCACAACCTGATTGCTCTCCTTCAGCTGCTGTGTGCTGGATGCGAGATGGTCATTTTCAGACTGGGCATTGGTGAGCACATTTCTCATCTGTTTCAGTTCGGTCTGTACCTACGGGATAAGCCGCCACCTTTTTCTGGTTACTTCAAGAACTGTGGTAATGGATCCATCTTGGTCAGTGTTATAAACCTAAGGACAGTTGTCAGCCTTATTCAGGACGTCTTGGTGCAGGGGTTGTTCCCCAAGTCCAGCCCATCTGGGCTAACTTCAGGATAAAAAGGAAGGTCAATAGCCCCATTGTCGTTTTCCTCCATTTATAGTCAATCATATCAGATGTCTCCAATGGGGGTAATCTTCACAGCGATTGGTGTCATAGTAGGACCTGGTACAGTCCCCTCCAACACAGTCCCAATTTTGTCCGATCCCATTCCCTTATCAGTGCGTAGTCTCCCAGAAGTATGGACTGTGTCTGTGTTCAACTGGCAGTGGCTTCTGCATTTTCAATCCCTGGAATGCAAGACTGACAAGGTTCTGCTTAATTGCTTTGCGTATGTAATTAATTCATTGCTGAGGGCCTGTGGGTCAAAACTAACTTCCACACTCTTTAGTGTCCTATTAGTACCCTCCACTAATCCAGAATTCTATGGGTGGTAGGGGATGTGAGATCACTCTTTAACTACCTACAAGGCAGACCCTTTAAAAATAGATCATTATTATAAAAAAATATATATATATTCCCAATTGTTCCAATCTATCTCCCTAAATTTACAATTTCAAATTAAGAGATTTTGTTATTAGATAAAGGCATCTCCAATCTCATCAAACGCATCTACCTGGATGTCATGTGGCCATTGTGGAATTCAGGTCTCTATTTGAATTCAATTCAAAAGGTAAGAAATAGGAAGAAAATAAACTTAAAGTTAAGAGAAAATAACGAATAAACCATTAATTTTCATAGATTGCAAGCTCATTTCCTATTTCATCTGACACAGACTATTTCATCAAAAGGGGCATATATATGAATATATAAATATAGCTTGCGACTGGATGTCAAGTATCCCGATAGGCTTTGGGAGAAATGAAACAGACAGAGCGAAATCCTGAACA